>NW_011626992.1:129099-258022 GCF_000204515.1 Acromyrmex echinatior | reverse complement strand
TAACAGGAGCCGAAATGACGCGGCGGGAAACGTGAAACACGAGAAGGATATACATCTACCCCGTCGCACGGGGCGGGAATAAGAACGCCGAGCGCAAGTTAAAGAGGACACGGTTTCGGATAGTTTTCCCGCCGGAGACGGAGAGGAAAAAGAAGCGAAGAGACTCCGGGGGGGAAAGAGAGAGATAGAGAGAGAGAGAGAGAGAGAGAAAGCGGAGGGTAGGAAAGGGATAGGAGGACGGGGTGGAAGAGAGACAGGACGTAATTAGAGCCGCTGGAGATTAAACACACACACGAGCGACCGCGCACACACGTACCCACGGTACACACGTATACACACCCACGCACGCGTTTGACACAAACTAGACGTAGGTACACGAAAGGGCGCACTCTATCTATACATGTATACACGCAAATATACATATATACATACAAACATACATCCATACATAAGATACATGCGTATACACTTATACGTATGTACGTACACATTGTTTATACGCTGACAAGAAGCGAGACAGGGAGGGTGAGGGCCGAAGAGGGCGGTAGGGCGCTCTCGCCTGGCCCTCGCCGGCGATATAATAATCAATTTATTTGCTCACGTAAAAGGTAATGGTATAATATATTTCATATATGTGCATAATAGATGTATAAAGAGATTAATTACACTAATTGATTAATTGTACAATTCGCGGGGGAGAAGGAGGGGGACAAAGAGGAGAAAAGTATAGAGGACATTTCATTCGCCGAACCGCGTGAAGGCTGGTGGGCGGTGCTGTTGATGACGTGCTTGTGACAGGTGTAACATGAGGTTTGGTGTTGCTATCGCGTTTACGGATCGCCAGATAGGAGATCAAGATACGCGTGTTCTCTAGTGCAGAAACGCGAGAGGGAGGGGGTTAGAGTCGATCGAAGGAGCCGGATTAGTCGCGCTGGGACTCGCCTGTGACAGCGAGAGGACAGCTCGCCAGGACGGGACAAAGTGACGAGGAGGGATAGGGGGAGGGAGAGCGAAGGACGAGGACGGAGGTGGTACGATAAGGAGATGAAGGATCGGAGGTGAAGCTCCGATAATCATCACGTCGATTCTTACCGATCGCCGAGGGGACGATTTTCCTCCAACGTGGAAACGGTAGCCAGGCTCGGCAATTAATTAACGGAGGCATCGACGTGGGACGGAGGACAACCGAGAGACGAGGACAGCCGTCGACGAGATGGGCGAAACATGCCGCACCGAGTGTCGCGCCGAGTGCCGCACGTTGTATAGAGAGAAGAAAAGAACGGAAGAAGTGATCAGTGAGGTGAGAAGAGAGCAGAGTGGCGCGATGAACAATGGCGGGTGAGTCGACAAAGCGGCCGTAAAATCGCCAGCGTCTGACATTCTCGCGATCGGTTAATCGCAAAGAGGACAAGTAACGTGTTAGAGGGAAAATTGAGGACAATCGCTCGCATAGCGACTGATTTTCGATGACGACTGTTTAACTTATCCAACTGATGTAGGAACTAATTTGTGGTGAATGTTAATCATTCGTATTATTTTTGTCTAATTTCGGTATACAAGCATTAGATTGATCGATTAATAATGGGACACACATAATTTCTAAAGTCTTTTCTGTTTGTAAAAAAGACCGGTTCCACTTTTGTACTAAATGGCTGTCCACATCGATAGAGATATTAAAGAGCTAATCCGTCGTGTGCAACGTGAGGATTAAAATTATCTTGTGGGTTTACTGCCCTATCGACTACTTTTGACGTCAACGATAAAATCATTTTTACCAGATATCCTCGTACAGCACAAATTATTCCAGCAATATGCAATGATATTATAATATTATACAGTAATATTGTAACTTTACAGCGATGTTACTGCAAAATTTTGTGATATATGGATCGTTCTCTCTTTTCCATAGACGTTAAAAATTGAGTTACGATACAGATAGTTATTCGTATACGAATCTCGACTCTGATACGTACAACAAATTTTCACTCTGAGGACTAGATAAGCGTTTCCCCTCCTCGATTTCGCTTCCCCTGAATTCGATCGATGGTTCGCGCGATAACCATCAGGTCGGTAGATTTATCTTGGCAGCTGAGTATTTCAGAGGCGCGTCAGTGTCGCGCTGATTTGTTATGAATGCACGAATGCGCGATCAGAATGAATCGCGGGATAGAGGAAGGCGTCACGGATGTCCTATCTCTGCGTTACACGTTACGTCAAAATGGTGTTTGTCACGCGAGCGACGTAAAGCTCATTTTCACGGCGGTCTGTGTCATCGAAAATTGGTCGAAGCGAGAAAGGGCAGGAAAATGATGACGTGAAGAGGAGAAAGGGAGAGAGATGCAAAACGTAGAACGATCCGATTCTCCGTTTGTGGCCGTAGTTAATCGATACTGCGTGGCTGGAACACGAGCCGATAAAGTGCGCGCCAACGACCGTTATTATAATAAATGAATATCGATCATGCCGCGATATATATACATATATATGCACACGTATAAAAGGGATAAGGGACAATGAGATGCCCCCGCTTCTCATATTCTTTACGGCTCGCAGTGCTCGCACCCCGCCGTCTATCGTTTCTCTCAAACGATAGCCGCGTAATCAACGGTATAATTGATGCGCTTGTAATAATAACTTTCTTGACGGCGGAGAAGAAGAAAAAGGAGAACTGATTAAAGAGAAGGAGGATGATGATAACAATGGTAGCGACGACGACGAGGTATATATTGTTAATTATAGAGTGCGGTTAAACAGGCCACTCGTAATCGGTGATAATCGGCCGCAACGCCGATAAAACGCCGTATGTACATACATTATAGAAGAAAAACGTGATTTTGTTTCATCCCAAAATCCACGATTGCGAGTCGCGTGTTGAATCGAATCTTGCGAGTCCGTAGATCGATCGCGTCGCCTCGATTTATTGTTAGTGCGATTGGCCGGAAGTACGAAATACCCGGCGATTGACACACCCGATTATTATTATCGTAGATTCCTTGTAAAAGGAGAAGAGTCAGCCAGAATCTTGGCGCAGTCGTAAGCGCAATTGGTATTTATGATAATTGTAAGTATATCGAAATGTATAATGAAGTATTTCAGTCCAGTTTTGAGCTCTCCTCGATTGCTCGGAGAGTTCAGGCTATTGTAAAGTTATATAAAAGTTGTGTAACTGAAGTTTATAAATCGGAATTGAACGAACTCGAAATTGAGTTGATATTCACACAATTGAATAGTTAATGTTACATTAAATTACTCGATTGTTGCACAACTTGTGGTAAGGTTATATTCATGTTAAAAGGAATTCAAATAACGAACAGTTATTTGAAACACAATTTTGCACAATTATTGGACAGAGGCATTTTCTTCGTTATTTTGTGGATTTAGATCGCGCTACGAGAATCGTGTACAGTTACATAAAGTCTATATAACTCGTTGGAATCGTATAAATATTAAACGTTATCGATCGCGTATCATCGTCGTCAACGAAACACGTATAGACGACGTGTCGGAAGATTGGAGCATCTTTTCGTTCCTTCCACGAGATCTCTTCACCCCGTAAACGCTGCCAGAAAGTCCCAATCACGCGTCTTCCTGTAATCGAATCACTACTCTCTCTATTCCCGCGTTAAGAAAAATAGGTAACGAAAAATTCGCATGCGGAAAAGAGACAAACGTTTTCGGAATTTTTTGATAATTCCGACGATTAGTGAAGATTTGACGAAAAGCTCTATTCGAGACTATTATTTTAGAAGTAACTTCTAATAGACGTAATAGATATAGACTGCGCATTCCCTGATCTTAACATCTGCGCTCCGTTAGAAAGAATTGAACTTATCAATATCTTTTTTTAACTTAATACTTGAGAGAGAGAGAGAGAGGGGGGAGGGAGAGGGGAGGGAGACATTCTTTCTAAATCATAGTAACAACTTCATAGAACTGCATAGTCTATTTTCGTTACGTCCATATGATTTTCTTCTAGTATTTATCACTTTTTTATTTGATTATTATTTTATATAATTTTTATATATTTATATACAGAACAAAATGTTTGGTTGAATTAACTAGAATTCTGGAAAATGAACGATCCAGAATTCTAGTTAAATTTACAAGATTTTTTTTATTAAATCGATTAAAATTCTAGTTGAAATAACCAGCATTTAGTAGATTTAATCAGAAAACTAGTAGATTTTACAAAACTTCTGGACCGTTTATTTTCCACCAGAATTCCAGTTAATTCAACCAAACGTTTTTTTCTGTGTATATATTTTAAATTTTATTATGGTTTCATTTTACATGACTCTCAAGCATTCTTTATCACAATATGTAGTTTTAAGAAAACTGCAAAAAGGGTTGCAATATCTAAATTTAATTAATTAATTAAATTTTCTGTGATACTATTTGAATTTCAAAGAAATCGTGCTCCGTTTTGCATTAAGCACGAGTGTGTCGCAATTGATAGATATGTTCGCAATTATATCGTCAGACAATATCGTCGGCGAAGGCCGCTATCTATCAGGTCGAGGGACGAATCAGGTCGCGAGATAATTGCGACTGCTCCCCGAAATCAGTGATTTTCGTTTTTATTTGTCGTTCATCGCTGCCTGTGTCATTTTACACGTTCCGCGTGTCCGGGGTAGTTTCATTACACTCGCGCCCTGGTGGGAACGTAACTCCACCGTTGTAATTGAATTTTTCAGTCACCTCAGCCTTTGGCAGAAACGTGATTCATTAGTAATGCAAACGGCAGTGCAAAATTAGGACAGGCGTGCAAGGTAAACGAACGAATGAATGAACGAACGAACGAACGAACGAACGAACGAAGAACGAACGAACGAACGAAGGACGTGAATACGTGGATTAGGTAAGTAAGTTCTGATTTCGTGCTTCGTGACCGACTGCAATTTCAGAGTTCGCGTTTTACATGGATTTTCTCCCGCGTTGTTTCCTCTGCTTCTTACTCGGTTTACTCTCGCTGTTTCGTTTATGGCCAAGAGTTAAGAGCTCACGAGTGGGTCACGATTAACAGAATTGTTTTAATAATTGATTCCTCACGACTTCATTGCGAGGAAAGAGTTATATGTAAAATATAACGATGTGAAATTTGTCGATAATTCGATGATTTAACGCAATTACATTTTTTGTTCTTACTAATTGTTTATCTAATACCTTACTAATTATTTATCAAATATCGCGCTGTTAAATTACAAATATATAGGACTTTGAAGGAATGAATAATATCGGTATTAAAGAAATGTCTTACTACGTAAGGTGTGATTTAAAAATAGAGAGAATTAATATATTATTGATTCCTTAATTAATGTTATTATTATTTCTAATTTATTTTTATCATGATTTGGATCATACATTTCTTCTTATTGTTTGCGAAATCGCCGCAAGTGCATCGGTCTAGATCTTTACAAATGTGATGCAGTTTGGACATGCTCCAAAGTCTGCCGTTCTTGCATCCTTAGATTTACACATCGAGCATGGAGTCACGTCGTCTCGTCTGTAGGATCAATGAAGAACATGAGGACACGAATGAGCACGATGACGCTCGTAGTTGTCTTTGATCGTTTAGGAAATTGCATCGCAAATTTCATTTTCGCAATGCCGGTATTACGTATACGTGTACAAAGTTTGCCGCGCATGCTGATTGCGATATGTAAGCGGATAAAGCAGATAGCTTATAGCTTCGCAAAACTTTATTTGTCCCTGATTTTTCATCTCTCATTATATTTCATAACAGCAACTGTTTCGAAATGGATTGAGAGACACGCTGAGAAAAATTCATTCGTTTGAATTATGGAACAGTTGACGATTCAATTACAGATCGGGTAATTAGTAGTCGAATAATCGAATTATAAGCGATACAAATTTAAGAGCTTTTTCGAAGAATCAATTTTGAAGAATCAAGAACACGACTAACTAACGACTAACTAAAGATCTTCGCTTACTTTGAAGTAAAACTTCACTTTAGCTCAATTATACCGGAATATTTAATTGTTGAGCATTAAGGAGTTGAAAATGGCGCCCAATTAAGTTTTCGCAGAGGACAAGTACTCAGAATTACCGAGGAATCTGGTAGCCAAGACAACGGAACGCGACGCTCGAATTATTAAGTACACTTAATAGTACAGATTTGTTATCTATAACTTAATTTTGGAACACGTACAAGATGATTGTGGTAACATCTTAGCAAACATTAACTAACAGTAATATAACTGTTAGTTACAATTTTCTATTCAACAATATAACTGTTACGTGTTACATGACTGTTATATTATAGTTATATTACTGAGTAAGTCTGAATGTAACTTATAACATTTATATAAAACGTAGCAGTTATATTGTTAAAATTATAAGTAACAAATATATTCTGTTACTTAATAAATAACAAACATATTAGTGTATTAGTTAATGTTTGCTGGGACAAGAAACGGCAATAAGATAATTAAAGGTGAAATTTATTTCGGTTAGAGACATCCAAAGGAGGGAGGCGAAAAGAAAGTCATCAATTCGAAATTAGGGGTAACGGATAGTAATTTTGCACCACTCTGTATTGATGCTGGCGCAATATGGTAGTTCAGTATTATTTAACAGACGGATCATGTGCAGCGTTAAATTGCGCTGTGATCATCAACGCGTGCATTCAGAGCAGACAACAGTTGAATAGCAATTGAATTGCTATCGAATCTGATTCGTCGAATCTAGGGGTACATGTCAATAACATTCAATTGCTGTGCGATCGTTCTCGCTGCTGAATGCATCCATCATTGAACTTTAACATCGCGTGCTTAACGAACTTATAAACGCGATATATCTTATTCATCTGCTCGCACTCGAAGTGCGGATTCAAAAAGAGAGATGACGAGAGGATACAGAAATAATAGAGGTGATCGCGCATTACGCAAGAAATCCGTCTTCCTATCTTGAAACTCGTTAATTTTCTCGCAGCCTTCACGCATCCGCGAAAGATCGGATTGCATTATTATAGCATATTGTATCACGTATACGTTGATATATTAGAGATTATATAAACTCGTGTATATACATGCGCGTAAAGAATATGCAGTAGGTTGTTAAGTAGCTTAATAAATTATAAGAAATATATATATATAGATATATATATATATATATATATGTATTTTATATATACAATATAAATATCATATATATAAATATATACATATGTACTTTACGTAAGTAATTTTAGGTAGACCTTTTTGGATTGTGGCCCACGCATGTATAGAGGACATCAGCTGTCGAAGCTCATGAAACACGCATACGGTTATTTTTAAAATCATCGATTCAACACTCTGAATTTTTTTTAACGTTTAGAATCGATAATCAGAGGAGAAAGCTCATTTTTGTCATTGGTACGTCGGATGGAATATTTTCCACGAAGTTTAACGAGTTAATAAATGATTTGCGGGCTTAAACGGCATGGCATAATTCTAATAATTACTATAGAATCATTATCGGTAATGATTTATAAAAAAGCGAACAATTAGCTGAATTAGCATTCGGCGCTAACAAAATTGTAATATCTTTCAATCAGTAATAACCGAAAATTCGGTATACCAATATTTGCTGGTATAACAATTTGCTATGCGAAGTGTTGCAATTAATTCTAGATATTTTGTAACATTACAAGCATAATGTACTGTATGTGACGTGTTGAACCTGGTTTCGAAAGCTAATCGATTTAAACGAAATACTATCTCGCAAAACTATTTGGTAATATTTCTCCCTGTATTACATTCGGAGAAAAAATTAAATTTACTTCAAAATCATAATGTAGTGTAATAACGATGTGTCCACGTATTTTGAATATTATTTACATTCAGTTAATATATTATTTTAATATATTATTCAATTGAATTCACCAACACACATTATCATTAACGATGATAAAACTAATCAATCTTTTATAGTTATGGTTGAATTAATCTTACAAATTGAAGATGTCTTCTCGAAGAGAAATATGTATTATTGAAAAATTGTCATGTGAAGGAAATGTGGGTCACAGTCGTAAAACGCTCAATGAAACAAGCACTTATTAGCAGAAGCTCAAAGCTCCGCGAAGCATTCTTGTCTGGCCGATCTCGGGGTGATTTGAGAAACGTGTGGAATGGAAAAAGGAGTTATTATAATGGAAATTGGCGTTTTACCTTCGCTCGGCGAGTATTATTTATTGTTAATACTTTACGATGCATTGAAAACTTCTGCTGATATTTTCTGTCGAGGAAAAGGTTCGCGGAGAGAAAATTGAGAAAAAGAAGGAAGAAAACGGGACAAGAATCTTTCATAGAAAAATTTATAATAATATGAAACGAAGAAATTATAAAGATTGTATGGAAAAATTTTCCATTTTCATCGTTACAACATTTTTGTCTCGTTTTGCATTATCAAAGGACGTTTGCTTATAACTTGTCGTGTTGCCGTTTAATAAATCGATAGTACAGCTTATTTAATTTCTTACTATGGAGCAGAGCATATTGTAATTAGAAATACTTTCGATTAAAACGCTCCTTAAAATAACAATCTCCTCTCCTTTTCGATATTTTCTTTCGTGACATAACTTATTATAATTAAATGAAAAGACTTTAATGCATTGGTTAAAAGAAAAATGAGGTAATCCTTTTTAACTACTTTAACAATATCTTATCATGATTACAATACCTAATAACTTTTTTCTCGTTCATACAAATTCATTAAATTTATGTACAATACAATTAAAATGAAGAATTGATCGATCATGAAATCCATGAAAATATCGTATACATTTATTCACAGTAATTTCTTTTTCTTTCCGCCACTGTAAATTATTTTTTAAGAGAAGTAGCCGCTTTAATCATACTGCATAATTACATATTAGAAGTATATCGCGATTTGATAAAGAATCATGATTCAGAGAAATGAATGTTTGTAAATGATTTATAAGTTTTTCAAAAAGATTATTATAATCGAGAATTGCAAAATGAGAGAGAAAATAAGAGAGTTGTATTAACATGTTTGAATATAGCCGAGCTTTTTATGGTACTTACAAAATCACTGAAAAATCCTTCTTTCTGAATTCGCAAAATTTATTTCGTGATGATGCGAACAAATTCACGTTGCTCATATAAAGCTCCTCTTCCGACACGAGATTGTATCGTGAGCGATTAAATATAATAAAGTGAATATAAAATGTTACTGATGTCGACAACGCAGTGTACGTTTCAACGTAATTAACATTGTGTAAATTTTTGTTACGTAAATGTTTTGTAGAACTACATAACTTACGCAGCATTTTCGCACGAGAGAGGAATGCGATGTTGGAAGAAGAAGAGAAATTTCACTCTAGAATGTAAGACTAAGAAACAATTCCCATTAATGGATGAAGATTAACATTTGTATATAAATATCACATGAAATGTTTCCGTTTTAAGAATTCGCACGTACGTTTCATAATCGAATCTTCCTTCATAATTTTCTTATCTTCATTCGAATAGAAATTAATCTTTTATATTTACCAATATGCAAAGTGTAACAATTGCTACGTTATTCTTAGAGACTCCATAAATATTCTATTTATTGAAAGCAGAATTATGCGAAGAGTGAAGGAGATTATTTGTAATAATCGTAATGCATCTTAAAACGGTCATTCCTCGCTCGTTTCTCGAAAGGGCGATCTTCGAATTAAGATTAAGCGTCTTTGAATGTTGTCTTCATCGCACAATCTTTCGTGACGAGCATCTTTGAGACCGCAAACGTAGCTCTCGAACGCTCAAGAACGTAGATCGTTAACGAGGCGAGGCGTCGATCAAGGCGGACACTTAGCAGAGAATTACTATCGCATGTCTTCCTGTAAGTACTCTTCGACTTTATAAGACTCTTTGTGCGCCAATTACCCGGAGAACTATCGAAGAATCGTATTCCTTCGCGGTGGCTAAGGTAGATCGCAGGGAGGGGAAAACTGCGGGGAAGCGTCTGCGACAAGAACTCGACAAAGTGATTATTCTTCTTCCATTGCTTCGAGAAACCTTTTTGCACTATTCTCATCTGTACGTTTCGCCCTCCTCGAATGGTCCTCGCAGTTGCGTCCTCGATCGCGACACCGAGCGAGTACATTGCCGGATATTTTCGGTGACAAGAGTAATGGTCAACAGTGTCGATAGATTGTCGCGTCGCTGTGATTCAGACCTGGTCAGTAAAACGAGTTGCGAGTTACTGGCAAGTCGATAGAAACAATGTGAAAAAAGTGGACTGGATTACTTTCCCTCGGAACCATCGACGCGGATCACCACGATCGCAATTTGGAAGATAACGATACGAAAGATGAATTATTCCGAAAATGAGTTGACAAGAAAGGAGGAAGAAGAATGGTACATTTATCTGATTTGATTTGCTCATTTCTTGTTTCCTCATGAAGATCTGAGATTAAAGTGAATGACTGTTCAACATGACCGCTTCTCACTGGATGATGAGAGCTCCATTAAACGTGAGCGTGGCGAGTTTTGATGTTGGTTTAGCTTGAAAGACATATTTACTTAACGGTTGATTTACTTCCACAGAATTTCAAATGGAGCTGTGCTCCGCGCGTTACAAGTAAATAAATTACTTGTCTCGCGTCACATAGAGAAGACAAAACATAATATTCCGTTGAAGTAAAGGCTACTTAAAGCAGTCACAACAATTTAAGGCAATTAACTCTTTCTTAGAGAAAATAACGAGGCCAAAGGAATAACGGAAACTGGATTTGCTTTAATTCAAGTAGAACTTCCATCCAGGATTAAATTTAAGTAGTCCAGGTATAATCAGTTTGAAGAGAAGAGAAACAAACGCGGTTCTGAGAAGGAAGTGGATACCTCGTCCACTCAGGCTCATCCCTTTCACCATCCTTCTCACCATTCGTTGAAATTTTCGCTCGAGAAATAAAATGTGGAAGAGGAACAGCAAAATTTGCGGGACAAGCATCGCTTCTTCCACATCATCATCACGCGATGTTTCTCGCCGAAATCACGTTCGAGAGAACGAAAATGCGAACGTGCGCGATGAATCACACCGCTCTGTTTCATCGTCAGCTAGATGGTACCGCTCTAGAGATAATCGAAGCAAACTCGACCAAACGTATAGACTGCCGAAATAAGGAGTAAACGACCTCCATTCTTTTGTATCGGAGCGCGCGAGTCGCGAGGAGAGCCATGAACTGTAATCCGACGCCAACAATTACAGAGAGTATTTCGACCAAGACACCAACTGCCTATACCTCGAGGATACCATCGCCCCCGTGACAGAATTTCGTTAAAAGATCAGAACAGCGGTGGAGAATATCGCTCACAATATCTCGATTTTCTCCCTCGAGTCCCCTTACATGCTTCCTTGGGAAGGATGCTCAAGAGGACGCAAAAATGTTTCCTTGTATGGAACGACGCGCTTTGTCGTACGCTGTTTATCCTGGTCGGTACACGAATATTTTCTGTTCGAATTTCCTCGGCGAACATTTTACCGGTCGTCAAAGGCGGAGTTTTTGTCAAAGATGTTTTCATGAATCGCCCGTGGCTACTCGACGACGTCCGGCGATCAGAAAGATTTTTGGCACAAGCAAAGCGGAAGAGCAAAAGTTGCTGTTTACGATGGATTACAAACCGCCGTTAGGCAGTACGTTTTCCTCGACTTGTGCAAGCTGTGTGTCGATGTGTATCGTGTGTGTAAATAAATAAATGTTCGCCGCACAGGAATCTCGGCGTGAAAACGGATGCGACTCGTAGCAGATTCACGGAATTGAATTTGCCAAAGCGTTAAGAAGCTCGTCAGAACCGCGAAAAATTCGGTTGGTGAGGAGACAAAAAGATTTTCTTCGATCTTCTACTTTTTTTCGAACCGTGCGAAAATACGCCCGATACATCACCTATTTTTCCACTCGCGCTTTCGCCGCGAACACGAGAACTTTGTTAATGGCATCGCTATTATTGTCGGTGTAGTGATAACTGCTGTCTTTGTAATATGACTGTCGTTGTTACACGATATTACTGTTATCCATTGTCGTCGTGTCGCCGGCTTTCGTCGCATTCCAATGACACGGAAGCTTCGGGCGTGTCCGAAGGGCGGACGTGAACGCGCCGGTTCTCTCGTTGCCAACATTTCGCGACTCGTTGATTTTCGATCGCAAACGTCACTTGAGACTTGCAAAATTCACACGACTATCAACCGGGAACGGTTCGTCGAACGTGTGAATGCTTTTTTGATTGTGATATGGTTTAATCATGATCAATTTGCGGTGTGCGTGCGCACCCGACAAATTCCAGTCATTCCTATAATCGCGAGAATGTACGCACGCGTGTACGCGTGTCTCTCATATTATCCTGTCGGTGTTAATTGTTGATATTTCGTTTAACGCAATAAATATATCGATTTAATGAACCCAGAGCCATAATGGACAGGAGCAATTTCGTCGTTTTTAGCAGTGCGAATTAAAAGTTTTGTCCCATATAACATTATTCTAGCGATATTACAGCAAATGTTACAATATTGTAGTAACATTGAAAATATTTTGTTGCAAGCTTCTATGCTATGGAATAAAAATATCAACCTATACAGCATAGAAGCTTGCAACAATATTGATGTAACACTCCCAATATAACTGCAATATTTCTGGAATGTTGCAATGTTGCTGTAATATTGCTGGAATGATCTGTGTTCTATGGAGATACTCGGATATATCTATGGACGAGTACAAATTCATTGTACGTGGATATATAACTGTTTAAGTAACGAAAAGACCGAGCGTGCTTTTTTTGTGCATTCAGAAAAGTATATTTATTACTTCATATACGTATTACTTTATATGCGCGATTAATCAGAATTTTATCGGCGGGTGTTGCGAGTTAAAAGATGACGAGTCGATGGATTTGGTGGGATGTTACGCGTGTGTGTTGGAGCGCGATTAGAAATAGAGATTAACGTAATCAAGAAACGGCGAAGGGCGAGGCACGCCCACTTTGTAGTCGCCGAGTGGACATTTCCGGGGACTCGATGGGAGACTCTCAAGTCCCTTCGAGTGATCGAACAGATTTAATCGAAATCTTTGCTCAACGTTGTGTATGTGTTACTTAACGCTAAAATGAAGTTATTGTCCACAGCCGCGGGGGGGGGGGATTAAATTGCGAACACGTGGACGTCGACGGGGGACGAACATTTAATCACACCGATTCCGAATGTGCGTAAGAGCTGAATGGGACATTGTTATAATTTTGTCGGGTCGATGCACGTCGATCTGTTTGTAAATTACACGCAACATATAGTATTTGTACCATCGGACGCGACGGCCATGAAGTCCGAAAGATGGACAGTAATATTAGACAACTAAACGTAAAGATATCTCGACGTATTAATAATTGTAATAAATGAATTATGTAGGAGTACATAAAACACGAAATACCATAATGATAAGAATAATAAACGCATAGTAATAATAGTGATAAATAGCGAATAATAATCGTAACAATAATAAAAATAATAAGATAATTATAATAAAAAATAACAATGATATTGAGCAACAATATTAATAATAATTCTTACCCCTAGAGTGTTAATTAAATTCAAAATAAGGAAAATATTACGACACATTGTTAATAATTATCGTAAATGACTATTAGTAAAGGAAGAAGAACTTATGTAAAACTGATAGTATTGTTAAGACAATCAGACTTTTATTGCTCCGGCCAGCAAGCAGGGCCATCCATGATATTTGTTGCGAAGTTCGCGGCGGCGAACGATGAAGAAAGCACGGGAAAATATATCGTCTCCTCCCCCTTTTTTCTACACGTCCCCGAATAAAAGAGAGATACGGAAGCAAAAGCGAACAGGTGGAAACCTAACGAAAGAAATGAGAGCAAGAGGAAGAGGACGAGACAGGCCGGACCTTCGATGAAGCCTCCTCCCCTGCACTCATCCATGCCATTCATTTTTCGTTCGCGACGGAAGTTTTTTGACCGGAAGCGGAACGCGGAGGAGCAGACGAGAAGCGAGGAGGACGAGGACGCGGCACGCGACACGGAAGTACGCGAGTGCGTCGAGTGTGCCGTGGGACACCATTTTTGTACGCCTCACATTTTCTACGATTAAACCAAACGCGAAAAAGATTATGAAAGGAAAAAGAGAAGAAGATTTTAAGAGAGTGCGCGGAGCCGGCCGAAGGTGTCATCACTGTCGTGATTTTTGCGCCGGTGATCTTTTTTCTTTCTCGCGCTCGCGGGATTCCCCGGGGGTGATTGGCGAACACGCCGCCGCGCGCCGCGTCGCTTTCAGTTCTTCGCGGCCCGTTCCCGCCAGCGTTCCGTTCTCGTTGCGGGCGGGATGAAAGGACGCGGGAATATTTTGCATCGCACACACACACACACACACACACACACACACACATACACACACGCACACGTGTACAGAGTATCGCTGCAGTCGCGCGCTTTCCCTCCGAATCGCCGAGCATACGGAATTATATGGATGCTTTCAGATTGTATTTTATTGTATTGTAGAATATCATTTGTGTTCAAAAATTTCACCCGGGTGTACCCACGTATCCTTGTTTAATCGATTTGGTGATAAGAAGGCTAAAATAATATTCGGGTGAAGTTACTGAATGCAGCCTAAAGCGTCTACAATAAAATTTCAAGGTGTAAAATTTAAATGTTGTAAGAAATTGACCGATCATTATTAATTATCTTTCTCACATTTGATTGTGATTAGTTGATTTTATACAATTTAGGACTTAAAGATTTACGCCTTAAAATCTCATTGTAGACGCCACTTAACTCATACAAGCACAGAAGCTTGCAACAACATTGTTGAAATATTTCGAACGTTACTGTAATATGCTGGAACGTTGCAACGTTGCTACAATATTGCTAAAATGATCTATGCTGTATGAGTTATATATGGCTATAGCACATAAAAAAAATGTAAGCAGTAAGCAAATTGGCCAATCATAGTAAAGACCGTAAGGCCATAACTTGAACAATAACAAATCAACATGTTAATTTCCTTACTACTCAAGTTCTTTTGTGTGCTATGACTTTTAGTGAAACAATTCCTACACTCTCTGAACTGGTGCACGGTGCAATAAGTTGAAGCAATACAAATATATATTTGTTTTACTTCAATTTATTGCACCGTGCATGCAGGAATAAAGAACAGATCTAATTAGTTGACACAAGTGTTGTTCTGTTATTATTATTATTATTATTAGACAATGTGCCAGCCAATTGTTGTGTTATAGAAAATAATTAAAATTGTATTATATCCGTGTGCACGATTACGCACATTGTCAAAGATTTTCTATGAACATAACAATCGATCAACACTTTGTCTACTATGTATTATTGGTCTTTCATGTCAAGAAAGAATGATGTGTCAATAAATGGAAAGCACCCACGATCTCGTTAAGAAATTATAATTATTAGATGTTTTAACGGGTGGAACTTCAAGGAAAGGGCAGATAAGAAAATCCTTTAATAGATTTTGAGTAATTAATTTTATTTTAGAAGAAAAATACCCGATCTGAGAGTTAAACAAAACGGTTAACGAGGCAAATTGAAAAGCTGTCGATATTAAACGAAATGAAATCTTCGCTAAAATGAAAAGACCGAGGCTAAATGTCCGTAAATGAAGGAGAGCGTGCGATTTCCGATATGTCATATATACGCACACGCATAGAAGCGGAAATCGATACAAACTTGCAAAAAGTTATTCAGGAATAGCTGGCGAAAATCGAGAATGCTTCCAGCGAGAGATAGAGATGGCGAGTATTGACGTTTCCTAATGAATCATCGTCGTTCCTAAAATATATATGTCGCCATTTCTACGTGTATCCATACGCGATCGAGCGGAAGTTAGGCGATTTTACCGGAGACGACGTTCATTCGCGAATTATCGAGCCATTCTTGTTCGGTCACGTCACGTCGTTTTTCTTTCACGTTTGAGAATAGATTTCACGGTCGGCGGAAACCGGCGTGATGGACCGAAGGAATTTTTTTTCAACTCGCTGATCGTCAATCGTTCAACATTTTTACGACACAGACGCACATTCTGATTCGCTCTGTATGTACCGTGTATTCATATATACGAAAGAAAATGAAATCCTTCCTCGTTATGTTTTTCACTTGAACAGAGGATTTCTGAAAAGTGAACAGAGAGGGAAGAACGGAGCGCTTTTTTTTTATTAGAATCGATATCGATAGATCGGTCTCGATCAGTAGACCAACAACGAGGTTCCGTGCATCATCGTAATTTCCGCGAACCTCGTCACAGCGGGAGCGAAAGCGGTTCTTTCCAGTTATTGATGGTTCCAAACTAATGCTCTATACAGCACAGATCATTCCAGTAATATTGTAACGTTCCAACAATTTCAGTAACATTGCAAACGTTGCAACAATGTGATAACAGGCTTCTGTGCTGTATGGATATTTTTTATGCAGCACAGAATTTGCAGCAATATTGCTGCAGCATGCAATGTTACTGCAACTTTTGTGCAACTTTGTGCTGCAGGGATGGACACAACGAATCGTCGTTGTACGTCAGATAATCATTACGGGGAGATATACATTGGTAATTAGAAATCACAAAATCATTTTTGACATACAAAAGATCCATATAGCATAGAAGCAGCAACATTGCAAACATTTCGATGTTGTTGCAATATTACTGGAATGATCTACACTATATGGGAAGCGTCAAGAATTTTGTTTAATCCCACTTATACAATACAGAACTTGCAATATTGCATTAACATTGCTGCAATATTGCTGGAATGATCTGTGCTGTATGGGCAGATACGAAAATTCCTTCCAATCCATTTCCTTTTTCGCGTCTCGACATCCAATGTGTTTCAGGTATAAAGTATGCCGTCACTTCTCTCGCACACGAAGAAGTTTAATTCTATTAATGCACATATCTTGCCTCACATTAGCTATAACATAGTTATTACGATCGCATCTTCGTTTACGCGTCGCGACGCAGACCGTTATCGTAATATAACGTAAGTGAAGAAATGTTTCACTTTTTTTACACTTAGAGATAATTTAAGAAACGAGAAAGTTGACGGTGAGTAATACGCAAACTTCTTTTTGAGAGTGAGCAGAACTCGATAACACGTTATCCCGTTGGTGTATCTCGCACGCGAGGGTTGATGCGCCATCGTTAGAGAAGGGGAGGCCACTTTTTAAACTCCTCTTCGAGCCCTTCCGATCGAAACTCCGACGCGCTCCCGTTCTCCTTTCCTCTCTGCGTTCCGCGTTCCTTTATCCGTTTCCCGGTTTTTCCCTCTTTTTCTTTTTGGCGATCTCAACGAGCGAATCGCGCGCCTCGTACGCGCCGCTCGGGAGGCACGACTACGACGATACGTTAATTAAATATCGAGATAACGAGCGTCTAAGGGGAATTAAAGATAAAACGCAGGTAAAGAACGTATGTTATATACGTATATACGTACACACACGTAAGCGTGCAACGCGCGTACGCGCTCGTACACTTTATTATTACACGCATACATACACAGACACGCGGCCGTATACACAAATAACTGTGTAATACACAAAGAATAAGGAAGAAAAAAAAATAACGTACGAGCGTTTTGTTATATCCGTAATACGTAGGCGAACGTGTGTTAATAAGGGAGTAAACGTATCGAATCTACAGTTAAATGTTTACGATAAAATTACGGGTAATTAAGAAATTCTAGATTTTTTCTAACTAATCGAATCGTACGGCGGACTCGTGCAAATCCTCTAGATTTACGACCTAAAACGAGATATACAAATGGAAAAGAAGCTGTTATCCTATATATTAAGTCGGCTTGAAATATATTTCATTACATGTATTTATCGAACGAATGTTGCGTTCTACGTGCGTGCGTGAAAGTGCCCGTGCGTGAGAGTGATCCGTACGCGTGTATGCGGTGCGTGGGGATTCGTGGATTGTGTGAATGTTGTGTAATTTGCGTATGGAAAAAAAGCGAGCGAACGAAAGAGAGCGGCGGTACGAGACGCCGAAGCGGAGAGATGTGGGAAAGGAAATAATTTCTTAGATAAGAAACGCGCGTCGTGACAAGAGCGGCGAAAGGAATCGTCAGGCGACATTACGCGCGCCTTCCATTTGCCTCATTTACTTCGCAGCTCGCGTTGGTCGGCCGCGTGTTTCGTAACGACGAAATTAATTTTGTTGGCATAAATACGAAATTTTTATCTTGTTTGTAGGACAATAAATGTTTTCGCGATTTAAATGAGCGAACATATATGACGAGGGTGTAACCGAATGATTATTATGAACTGCGAGGATATTATGTTCCATTATTTATATTTCTTTGAAGTTGCTATATTCAGCGATAAAGATCATAAAAACTGTTAAATGAATTTTCAAAAAATTTCACTTTTGTTGTATATTATTTACGCCAGCGTTGTTTGAAGTTACATAATCTCATTACTTTTCAAAGAGGATAGATCGATCGGCTATATCGCAAATCACGGTTGGATTGCGCTACTTGTGCGAAATATCATTGCCTTGCTAATAATTGCAGGAGCAGCTATTCCGCTATTTATATACCATTATATTTTATTTGATGTTTTCACGCTATCGATGTTTGCACATTAATTCTCTATATTATTTCGCAGTCACGGAAAATTGGCAATCAATCTATAGTGGAAACGTTCGTGTTTTATTCATGAGATCATTGAGGAAATGTATGTGATCATGTGAACAAGAATGGTAATTCTACATGTGCGTTAAATTTAGGAAATTTGCAATTGTGATAAATCGGCATTTAAATGACGAAATACCGTCGGTAAAGAATGTACCAACTTTTAAAATCGGTTATTTTAATGCGCCATTAAGCGTGGTAAGCAGAAATGCAAAACCAGGTTGAATTGATTTTTATTGGATTAAAAGTAATTTTTTTTTAAATATAGATAATATCGCGATATTTTTTTGCATATAATAATAATTTAAAAATTGACAAATTTTTAAGTTCGATATTAATATTTTCTTCACTCGATGATAATTATAGTGAACATTTGAAAAAATATTATAATTCGGAGTTACATATATAAATTATTATAATATAATAATTTATATAATTACATCTTTTCAATTTTTTGCATTTTTTTTATCATGCTTAAATTGCATCGAGGATAACACATTTATCAGACGTAAGTGTGATTATTATATCCTTTATCGAGATTTTTCCCATCTACCATATTATTCAGTTAATCGATTCTGTACAAGTATACAAATTATATCACCATTTTTAGCAAATGCGAGCAACTCGATAAGACCGAGTAACGAAAGTACGCCGTGACATTTTCTAAAGTTGCAATAAAAAGTCGATATTTCAGAAACAGCGTGAAAGAAAGTAGAAGTTGCTTTTCTCAGCAACATTATTTCAAGGAATTTAAAAGACTAGTCGTATATCACCGTTGCGTTTGCACTTTTTTAAGAAATAAGTATGTCTGTTTCTTTCTATCGTTCTCAATTTTGTGATTAGATCAAGCTCGCATCATTTGCGTCGCGAGTCGTCACATTACTGCTTTTGTCTTATTATCGGTATACACTTTATTATTGCTGTATGGAGAGAAGAAAAGAGAGAATGAGAATGTGAAAATGAAGTATTTAATTAATCGACGCTGTAACGAAAGAAATGATATAATTATTGCTATACATATGTATATACGGAGCAAAGCGGAGAGAAGAGTTGCCAGAAAGGAAATGCGAAGGGGGGATAGCAGGGGGAGAGGTAGAGAATATTTCTCGCCGCAATTACTGATCATTGTGAATCGTTATTATACGATTACGACGATTATTATTATTGTAATCGTATTATCCTATTATTGTAACTATTATTATTATTGTCATTGAATATTATTAGCGTGGATTATTATCGTTCTGGCGAGTCGCGGTTTCGAGTGAACGACGCAGGTGGAAATCAATCGGTGGAAACGTAAAAGAGGTGCGAACGAGAGGAATGTACGCGGGACGAACAGCGATTGAGATTGTGAAGAGAGGTAAGGCGCGTGTGAAAAGAGGCGTCAAACGTTTTTGGAGAGGAGGGAAAATTTGTTTTAAATAAACAACGAATCACCGAGATTTCTACATTTTTGACATGCCGATCTCTCTGTCTATCTGTTTATCTATCAGTCTGTTCGTCTGTCTGTCTGTCTGTCTGTCTGTCTGTCTGTCTGTCTGTCCGTCGTCTATCTGTTTGTCTGTCTGTCTGTGTTGTTCCTTGTGCGTCTGTGTCTGATGTGTCTTAGAAACGAGTGCCACCTGCCCAACGTGCGTCCATTTCTTCTTTCGGACGAGTTCCAGTATTGAAGACTCGCCGGCGAACGTTCGCAAATCGCATCGACGAGTCTCGCAATTAAGCCCTCTCTCTCTCTCTCTTCCGCCAAATCGCGAGACGGCCGTCGTTGCGATTGTTGCGAATGGCTCGGTATTCGAATATCAGTGCTGGCTATACAGAAGTAGCACTCGTCGGATCTTGGACGAGTATTCCGCGATTTGTACATATTTATCGGCACATCGTTGTCAGTTAATCAGATCAGCTCCTCGACTTTCTTCCTTCGATATTCGAATACTCGAATTCGGCTTTGCGAACGTCGCGTCAGTTGCGATTTTTGGTCTGGCATGTCGGAATATCAGTTGTTTCAATTAGTGAAAATTCATTCATTCGAGATTTTTCGAATTTCTCGATGTCAATTTTAATTTCAATTTTGAGTTTTAGAGAATTGTTTGGAAATACCTTGTAGTACCAATATTAATCTTCCGGTTCCTCGTTTTTCAGCGAGCTACAGATATAATAGAAAAATTTTGCGTTAAATAACCGGAACGTCAACGTTTGGTATCCGAATATCGCGAAACATTTAATGGCCATTGTTTAATTAAGAAACGGCGCGAGATTATTTCTCTTGAATTTGCCCTACATTACATTACACGTCGTATTCGCACGTCGAAATATTCGAATTAACCGCATTGATTATCCGAATATCCCTCTGAATTTGAGTTATTTCGGAACGGATCTATTAGCGTGACGCCGCAATTCGAGCCCCCGCGAGCCTGAAACGCTATCGAAACCGTATGGTAGATTGTATAGTACTTTTATGGCTTCTTTTATACACCCGATCTTTTATACACCCGAGCGGTAGCGACGCGTAATCGACATGCCGGATATGGCGTAATGTATCGTCAGTGAGATCGCACGATCGCGAAACGCGCGACGTTATTCGCCGTCCGCCATCTTTGCCGAACTGCATTTGCGAGAACAATGGAGGCGCAGAATGCGGCTGACGTTTGCATCGCAGCAAGAAATATGCAAGCGATGAGATCTCGCGGTAAGGCTATCTTATGAACATCTGCGGAATGTTTCATAAATCTGAGACGCATATTGTCTTACTTAAATAGAGAGAGAGAGATAAAAAAAGTCATAATCGTTAATTATGAATCGGGATATTATTATTATTTAGACTCGACCGTAATATTTTTTAATGTTTTAAAATTATTAGCTATTATTTATTAATATTTTTATAATTATTTTTAATTATAAAATCGGTAGACAAAAGTTTTTTTAATAATAATAAATTTATGATAATTCTATAAAACTTTTATTAATGAAGAATGCTCTAATCACAGTTATTCGTTATTTGCATATATTTATAATTACATCCGTACGTTATATAAATTCGAGAAAACGGAAAATGTTAAAACTCAATATTCATGAATTCTAATTATTTATCAACACAATTTCAACAATGCCCAGTTTAGCATTAACACAGTAAATGCAGTTCGCACGAAAGCAACGCGAAACGCGACAAGATTTCTAGCTTGTCGTATTTTATCGAGAATAATATACCGAGTCTTGTGAGTTTACTTGGGAATTTAAGCGCGTCAGAGAACACGGACGGTGCATACACCGTATTGTAATTCTCGTCGACGACACCCGGCGATCGTTTCTGCTTGGGAAAGTCGGCGCTGGCGCATCTCGACGACGATTGTTTCGCGGTTTATCCCGCGATACCTGCGATTTTACGCTCGTCGCCCGTATAACGCATGTCTGGCGAAATGACGAGGCTCGCTGGGGCTTAACGGCGATGAATACACACACACACACACACACACACACACACACACACACATACGTATATAAACATACTTACACGCGGCACACAATTATGTGAATATGCACCTGCAGATTCGTTCTCTCGTTGCGTTTTCATCGCGTTTCTTCCGTCGCTTCGTCACGAAACGCACACATCGTCTCGTACAACGCATTTACGATCGAGTTCGCTCGATCTCGCTTCGAGGGGCAAATGGCACTTAAATCCGTCTATAATTTCTCACGTAATTCCGTTCTCGATTGAAGGTCGAAAAACGGGTGTCCGATAAGACGAGAAGGGTACGATAGAAGAGGTAAAGAGTTAGAAAAAAGGGATTGGAAGAACGTGAGCGAGTGAGAGTTGATAGTGCGGAAGGGAAGAATGATGAGAGAAAGAAAGAGAGAGAGAGAGAGAGAGAGAGAGAGAGAGAGAGAGAGAGAAAGAGAGAGAGAGAGAAAGCGGAAGCAGAGACGCTATATATGTAAAATATTAATTACCTAATTACAAGAAGCCATTACTCTAACGGAAAAAAAGAAGAGAAGAGAAACACTCACACGCATTATGTATGGATAAACTAAACTAATCTATTTGTAAGCTAACGTCTACACTCTACACAACTATCCACCGTATGTAAAACGATTGAAATAACGAACGGTTAAAATTATTGTTTAAAAAATAATAAACGTATTGTGAAAAAAAAAAAAGAAAAGAGTCACCGATGTCGTCAGTCGCCTTCTACGTGTTCTGCCCTTTCTCGTTGAAAGTCACATCATCGAAAATCTGTGCGTACATTCATCAAACGGAACCTGGGGTCTGCATCCGTCTTGCATCGGCGTCTTTCTTCCCTCGGACGAATCTCCTTTATGGTAGCTTTTATTAGTAAGGCACTTTGCGAAAAAGGAACCGCTATCACAGCGTAAATGAAGAAGCCCGATGAATGATGGATGAATTTTGTCCTCTCGACGAATAAGTGAATTATTCACGCGACAGACAAACTTCTTTCCTTTTTTTGACACATAGTACTCGTTAATTTCGTTCGATACGTCGACCTCCAACAACAACCTTTTCCTGCTTCTGTCGTCGAGCTGAAAACTTCCGGATAAGAAAGACCGTCCTTCCCTTAACTTTTTAATTACACATAATATCGTCGCCCGTCTGCTTTACCTTTTATAGAAATTAGTTTTTTCCTGTAACTTTTTTTCTGAAATTTTTTTTTGAAGTTCGTATACGCACGAGACTCTTGTCTCTACGCTATTTTTTTTCCCCCGTAAACGATACAGATGCGTCTACGTGTTCTCTTTTTTCTTTTTAAACGGCATAGACATGCCCTTTCTCATCAAATTATGAAAATAGCCGCATTGTCGCCGCTTTGCGACGAGAAGAATTAGCGCTTAAAGCTGAAACTCGAGGCCGAGGGAAGAAAAAGAAGACGGATACTCGTAGACGCGCGGAAGTGGAGGAAAGTATAAATTCACATCAGTATCTTGCGAATTAATTGCGACGTGAGCATATAAAGAACCATTAAAGTGCTCTTCCTCGAAAAATAGAGGTTAGTCTCGCGGATAATAAATTCTAGTTAATTAGAATCAAGTCGCTGGAAGTTCCTTCATTGAGATGAAGCGGCATTCATGCTATTTAAGATCACAGGATGGAAGGGCAACTTTATATTGATCAACGTACTGAAATAAAAGAGCAATTACCGAAGAGGAACTTTGAAACAATGCGCCTTAAAGAGAAATTATAGTTTAAAGTTTATCCATGTCAAAGGACATTAGGACAAAAGAAAACGTTTTATTAAAATATTAATGTTAAACATTTGATTAATGACTGCTTGCATTTTAATGAGTTAAATTCATAAATTAGATATGCAAATATGTATTGTACATTGTGATTCAAAATTTCCTCCGTTTAATTATTATAAAGATATTAGTTTATTTAAACTGCTCTTTATTAATTAATTTATTTTACGCAATCTGGAAGCAGCATAGCGCGCGCATTTCCAATTTATTTCTATTAAATTTATTTTTATTAAATTTCGTTATTTATATAATATCTAATAAGTAAAAGTAGAAAAATTCGACAAAGCCACATACTTAAAAAGAATATTAAGAATCCCTTATAACAATTAATTGTTAAAAATTAATTAAATATTGAGAGTCCCTTATAACAATTAATTATCAGAAATATTTAAGCCAATATTTTGTTATTTCAAAAATTAGGAACTAACTCTATTATCCTAAATTATTCCACATATATAAAAAAAACTTGACGTATCAATAAATAGAATGATAGCGTCAATTTATTATTTAACGCAAGATTTTATACAACTCTCTAAATAAGCGATTCTGTGCTACATGGAAGCGGTGAGCTTTAGAAAGCGAAAACCCTCTGGTTGCCTGCATTCAATGGAAGTTTCGTCATGTAGACATTAATATCCTCTCACAAGCAGCGTGCTCTCTCCACAAAGATATGTATATCCAGTGGCGACAAGAGGGACCAGCTACAAATGTCGCAGGGATTTCTTGCCGTGTAAAGCGGCCTCGTCAAGATTTATTCCGTCGTATGTCTGTTTAACATACAGGTCAACTTTCGTCGAGATCGAACATATTCCTGTCTACTTGGCGATCTGTTGCAAGCAGTGTCAGACTGGGAAATCCTGAATATCATTACAAAAATATTCCATGCTTGAGATGAAACACGGCGCAATTTCGATGTAGTTTTTGGTGGACGAAAAAAATACATCATTCATATTTCTACCGATTTTCCTTCGCTGTATATATATCTGTAACATGCTTAGACACATTTATACAATTTATTCCAATTCAGAGATTTGCTAAAAGAAAACTTTTGTAAATTTTATTTCACATTGGATTCACGTTTGGTTAATTCTGTCGATAACATTTCAACTGCAGTGTATGTTTCTATTTCATTGCGAGCGATAGTTACCTTTAAACAAATCGCATTGGTATCAATGGCGAGTTTGAAGCATTGGCAGGTAGAGTCAGACCAGGATAAAATCGGAGAGAATCCTGAAAAACCGACGTGAATTTATTTCGAGGAAAATTGCTTGTTGCCAAAATACACATTCGAAGCAAAAAGATGGTACAGCTATTTGCTTGTTTAATGTGAATAATCGATATCTGTCATGAAATGTTCGTTTTACGTTTTGAAGTATTTTATCGTTTTTCATAGCACTTTCTGTTATCTATAAAAACAGATATTTTGATTGAAAAACATATGAAAATAGTCAGATGTTTTTACTCATGTTTTGCGAAATATTTATTTCGACAAATAGGCTGCAATGATATATTTTTTACATTTTGTTTATATGACCCAATATACATGGCTGATGTAACAATCGCTGACTGAGTATAGTGACAAGCAAAAAATTGACACAGCGTCTAAAGTTACTACTGGGTTTTAATGGGTTCGTAAAGGCAGTTACGCGATAGCTGCGAGTTATCCCTTTGATAGTGTCTAACTTTCTTCAGAGGTGATGGACAGATAAAAATTGCAATTTACTTTGTGCCATGGTAACGAATGGCAATTACAGAATCGCTTTCGAACAACGCGAGTTCAAGTCGACTCAGCAATCGTACACACACGTGTCGTCTCAATCGGGATGGAAACCACTCAAAAGTCGAAGTAGCGCGAAAATGTTTCGGCGGACGGTCTACTCTTTTCTCCCTTTCAGAGTGTCATCGTAGTAGTGTAGTTTCGCTCGAGGACCTTCGTCGCGCATTTCAAGAATGTCAGTTATCCGCCGCATTGTGTAATGGATTTTCCATACTTATTTCTACCAGAATCATACTAGATGGTCTCATACAGTATATTATAAATTGATATTCTAACAATTGACAACACGTTTCTACGAGATTAAGAGAAGGAGAAAATAAAAATATAATTATAGATATAAAATATTTGAGAATTTTATTTTGATTATCATATTTGATACAGTGAGTTTTATTGAATGTTTTCAATGTATGATAACTCGAAGAGAGCAAACAATGGCTTCTTATCAAACAGGATTTTTCACAAGCAATGGGCCGTCCTATTTTCTTTACGTTATGGATATTTTTCTCGTAGTTCCACATTTAGACTCGAATAAGAAAGATAAATATAAATATAAAATTGTATTCAACAAGCATATAACGGTAATTCTGGAGCAGATCGAAATAAGTATATCCTGGAGAAAGATAAATTCAATATATCTCGAATTTTAAAGTAAAAGATAATAACATAGATTCTTCTTAAATCTACATTTAAAAAATAGTCATCTATATTGAATCTTCATGTAAAAAGAAATTTTTCAAATCATATAGTACATCCAAATATTTAATCTAATAATATCGATTTTCTATGTAATAATAATTAGAGACGAACAATATTTTGTAAAAATTTTTAGAAAATTCTGAAAATAAATCATATGTAATTTATGTTTTTA
Organism: Acromyrmex echinatior; assembly: GCF_000204515.1. The sequence continues at coordinate 231,463 of NW_011626992.1, read as the reverse complement.
TATCAAAGATAATTTATATATTTTAATAACGAAATATTAAATTGAAAACAATCGAAAGAAGTAAGTTTATAGGGGAAGAGAAAGACATTCAGACTGGGTTATTTCATCTTTCGATGAACTTTAGCACACTGTTTTACTCTCTTACACTCTTATTCTCCTTCACTCTTTTGTTTATCCAGTAGGTAAATTACCACATAGTTTATTCGATGAAACAACCAGTCCTTAAAGATACAGTAGTTGAGTAACGTTTGAAATGAGGTAATATATTGCATAATGTGTTTCCATCCTCCCCCTTCCTCCCCCAGTTTTGTATTATACGCACACAGACATTTATTGTTCTGTGTTAGGGATGATTTCAATCTACGAAGACAAAAGAAAAATTGAAGTCGTTGGTTTTCCCTCGGCGACGACGCAATATCCTTCCACGTAGTATTTCTTTATTTCTCCTTTTGGATAGATTGGCTCTTGGCACGTATTCGAATTTTCCATGCCGAGTCGCCCAAGACTTCTCTCTACCTTCTTCATTCTTCCTATTTCATTGTAAACGGGACGAGTATTTCAGAGTGCTGGGTAAGTCCTCAGCGAAAACATGAATACGTGATGCGGGTGTTTGATTATCTGTAAGATTCGATGTCGATATTAAAACGACGAGAACTCGATAAATACTGCGACATTTATAGTCTTCTTCCAGACGAGTGATTTATTTCCCTTAACTTTTTAGCGTCGCGTATGTTTCACAATCGTGTAAAACTCGTCGATCTTAAGCCCGATCTACAAAACATAATAACATTGCATAAACGTAGTTGTAGTTGTAAGAATTGACCAATTCCACTTGAATACGAGGAGAATATCCGACTGTGATTGGTGAATTGTTACAACTATGATCACTTATAACTACGTTGTAGTTTTAAGGCCATTGCACGTAAAAGTAGTTGTAATCGTAAGACCATAAAAAGCGATGAATTGATTGGCTACTGCGTCGAGGCTAAGCATTGTCGTATCCTCTGCGCAGAAGTAATACGAGTGAAACGTCATAATCTCAAAGCCATGATCATAGACACAAGTTTTCGTTCCGTCGAAAGATTACAATTAACGCCTTATCCCTATGACTAACCAATCGGAAAACAGTCACGTGACTTATCGCTTGCCTCGTAGCCAATCAATTTATTATTTTTTATGGTCTTACAGTTACGACTAATACTTTACGTGCAATGGCTTTTACGTAAAAGGGTCGCGGAATACCTTCGTAAATTGTACTGCTGACGAACCCGTAGAACTCCTGCATTCTCGTTCTTGAGAGATATGTATATATATATGTAGTAGGCAAAAAATACCAAACTACAAAATGGGTAAACTTTAAATAAGAAGAAGTTTAACATCTCATTACGAAGTTAGTTTTTGAAATTCACCGCGGTGTTATGCGGCTGATAGTAAATGGTCGGAGCAAATAAATGAAAAGAATGCAATTCGTAATTTGCTTCTGGCATTCGGAATGAGAGAGGAGGGAGAGAGAGAGAGAGAGAGAGAGAGAGAGAGAGAGAATTGCAATATGCTACTGAGTAACCATTATTGTATTTCGTCGAGTAACGGATTGCTACTTGCAGACGCGTTCTTAAATTTAAACGTTTTTTTTTTAAATAGCGTTTTCTAACGCCAAATTAAATTATCAGATGAAAAAAACCGTAACTATAAAATTATACTGAAAAAGAGTCTAGTAATAGCTACCAAATATTGAGTAAAATAATTTTAATCAATGTATTCGGTTAATACAATCAAAAATAATTTTGCTGTTTTAAATACAATATTTGGTTATTATCAAACGATTAGTTATATCATTATGTTTGATAATACTTCTAAATATTTATACAGAAATAACGATTTTGTTGAAATATCTAAAAATTTAACTAGACACATCTAAAAATAATTTTGGACCATCAAAATAATTACGTAAGAAACTCAAACATAAAGAGCAATGCTGTAAAAAGCATTGATATTCTAACAAGTTTTACATATAATTATTTTAATAATTCAACAAAATTATTTTTAAATCTGCATATAGCTAAATTCTTAAAGATACTTCAATAAAATTGTTTTTTTTTGCAAAAAAGTAAAATTATTTTTTATCATATTAACCAATCACTTGAAATTATATCAACATTTGATGATTATAATATTATCGAACTCTTTTTTTAGTACATTTTTTATGTATACATGAAGTAAAAAAAATATAAAAATCTATTATTCTTCTATCAATATTTTCTATAAAAGTAATCTTTTTTACATGGATCCTTTAACAGCTAAATACTTTTAATAAGTCACGTTACTATAAATTCTCTCTTTTTCTCTAACTTCTTTAATTAAAATATTTCTCATTGAAGATAGAGCGTTAAAGTTTTGTCTTATGTTTTGCCGCGTTAAGAAGAGCGAGAGATGGGCTCCGTTTGTAAAATAATTTTGTCTGTAGAAGAGTTAATGGTAAAAGAAACGGTCATAAAACTTGGTCTGTCCACGAGGAAAATGAGTTTTCTATGAAATTTTAGTTGACAAAGAAAGATGCATGAAGTGTATTTGCCGTAAATTCGCCAAGTAGAAAGTCGAAGACATAAATGTTCACCCTGTTCTCTTTTCTTCGCCAAGTTCATCAGAAAATGACCTCGACATGCGTCCTCTGCGTGGAGATGCAACGTCGAGATGCAACTCGTTTCGTATGTTCTTCTGGTATTAAATAAGACAAATCTAAAATCTTTTTGCAAGTTCGTCCGATGCTATTTCGTACTGCGCAGAGATTGAAGTATTAAATTCTTTTTATTGATGATGTATTAGCTTCAACGCGCAGTTTGTATTTCGCACCTTAATGAGAAAAATTCTTACGTCGTGGATTAAATCCTAAATAATTGATAACGTCGTGTTACCAAAATAAATATAAAAAACGCAAATTTAAAAAAAAGAAAAGTAAGAAATTTAAAAATACAGTTTATACGATTAAAAGAAAATTCAATTAAATATATTTCAATAGAGAAAGATTTAGAGGTAAAAGTTATAAAGATTTATACGTAAAATTAATATATGAGAAGCAAACTTTCAAAATGCATTTTGTTCAAAGTTTGTAATTTTCAGAAAACGAAAAAAAAAAAGAAACTTTGCACATAAGAAAATTACGCACAGGAAATAACAATATGCCAATCAGTAGGATGTGAAATATTAAACAAAATTGTTAAACGATTGTTAAAAATGTACAACAAATGCATTTTGTTTCTAGTTAAAAAACATAATGCACTCCGAAATATCTATGTATTTCAGCATATAAATTAACGATGAAAAAAATGCTTTCTGAACGTTTCAGAGTAGCTTATAATATGAGTTTTTCAACACTGAACACTACGCCATCTCTAACTAAAAAATAAAATTTTTGACAAAATACATTTGGGAATTCTGCTCTTCATATATATAATTGAATAAATACAAATAATGAAATAATAATAACGAAAAGGGCTACGAGCCTACGAACGAATATCTAAAAATTTTAATGACATGTAATAATAGTATAAGAAAAACAGACATATGTTTCAATTCCGATTGAGTCATTATCAATGTTAATTGAAAATTTTTAATTTAATATAATAATAATAGTTATTTAAAATTAGACATTAGTTATAAATTTTAACGAAATTACAGATGTTAAATGTTCTTAAATCAGAAACGTATGGTAAGATGACACAGAACAGGCGACTTAGTAAAAATTCATTATAATGATAGATATTTATTACCGTGACGAGTACCATTAGAGACATTATATTTATAAAATTCTTGATTAATGTGAGTCAAGCAAATTAATGTAATCAATCTAATGATGAGTCAGTATAAAGAAATATTTCTTTATATAAAAAAGACACAAGTAATGAGAGATATATATGAGCATATATGTAATGGAGATCAATTGAATTTTTCGAACTATATCAACTGTCGTTTGAAGAAATATATTTGAATAAATATAATATTATTATAACTATAAAATAGTTTATAAAACTATTATATATATATGAATATTAATTCTACATGCAACTTATATAGTTGTCACCTTTATAGTTATTATTAAATTTTCAGATTTTCTCTAAGCGAGGAATTTTCTAGCGAGACCAAGTAATTCTGATAAATATTCCAATTCTTATTATTATGCATAGTATGTCTATAAATAATTCGTAATAAAAGAATATCCCATGATCAGAGAGAAATCTTAGAGCCGCGGATAGCTGCTGCAGAGAGAAAGGAAGAACCTTCTCGGCTTCATTATTGTTATCGCTCCGTGCGTCGACAACGGTGCGGTCCGAGATATTCATCAGCAATTCTCCTAGCGATACCGTCCTGAAAGAAATTAATCTCTGCCTTCATCCCACCGACGCGATCGCATTTTTATTACGGAGTGGAGTCCGAGCGGCGTAATTACGGCGAAAATACCAGCGCGGAGGGTTTCGGTTTTCACGGGTAATCCTATCTCCCTCTTCAACGTTTGTACCATCTCTTTGACTTCAAACCAGACGGTATCCGCCAAATACGTTTGTAGCCGAGGATGTAATAACGCAACCTCAATGACACGATGGTTCCTGTGCGTCTGATACCGCGGTAAAGCGGTGATCTCGAATGCGCCTTCTGTATCCCTGTGATCTTAGGAACAAGGTGCGGCTTAACGTGCCAGCGAAACGTCCATTGTTAATGGATCGAGCTCACATTTCCCCGTTGTGTACCCGGCAAAGTGGAAACCAATGGTGGACAAGATGTAATTTCATTATTAATCTTGTTCCTCGCACGGGATGTTACGACGTGGCGACATATCCGGAGGATCTTTCTGGCTTCGATTCTCTTCCATCCGTCCTCTCTCTTTCCGGCTTTATTCAGACCAAAATCAATTAAATCAATTAAATTGAACTGCTTTCTTTTGTTAAAACATACGTATTCATGTTATTCCGCTGTAATGATGGAATAATTAAATGGAGCTCGCTATTTGCGTATTGACTACGAGCTTCCAAACATGATATGATTCCAGCTTTTCACATATGGATAGAAATATACTTTTCATAATTGCGCTTCTAATTATTAAGTTCCAAATTTTGAAATTGTACAGGAAGTTTATAAAATTGATTTAGTCATTCGAATAATTTCGTAACGCAAACGCGAACGGATCTATCAAGAGTTAATTGCTCATCTCATTACACTGATGCGTCGATGAATAATAAAATGCATAGTGGATTTGTACTTCGCTATATATTCGCGCGTTAATCAAGATTATCATGTAAACTTTTAGTGTGTTATAACAAAAAAAATAGTTTTGCTGAAATATCTAAAGATTTAGCTAGATCTGAAAATAATTTCGTTGGACTATCAATATTTATTAAATTAAATAATTATGTAGAATAGCTGATCACAAGCCGATCAATACAAGTTTCATAAATTTTCTATTCTATTAGTTATAGTTATTAGTAGTTATGGTTTATTATATTTAATGACTATGCCAAGACTTTGTAAGTTAATTGAAATTCCTTTTCAACTTATATCACTGTTATTTCTTGGTTATTTCTTGAATAAACCTATACTTTTTTGTGTGTAACTTGCAATATCCCACACATAAATATGAGTTATTTTTTAGAAAATATATTTTTCTTCAAAAACCAATCAATATTTATTAAATATACTCCATGCATTTTTAAATATACATAATTATAAATATAAAAATTAAGACAAAAATATCTAACATCTAAAAGTACTTTTGAGAGGGTAAATTTTTGTGGTTTATGATAGTCTCGCTAGATTTTAATACAAAGAATATTGTAACAAGATAGTGAAACAAAATAACTAAGCAGGCAGATGATAATCATATATAGAGAAGTGCAATTGATTATATGTATAAATAAAAAATAATTCAATTGATTTTTATAAAGAGACAAAAGAATGGACTTAATTTACAAAGTGACACAGAATCTTTACTAGAAATATACTCTCCCATTATACAAGCACTTTCCCCTTCCAAAATATTTCCCGTCATCTTTTCTCTCTTCTTTGAATTTTTTCATCACTCACAATTGTCGATTTTTTTGTTACTTGTATCTGTATCAGTTTAAAATAAGTTGTCAAGAAGCATGGAAGAGCATGACACATTTTATCTTTTGAAATCTGGTCTTAATACTGTTTGCTGTAGATACATTATGCGCTGTAATTTTGATCATCTTGTTAGTAAGATATTAATATAAATCAGATATTAATATAAATCTCGCGACATTTTAATTTACGTAAATTCTCAATAGTTTTAATTATTACTTTATATAGCAATATATTATCACGTTTTTATGGACAATTATATCTGTAAGCGTTTGAGAAGAGACTCAATAACCGTATATGGCAAATTATTATTGCTAACTGATACTTTGTAATAAGGGATTTCTGAAATGACACCATGGACAGGTGTAAGACAAGATCCTGTAACTTATTGCGGTCATATCAAGGTTTTCGGATTGCACACGTTGCTTCAAGATTGAGATTTTTAATATTATAAGCGCTAGACTTCTGGAATTTTTAGTATGTCATTGTAATTGTTTTAATGTAGTTGTAACATTGAAAATGACCGGATGGAAGGTCGAAACGTCTGTACTTTGATTAGTTAAATATAATGTTTAGTAATTTATAACAATAGCGAAAAATATCTTGCTTGTGCTCTGAGCCCTTTAACGATTATTTTGATTATATATATATATACATTAAAAAAAAAGTATTTAACAGATATTTTTCGATTCCTCTTCAGACTTCAGAGAGTGCTGTCAACGATGAATTATAAGATATTCTAAACTTCAATTTGAAAAAGGCAGATAAGTGTGTGTTATGCACTTGACTGTAAAATAAAGAGATTGAAAATATCCAATCGTAAAGAACGGAAGATTATAGTGACGCCGTCTTTTCAAGTGAGAACTTGGAGGCGACGCGGGAAAGTTTCTTCTGGAAGGGACCTCGTCGCGTTTTCAGGACACGGTGTCACTTGCACGGCAACCGAAACTGTTAAAGGCAATCGGGTGCCAATTCCGGGAGGCAGTGCGCGTCTCGCGAAATTAAGTTAATCGGAAAGAACCAATTTCTTCCGGGAAGTACTGCGGCAGTGCTACGGGCGATGCCTTCCGAATCAATACTTTACTCGTCGCGGCGAACCCTCGGTGCAACGCTGCAGAGTGGCTTAACGTCGCTTTCAACGATAGCATGGCAGCGTACGTCTACATTTACGAGGTTCAAGTGCGTGCCGTCTGCACACCGTACGAACTTAACTGCTTTTCCGAACTTTATAAACCTGTTCGTCATCTAATTTGTAATTAACAGTGACTCCACTGAGTGTTTATTATTGACAGGTTTCACCGTGCGACAGTATTCGCAAGCGACTTCGGTGCGCTTATTCAATGCACGAGAGAGAGAGAGAGAGAGAGAGAGAGAGAGAGAGAGAGAGAAAGAGAGAGAGAGAGAGTCATTAACAAAATAAAAAGAATATAAAACAAGAGGCAGGAAGACAGTGGAGTAATTGACAAAAGTTCCAACTTAACACCGAAAATTGCCAACTCCATCCTCACACTCTCATTTGTGTATTAATATCAGCGATATTTTTTATCGTCGATGGCAGAAACTTCTTCTCGTTGGATTTCCATCGAATGTTGCTTCGAAAGCCGTTAAAAAAGTTTCTGCCATAATTACCTCTTTCGACGGGTCGATCGGGCTAAAAAGTTCGACCACATAAAAGTCGTAGCGTCGAAACCACGCGGATGAACGGCAAGCCGTTGGGATTCTTCATTGAGACCGCGCCCATAATACGATGCTATACGATCGTGGTATATAATCAATATAGTAAACACGGCTCTCCCTTTGTAGAGCAAACTGATAGCATTCTCATGCTTTAACAGGAGAGTAATGTGTAGTCGCTATTAGATGTTGATCAAAGACTTTATTATATATCTTATAGGTATCTAAATTTTAGAGCTCATTTTTTTCAATTTAATTTTAATCACATAATTTTCTATACGTAATTTTCTAAATTACAATTTCTTAAAATTGTATCTGCAGAAAGATGAAGATGATTAAGCTTAGTTTAAAATTAATCAGCGCGTGATTGATTAAATTTATATATAAACTACATGACTCGCTTATTTAATTCTTAACTGATATCGTGAAGAAATGATTAATCCTCGAAATATTTTTATTATAAAATCAAATTATATAATCTGATTTTGGCTCTAATATTAACCTGTTTTTATTGATTTTATTACATTGCAAAATAGAGCTTGACATTTTAAATTATTATTTTTATCATATCTTTTTAATGTTTATACGATAGCTCCGAGAAGATTTATCTATTTTTAATAAAAATTAATAATAAAAACTAAAACTTAATATTGCATTAATCCTTATTTAAAGCATGTTAAACTTTAATAACGCTGAAAAATTTGATACGAGTCCAATGGACCCATGACAACAGTTAAAGGTTAAAAATGGCATTGTATTAAATGGGATTCTTAATTCTTCGCTAGCAACTGGAATTTTTAAAAGCACCATCGGTATTTTAATCATGAAAATTCTGATTAGATAAATTTATATCCGTATAAAAGAAACAAGTAGATACAATCCTACTTCTATGGCAAAAACTTGTCTATGACAAAAGCTTTGATATTAAAATTTTTTCAGATTTTTATATAATTCAGAACAATAAAAAAATTGTTCTGTTTTTCGAAACCTCTATTGCTAACGAAAGAAATTAAAATGTTGCCAGTGAAGGATTAAATAAATGATTTATATAGTTTATATATACATTCGTCAATCACGAATGGTACGAATATATTAAATTTTATTACTTGCTATATTTTTAAATAGCATTTCTACTTTAATTTGCATATAAATCCGATAAAGAGTATTACACGATTTGCATTAAAAATACTATTGATTGCGTATGCTTCAATCATTTGAATTGCGTGTCGTATTAGTAACAATTCTCTACAAATTGCATGTTCGATATACAATGATATTTATCACAGAATAATGAAATAGCTTCTATAATGATCACCCAAATATCATCAGTCGAAGTTCTAAAAAAGTGTTTAATGCGATCATTCCACTACAGTGACCCGCATCGTGCATCTGTCGATGCTCGCGTTATTTTATAACAAAGCATACATATTCGGCAGGCGTCTCGCGTGGGAGCGACGGCGGGTGCGCACCCCGAGTTCCACTCGGGGGTGTCGCGGCGCGCCGTGAATCCGGCATCGACCGCGAAAACGGTAGACTCTGGCTGGCACCCGTTCGACGGTATGCGAAAACGACCGTCGGGCTCGGCAGTCCATAAGATTGCCTCTTACATACCGCTTAGCTGTGAGGAATTACGGCTAACCGTACCGAGTATCAGCGATGCTGTTCAGAGAAGGAAAACTGTTATAAGCGGCCTACACACCACGCCCGCGAACTGGGGCGGTGCCACCGCTGTGGAATCGATATCCGTTCACTCTTACCGGATTTTATTCGCTCGTGAAAAAAATAAAAGAGAAAAAAGGAGTGGAAAACGCGTGATCAAAAATGAAATTGTCATGCACGACGGGCGAAAAATAAAATCATCGCTGCCGTATAAAATAAATTGTCTATAATTGATAATTTCCATTTCACGGACGCAAAAATTATTCAAATTAAGGAAACCGAACTCTATGTGGCACTGTCCAGAATTGTTTTCTTTTTTGATCTGACCGTCAATTTTGGACTTAGCAATAAATTAAAAAAAATTATAAAGATTGAATAGAATATATAGGGGTTGGTTACTTTACTTCTAAACTTAAATTTACAATAAAGCAATATTTTTGGAAGATAAAAGTGAATGATGTATGTGTTACGTGTATTTAATTTCTTTCTTACGATTAAAAATACTGATATTGTCAATTCCTATGATTAAGTATAATTGATTGATTTACAGAGCGTCACACACGTTCAAAGGAAAAAAAGTAGAAATGAGAATTAATTTTGGCCACTAATGTATCTTACAGATCGACCGCGTCACAGTCTGCCGCGTATTAATAAGTTCGCTATGAAAGATAGAGCCGTCCACCGAAAATGTAAAAAATTGGATTTCCCATTTTAATTGCCATTAAATGGCAACATTAACGTTCCGTCAGTGCAATTATGCCGACGTAATTTTCTTAAATCTAATTTTTATCATCGCGCAGGTGCGAGACATTAAAGCTCCTAAGGCTTTGCCGAAATTGATAAAAAAAAGTACGGCGTTTAAAATTACATCTCAGTTGCGTCCGGTTGTATCCATCTGAATTTTGACCATTTTTTTTTGTGTACATAAACTTGTTTGCAGGAGTTGAGCTAACACGTCCATATTCTCTCCTATGAGCCGCGCTGTGTACATATTACAACATAGGGTACTGAATTATGCGAGGTGGATGATAAAAACTCGTGCTTTCGAGATTCGCCTCTCCTCGTTTAATCCGATTTAGAAACGCGTTCTGAATTACAGTTAATTCACGTGCTTGGTACATGCTGTAGTTAATTGCGACTTTACGACGCGTCGCTTTTACAGGATGCGACCTACCTATTATGGATGCGCGTCGAAGTCCCTTTATCCGTTCAGAAGATAGAGTTACACGTGTGACGAGGTTGCGAACACCAAGATAGGTGCATCGCACCCGCCGTGTAATGATAAAAAGCCGCACCTTGTAACGGAGCAAAAAGGGCGTCCCTTACCGGCAAAACAAACACGACGTCGGCAATAAAACGTAAAACAACCTTTGCAGTATAAATAGGGCGAAAGAGCATCTAATGGCTTCTTCGCCGTTCAACAAAGTGATAACCCGTAAATATCTCATAACCTTATTCGCATTTCATCCGGCATCCTATTATCGCAGAATCAGTCTGAATTAATAAAAATTTTAGATGTTTCATCCAAGCTTTGTTGCAGATAAATCTAATGACGCCTACAAGCGCTGAATTATCGAGGCTATTAACGGCATTAACGTCATCCAGAAAGTCCTACGCAGATCCATTATATAGCATTAATACGAAGTAAATAACAAAAAAATTAGAGCAGTGAAGAAATTTCTTTTTAAAATCTTTCTACTATCATATATCCATTATCTCGTTAGGAACACAAAAGAAAGAACGCAATAACAGATGTTACAGTTAATAGTGAAAATTGCCTAGACCTAGTATTATTAACGAGCTCTGCTTTCTCGCAATCAATATATCGGATTTCTTTCATCGCCAATAATATCAACGACATAGGCGCCACAAGAGTGTCATTATTCCCGTAGAGACACTCCCATTGGACACTGACGTCATCAAATAAATCCAAAATCAATTTTTCTCGGTAAGGGTACGATGGGCCAATCGCCCAATGTCTCTCCAGTGGCCCACAAGATGAAACAGTCTCGTCATTCTTATATCGTTACCGGTGTTGCTCGAGGGTTTGTTGAAGAGCCGAAGTAATTTTTCGTTCTTTATCCCACAGCTATGGTATCAAATAAAAGCAGCAAGTAAAAGTGAGAAAGAACGGTAAGAAACGGAAACGGAAAGTTATGGAAACCAAACTGATTGGAAATAGAAATGGAGCTTTATTATGCACAAATAAATTTGAAATATTTATAGAAAGAGAGAGAGAGAGAGAGAGAGAGAGAGAGAGAGAGAGAGACTCTTTCCAATTAGTCTTCTAGAATCTCGAAACTCCACCGAGAAAATTGCAATTGTTTAATCAATAGAGTTATACGCTATGCGGAGTAATTCTACACTGACGAAGCAGGTTTCTACAAAATTATCTTTCTTTTTCTACGGAGATATAAAGTATTTATGACACGTGCAAATACAACGTAAGTGCTATCTCGAAGGTACTCTTTTCCTCTCTAGTTTCCATCACTCAACCCTGCTACTTTTACCGCTTCTTGATGCACTGTCCCATTTCGTGTCATATCTCACCCAATCCACATTGGTCGTGCACGATTAAACCCCTATCATCTTCTTGTATACTTTACAACATATTTGAAAAATGTATTAGTTTCTAAATGGAAGCTATAAATAGAACAACAAATAAAAGTAAGGTAAATATAAAACAATTTATAACGGATTTCCGAATTTACATGATTTTTTTTTATTGAAATCCGTGGGACAAAATTTATTAAAATATATATACACATCTGAATGTTTTAATTAAATTTCGAGGAGATTGTTAAAATAAATAGATAAATAGATATATAGATAGTTAAAATAAATATATATATTTTTTGTTAGAATAAAATAAATAATCTAAATCTGCGATCACATTTTATTTACAATTATATTTTAATTATATTTGTTATGTTTCAAAATTTGATTTATATATATATTTTGTTATAAACGATTTATATATATTATTATAAATAATTAAAAATTATTAAATGCTCAATAATTCGTACTTTGCATAAAATATTAATTATGTTCTAAGTGCAATTTTATAAATGTGAAATATGGCTTTATTCACATTCGAATTGCATCTGCGCATATGTTTGAATTTCGTAATTTACGAGTTACTCGCAATATGAGCCTCGCATTTTGAAACAATCGACTTGCAATGCTCATTTATAAATGATGATTAATGTAATTAAAAATATACTATAAATATATTCTCTCTTTATTGCACATAACTAATCGGAATTATTTTCTCATTAAGCGCTATAATAAAAATACTCTCAACAATGACCTAACTCAATAATTGTCAACATCTTTTTACGTTGATTGTAAAAAAAGAACGGAAATATATAAAGAAAAAAGAAGGTACATATTTTTGTTTCACTACAATTAATTATTACATTAACATTGCATTTTAAGATTAATATTCCAAAAGTTTTAATGTTTCAAAACATTCAAACTCATTTTCTAAACAACTTTATTTTCAAAGTTGTATCATTTTGTAACAAATGAACGATATGTATATCTTTACCTCTTAATCGATTTAATTAATAAATTTAATAAATTTTATTTTTTTTTCTCGATTATCATTTTTCGTTTTTTTTTAAAACATGAATTTCTAATTTTAAACCAACATTGTAAATCTTGCGTAACGATGCCATGAAATGTAAAGAGATTTTTGTATTCTAAAAATATCATACACCGTATTGGCGAGAAATATTTGCAGAAACGGAAAAGAAGACTTGCAGAATACATTTCTTTGAATTCCGATAGTTCTTAAGCTTTCCTTCTTCATTTTCCTCTTATTGGTTCCCGATATATTTTCTCTTTTTGCTGATCCATGTTGTCAATCCAATACAATCCTACCCAATTAGTTAAATTGAGCCATCCTACACAATAACAATGTAATGAACAACGTAGCTCGTATTATGGGATACCGTATCCACCTCGTTGGCGCCATGTGAAATGTTTCCCCTTCGGTTTTCAGTGTCCCACTTTCCACTTTCAACTCTGTTATTCGCATCATTCTGTTTAATGATGTATATACTCGTAAATCGCGTATTAGTTGTTTGAACGTAATTCGCATTTGTGCTTTTACAAACGATAATAATAATAGCAATAAAGCACAAATAGCAACATTAATTATCATGGTGTCAACATTATTATTATAGTGCGAGAGATACGTAGTTATTAGAAATTTTTCTTCCAATATTTTGATGTCTGTTGCAACATATGGAGTACGATAATAGAAGTAATTGAAGCAGAAAATAAAACTTCTTTATCTGTGCGCTTTAAATTACAAAGTCTATTCAACTTGCATCTTTCTGATGTCCATGGTGATTGTTTATCTCAGTCGAAGGCGAGTTATCATCATTTGCATTACAGGAGCTATTCTGCACGTTCGCACAGCGTCGAAATCAGACTGCTGTTTGCATGCAACACGTTACCTCATGTTATATCTCGGCCAATCTACGGCAGGTCCGACCTCCGTGCCGAAAGTTCCGGTGTGGTCCATAGCATCTCCGGAGTGGTCGGATGGAGGTGCGTTATATTTCCCGAGGGCCAGGTCGATGAGGGAGAAACTGCACTCGGGAAACATGGCCGCGCAATCTTTGCCCTCGTGGCCGGCTTTATGAGCCTTGGTGTACGTGCGATGCTCCTCTGGCTCGAAGGAAAACATTCTCTTTAGAGGTAATCTATAACGAGAAGGGCGAATCGAGTTATCTTTTAGATTATGAGTCATGCGTTCACTAGTCTACATTATGGCAATGATCGAATTGCGCGTCGAAGGGTCATGGAAAATCGACAAGGAGGAAAGGCAGATCAAGGGTCGCGTCTTGGTTCTCCTCCTATCATCCAGCAAGAAATTACATCTGAAATATTCTAGAATGATGCAGCAATAGTCTCTCAGGGGAGAATCCTCCGTTATTTAAGATGATAAGTAGGCTAACTATCATGATAAACAATTGTAGAATAATCAAGAAAATACCTCCCGTTGAATAAAAAAATTTTGTGTGTTGTGAATCTTGTTTCTAATTCGTCATCATTTGGTTTGAAAAAATTATTATTTTATCCTCTTGCGAAGAAAATTTATAACTATTTATAAATTTAATTTAGAAGAAATGGAGTAAAGTGAATTGGCACATAACGTTCTGAGGCACGTTTTTCAAACAGAGTTTTCATTAAATGAAATTGAATAAAAAATATAGAAAATTTGATTAGGAGAATTGGGGTAGTTTTATGATACATTTTTGAGAAGAAAGTTGAAGTATACGTATAATCGTAAAAAAAGCAATTTATCGTAGATAAATTTTTTATAAAAATCATCATCTCTACTTGTGATATTACAGTAGATATACGATTTTACGTAAAACACGTGTTTCAAATAGATGGATGTTTCAAATAGATGGGTTTCAAGTACTAATAACGAATTATACAAACAAAAATGTCAAAACGTTCTCGATAACTTTTGTGTCTGTGCAAATGATTGAAAGTGAAGAGTTGTTCACAAACGAGAGAACAAATAACAAAACTATATCGGCCAATTAATCTCTAGTGGATAATAGAATTTTTATTTTCGGATTAATATCAAAGCGAAAAAATTCTACACTTTATATATATATATATATATATATATATATATATACACATATATATACATATACATATATATGTTATCAATTTTTATATAAAAAACAATTTTGCATTTATCAAAAAATTATTAAAATAGTCTGTATTTAATTTTAAGGAAAGTTATTTATCTAGCTTTTATTTATTTAGCATTATAAATCCTATATCTTTTTAGTATCAGTTAACTACATCTTCCATCGCATTTGTTCTTTTCTCCCTTCCCTTCCTGTCTCTTAAATCACATTATTTTAAACTTACGCGGCAGTTAATATTCATGAATTCTTAAAATGAAATGTAGAGGAAAAAATTCGAAAAATAGAATACTAATACCACGGCTCTTCGAAGTGCATATTTGCCAAACCTATCTATCTCTTTAAAATCCTTACGAGAATGATATTCTCATCATTTCTTCTATTAAAGTATTTCCCTTTGGCATTAATCGTTGAGATGCTTCACAAAGCGCGCGTAGAACACACGTTCTGCCGTCAAAGCCCATTCTGAAAGAGAATAGAAAAACTTCTGTAAATGTATGTATAATGTACAGATCTATCTTAAAAAACGTGAGAAAGATAATTAGATATGTATCCATGAATTCTAATGAAAGCTCCTTTTTAATGAAAGCTTATAAATTCATTAGTCAATAAATATGATCAATATGGTTTACATAAACAGAAGCTCGAGAGGAGAACGTAATAATTTATCTTCTCGGTAACTCTTAGCGAACTTATTAATGCTAAAAAGAAAAAAACCACGGATTCGTGCCTCGTACAGTTTTCCATTAAAGATTAAAGAACGTTTTTAGGATGTATTTTGTACGTTAAAAAAAGTTTTAAAAGTCTGCTTCATTTCTCATTAAATTCGACTTGTTTTTTTTTTCGTCTTTAGATTATCGGATCGCAAAAGTAATACTTCTGCATATCACTGCTACTTATCCGGAAGCAATCTTGAGTAGACTGTTGGATAGAGATAATAATTATCAGATTTTCCTATTGACTTCAAAAAGAAGAATGGTATTAAGGAACGATATTGCGTTTTCTTTAATCTCCTTCTTCAAAAACTCTGTTCTGATAAAAAGTTAAGAATTTTAAAGAAAACGAAACATTTCTCTGGATTATATACTGCACGTTTAATCGTTTGATTACATTGCACAGAAAGGAAAAAAATGAATATTTGTGTTTGTAGGCGGAAAAACAAGACGAATCATTTATCACAAGCAATCAACGAACCTGAACAATTGGCAATTTGAGTAAATGTATAGGCTATTTATTTTGTAGAGAAGGTCTTAATGAAAAGTGGATCTCCCGAAGAGACAAGATAAAATTAAACTGTCAACTTAATATAGCTAATCTGATGTGCCATTTGAACCGATTCATTCTTTTACGTTATGCAAATGTCATTTAAACTTACCTCATTCGTATTTATTATTAATTTACAAATTCTCTAAATAACGTCCCAATTTTCTTTGACAATAATGAGACATTTAAATACATATTCATTCTTATTAGTCTATTCTCTCTCTTTTATTATTCATTCTTTTTATTCTTATTATTATATTATTTCCATTCTTTTATTATTTTTATAAAAATAAGAAAATATTTTTATTTACAAAATCTAATTTATTAGCCATAAATGAGTATTTCTTAATGGACATTTTACATCGTTATTCTACTCTTTGTTATAGCAATCGGTTAAAAAAATTCGCCCTTAAATATACTTTTACAAGAGAAGTAAGACGCTCAGCATTAAATTCCGCACTACGAGTCATGTTTTCAGAGGATTTCTTCACAAACTGTCACCAATGTTATTATGAAGGTTCCCAAGTTAAATATCTTCGGCACTGTGTTTCTCGAGTAAAAACTCTCGGCTGCTGTTGTCTGGGTTCTTATATGAACCAGAAACGAAACGCCGCCGACGAAAATAATCGGACCACTCTGGCAGAAGATATAAATCTAGTTATGGCCTCGGCCGTGGAAGAGAGAGAAACTATTTTCCCGTGGTCGTTTGCCTGAGAACCGGATAAATGGTCCGCCAGACCCGTTCAGAAACAACTCCCCGTCGCCGTTCCGCGGGCCGTGGAAGCGCCACCCTCTGATTCATGCCATCCTTAAGCCGCACCAACGGCACTACCACCGCCGACCAATCCCTTATAAACCACCGACGACGTTTCCCTCCCCTTCCTCCTACATATACACACTCATATATATAGAGAAAACTATCCTTGCATAACCCAAGCGGTCGCCATAAGACGCCGGGCGTAAACCACCACTTTAGCATCTTCCCAGCGAAGGGGTGAATGATTTCATACGGATATTAGCCGCAATACTCTAACGCTCGTCTCGTTATCCCGGACGGGATGGAGTAAATGACGCTGCTAAATGTCGTTCGATAAACGTCTTTAAAAGCGTCATGAGGGACGTCGTAATAAACGCGTTTCGCTAAATTATGCGAGGCTCGACAAATGGTTTCTTTTTGTCGCCTTGCAACATCAGTTGCAGTCGTAAAGTTATTTGCTTTGTGAGCGTTATAAATAACTCGGATTTATCTTTTCATTAATGTGTACAGCGATGTTCGTTAAATGTAAGATTGTTCTTGCCTACTTAGAAAGTCGATGAAATTGCGATAAAAAAAAGTGTCTCAGGTCATATTTTCGCAGAGAAAAGAGATTGGCTCTAACAAATTACAACAAAGTTTCACGTGCGATTTAAAAGGAATATTTAAACGCTAAGGCAATATAAAAATATATGTAAATGTATTATACATATCTTCAATTGCTCAGATAAATTAATTAATTTATTAATTTAAGATTGCCAGGAAAAGGCTTTTTAATATTGTAAAATATCAGACAATTGGGATTGAAAATGATCAACATTAGCGTTCCGATAAAACTCGGTTCGAGTCTTCGTCGAATAATTAAAATTAATTGACTAAATCCCACCGCGTAATTGCTACCGTCATACATCCGTCCAATAATACAATATGACTTGACAAATTGTAAGCTCACGTGATGTGATAATAGCGCATCTCTTCGACCGACATGCGGTACGAAGAGTTCGGTCTCGCCATCATTATCGCGATGTATCGGCTTTTCTCCCGTTAATGCGGTCGATACGTCGGTACGTCGCGATAGATGACACGGAAGGAAACCGAGATGCTTCGACGGGTATCCATAAAGAGACGAGACGGCCGTTCGATCGCTCTGGAGCCGCTAAAACCGCCGTTTCATTTTATTACCAAGCGTGTCTCTCATTTGAGGGTGTTTCGCGAAAATTCGTTGCTCCCCTCAAAATATTGAAATCCAGGTTAACAGATTCGTTTGAAATCCAGGTTAGTAGATTAATTTGAATGGATAATGATGAGTACAAAACGTTGATCAGGAGAAATTGTTGTTTTAACGCAGATGTTATTAATCGTTACTAGGTGCAGAAATAATCGGATCGTAATTCAAAACATCGATAATTATATCATTACATCGTCGTTATGATCACAATTTATTTAATATCCAATCATTCACGTTATTATGCATTATCGATCACAGAGTGTTCTACGAATACTCAATCTTCAACGCGAGTTACCGGGAGCTTTATGAAATTCAAACTAAGAATTATTTTCTTGGAACAAATTTTCATTTATCGCAAAAATTCAATTCTTTATTATTTGAAAATAAATGTATGTACACTTAATATTCTTATGCAGTGATTTTTTTCTAAATGTATTAATTTTTATCTGTTCATAGATTTGGAAATTAGATTGCTTTAAGAAATTCTCTCGTTAACTAATTTCTTGAGTTGTTCATTTATCTATTACGAGTTTCACGTAAATCAAGTCTCTTCTTGGCCTTGCAAATTAACTTTTTTTTTAATCATATTTATTTATTACGAGTTCACAAAAATAAGCGAGAATACCTACGCATTCATGATGATCTCCAGTTTGTTGTAAAGCTCCCTCCGGTGTCTTCTTTGCAAGTAATAGTATTCCGACTTGCGATACTTTTTTTTACCAGGTACGAAATGTTGCCTGACGTTATTATTCCATTCTGAATTCAGGGCGCCGTATTTATTAGCGATCATAGTGGAACCGTATCGATCATGTTTGTTGCTTGTTTTATATTTATCGTTCCTTAGCTCTAAGAAAGGCTCTAGGGCAGGCTTGCTCTCGTTGGGTAGGTCATAGGAGATACCCCAATTAAGACCTTCTGTGAAGACATCGTCCGGAGTTAGAGTGTGCACCGTCAAGCAAAGAGCAACCTGCAATAGTTCCACAATGATTCTATCCTTTCTTCGTTTGTGTATTTGCATAATTATTACGATCATTAATATAAAATTCACAATTTTTTTTCAAATTTTCATTTCTATTCCTCGAGAATAAGATAAGGAATAACGGAGTTTTCTACAACATTCTATAATACTTCCCAAAACATTTTACAATAAAGAAGTTATTATTATTATATAAGAAGTTAGGAAGAGTTATATAATCAATAATATATATTATTTGTATATATATATATATATAAAAGATTTGATCAACAACTGGCACCAAGTTAAATCCCATACCAATAAAGAGAATATAATTCAAGTACTATTTTTAATTATTATACAATGAAACTATTATATAGTATATATCTTTGCATTCCTATTGAAGGATTTCTATTGAAGGATAAGTAATGGTCAATATGTATTTAAAATACATATTAACATATTACTCTAAACATTTAACTTTGACCGTAATTGGTCTCATAATTTAATTGATGTATTAAATCACATTGTATCAATCCAACATAACTTACACATTTAGTAATAAACGCGATGTAATTCCGTTATTAAAGTAGCACATTCCTTTGATCTAAATCGAAATGCCGACAATCTTCCTTGGTTATTTCGGTCACTATTTCGATTTAGTTATCTATAGTCCAATAAGCGTTTAGTATTATTAGGGATTATTATTATATAGGATATAGGGAATAGTCAGTAGGTTCAAAATGGAAGATTTATGCACTACTTTGATATATAGAGCTTTATTACAGATACCGTACTACAGATCGCAGTATACATTCGCTGATCATGTATTATTTTTACTCAAAAATGCATCGATTGAAAATATTTTTATTAATAATTTATGAGGTAACTGGGATATTATACAAGGTGTCCCAAAATAATCACCAAATATTTCATGGGCAGGTAGACTAAACTGAGTCGAAAAGTCTTTTAGCATTTTACAATTTTCGCAATAGTAAACAAGATATTAATTATTAAAAATTGTCGAAGATTGGTTTTCAATAATTTTACTCAAATATTGTACTATCAACTTTATAGAAAAACTGCAAGAGACAAAAATTGTTTATTTTCTTCTTATAGAACTCTAAAAATTTTTACAAAACTTTTTCAGAATTTTTTAATACCGTATTTTCTTATGTTGGTAAAAATGAAAAAATGCAGTACTAAAAAGTTGATAAAAAATTCTGAAAAAATTCTTAGAGCTCTATGAGAAGAAAATAAACAATTTTTGTTTTTTTTTCACAGTTTTTCTGTAAAGTTGATATTGTATTTGAGTAAAAAATTATTGATAATCAATTTTCAACAATTTTTAGTAATTAATATCTTGTTAATTATTGCGAAAATTGCAAAATGAGAACTTTTCAGTTCAGTTTAGTCCGCTCTACCTGCCCATGAAATATTTGGCGATTATTTTGGGACATCTTATATATAGCCACAATTGCACTTATTCAACTTCTCCGCGTAACCGTAAACTTTACTTATAATCTCTGCAGAGTGTAATCTCTGTAGAATGTGTAAAATGTGCAGAACTGTCGCGTCGCAGCGTTTGCAACGCTTGCTGACCATGTATTGCTAGCGCTACATTTGCCTCTTGCGCCAAAAATTCCAAAAGAACATTTCTCTTACTCCATAGCGACGACAATGACGACAACCACGTATCTTACATTAAAACTTTTAGATTCGGATTTTGTGTTGCAATACCTCTGCTCGTAGGTAGAAAAAAAATAAAAGTATTATACAACCGGAGTATATAACCATGGAGTATATAACTCGAGTACATAACCATAAAGTTATATGACAAAATTGGAAGGTAATTATTACGTTTAAAAAAAAATTTCAATAGTTGTTAATTAAATTATCATTTAACGTTTGAAAATGATTTCGATTGTATGTAAAAATATTATTGCGCTCTACAATATGTTAAAAATAATAAAATGTAATGATTCTACCATATAACTTCAGAAATACCTACTGGCAAGTGCATTCAATCGGTAAGTAATTAATTATCGAATTAATTACCGCACGCAGTAACTTTCGAGCGACGTCTCTTACAACTAAATGTTAAATTAATTAATGCAGCCGTTACATTTGCATTTAAATTAATATTTAACATATTCTAAAAATCTGTTATTTAAGCTAACATTAGCATAGTGATTTCTGAATAATAATGATTATGAATAATAATACCGTTTTGAGTTTAAGTGGGAATCATAAAAATTATTTGCGATAATGGATCGGCGATAATGGATTGTGCAATACTTACGGAAAATGTGGAACCTTCGGGAAAAACAACGTAACGTCGTTTTCTCGAAAGATTCGTCCGGTATTTATCGTCCGCTTCGTACTCGGATAATACCAGGCAGAGAACTAAAAATATCAGGTACTTGGCATTGTAATCCATTGCTATTCTGTAAAAAGCATATCGTGCATGTTGATGAATCAGCAATCTAACAAGTAAGCCGATGCATTTTTATGAAATATTTGATAAATATAATGTTCCTACATATAAATTATATAAAATTTTATATCATATAAATTATATAGCCATTACTACGTAATGTGTCTCGTTTCTTATTAAAAGCAGAAGTTCTTTTGAGACGGGCGTTGCGTTAGCTACAGAGATTGACGCGGCTGAAGTTCATCTGTCACTTTTTTAAACGATATCTCGTTAATCCAGATTTGAGAATCCGCAGAAACTGATTCGCGTCAGAAAGGCGCCTTGAAGCGAAAGGAAATTATTCCCATTGTCCTCGTAGGGTAAGATGGAAAAAGAGAACGCAAGAGACGGACGGTGGATCGACAGAATAAAGGCGGGCGGCGGGGACGAAACTTCTTCCAGCGCGAACTTGTAAAGGAATTACCCAACTTTTCGGAGAGCAAATCTCGGTATAATCCGTTGAGAAATTGTTCGACGACTTTCCTGAAATAAAAGCAGCCCATGAGCGACGCCGGTAATACCGTCTTTTTGCCCGCGATCGCGAGGAGCGAACTGCCGTAAACCACCGGGTTCGTGATTCGGACTGGTGACTCCGGGCTGGGCGTTAGCGATCGGCGGGAGGATTAGACCGGAAGTTGGAATTGTACGAGGAAATAATCTTGGGATAAATAATCCGGTCGGCTACGCTCCAATGGCTGGATTTATCGTGAGCTTGCAGGTATTTAAGAGCCGACTTGGAACTTTAATTCGATGTTTCGCGTCGCCTGATCTCGGAATTAAACATCAGATCTACTATGATGTAATGTGCAAAATCATTTCTCTAGATAATCATTTCTCATTAAGTGAGATTTAAATTGGTATTAAGATATGAATGATAGAAACGCATGTTAGAAAAATTAATTCTAAATTTAATTAAATTTTATAAGGACTTTAAAAATTCTATTGAATATTCTATATCTTTTCATTATGTTTTCCTGCGCTTCTATACATTAGGTTTTTCTATACGATTACAAAAAAAAATTAAAATGAATCCTCCTCCGGCAATATCAGACTTTACAGATATATTCGATTTTTTTGTTTGTGAATTCTGATAAACAAATTTAAATTTGTAAAAAAAATAAGTAAAATACGATCCAACTCCTATAATAGTAAAAATTCGTTATTAAAATATAGACAAATTTTGCAAATTTTTATAAGTCTCGAATTAATAATATAAAAATTTGCATTGAAAATTGAAGACTCAGGTTGCAGACGAAAGGTGGAAATATCACATAGTCGACGGAGAATTAAAGTAACGCAATTTTTTCTTCGGTAAAGAAAATAAAGGTTGGGCATTGTAAATAACAAATGTGTTTTAGAAGTGGTCAGAGAGCGTTTAAAAAATTTAGACTATAAAGGGTTAAGGAATTTACGGTTTGAGGAAGCGTGCGTTTTATCGTGGATGCAAAATTAATTTTTCGTTCCGCGGTAGGGCACTATATAGCAATCGCTATTCTTTCTCAACGTTAACCCGGAAAACTTCCGAATTGCTAGCATTAGTTTTCCTTCCTGGCATGGGAATACGTGTGCACCGCGAGAGCGTTACACGGTGCATGGTACACCGTAGGGAGGAGAATTGTACATTCTCACGTGATTATACATCGATCACCGTCCTTGCGTTTCCGGCCACGAATATCGAAGATCCTGCGGGAGGTTGCCCGCTCTCTTCCTGTCAAGGAATTTTGCTCGTCCCCGTCACGACAGGCAGGATATTGTCGCATTCCTCGCCATGACCTCTCTTATCTTGTGTCGAAACTTCGAAGTTTCGAAACTAGACCGAGGAATCAAACGTGATGAGAATGAAAATAAGGATCTTTTTGTGGTTGTGTACGTTTCAACACGATCTTCCTTTGCGATTTAGAAAACGACATGCAACATTCTCGCCAAGGTAATTCTCAGTGCGTAGCTTTACATATATATACATCATGCTAATTTCCCGCCGTACTGTACGTTTCCTCCGCAATGCAAATACATCGTTTGTTCTGTCAGCGAATATTACTGTTCTCGACGTCGGATATTCCCGCCAATATAGATCTTATTACCTCGGTGCAGGTACATAATCACGCCAAAACATTGCTCGCTCAAATTGCAGACCACCTTCAGCAGCCAATTAATTGCAATGGCGCGGGATTATTAATATGCTGTGGTCTTCAGCGTAGGATGCTGGAAAATTTGTTATGCTGGAGAATCGATGCGTAGAGAAACTGTTTATGAACAATACATCCGAGACGTAAGTTCATTAACATCACTTTGTTCGATAACTTACTCGTAATACGACGTGTATGATGCAGAATTTACATAAAATATTACTTTATTACACAGAACGATTTTGTTGATGTATTTAAAAATTAAGATATTATAGATACAGATCTGAAAATAATTTTGTTATAATAGATCATCAAAATAATTATATAGGATGTTCAAACTAACTGTTAGAATGTCAAAACTTTTTACAACATTCTTCATCTTGCTTGAGATTTTTATTAGGTATTGGAATTAATTCGTAGCGTTTTTTAATGAAAGAATGTTATTTATTTCACATGAGCATTAAAAAATACATTAATGAAAGTACTTCCCATCTCTTGTAAAACGCTACGAATTAATTCCAACACCTAATACATAAATATTTTGGTCCAACCAAATTATTTTCACAGTATCTAGTTAAAATTTTAGATATTTTAATAAAATGTTTTTTTCTATGTAGACAGGATCGCGCGAAATTCAATGTTTCAAGATATGTTGTTAACAATTTTTAGAAATAAAGACAGAATGATCGACTTTTCGCGAGTTTGCGTAAGAATGGTCGATCTTGCTATTTATATAATTTAGCGAGCGAGTTATCAAAGGATACGAAGGAACGCGGTCTATTTTTGCGAATTGAGATCCGTCGACTTTCCGCCAATACAATAACACATCGTCTACCCCGCATCCGATGAAAACCAATAATCGATCGGTCCACATCCGTCAGTATCGTCCAGATCTCGCCAACCCCTCGTTCATATCCCGTAAAATAAGTCTGATTAGATGTAGCGGTCGTTCGATTTGAGCTCGAAATTCGATCAATTCTATTCTGATCAACGAGAAACGTCGTTCGCTAGTGCTCCATCCTTGATCTCATTTCAAATTTACTGCAGGCAACGCATAAATGGAGGGTAACTATTAAGAAACGTCGTATAAGTTAATTCGGATCAATGCGCATTCCTTAAATTATCGCTTTGTACGCATCATCTAACATGAGATTCAACGGAGTGATAATAAAATTCAAAATGTACATTTACAAAAATGAGATGGGTCCATGTTTTAATACAGCGTCATAGAAACTGCAATTACTATATTATATAATGAATTAAGAGACTCAATATAATATTTGCATAAGCGATAATTACGTTGCGCTGAAACCTACATAGAGCGATTAAATTGAAACATAATCCTTGTGCTTATAATATGTAACATATAGAGATCAAGTATCATTATCTTCTATGGATATTTAATAAGTGGATAATCAGTTTGAATAAATCCCAGGCTTATTTTGTTCATATCAATAAACATTTAAAGCTAAAGATATACATACAATATGTATATACAACAGTAAAACACATTTCATATTTATTTGTGTTGGAAATGGTCGATTCAAGTTTCTTGTTAAACTTTTGTGTTAATTTTTTATAAATATATTTAAGTATTAATTTAACATAATGTGGTTATGTTATTTAAATAGTTTGCGTTAAATTGGTATTTAACACGCCTTAGTGTCAAAATAACAATTTGTGAATAAATGAACAAATAATAAATAAAAATAACGTATCTTAAAACGTAAATTCTAAAATGAATAAATAAAATATGTATTAATTTAACATATCATAAATGTTAATTTTACTGCAAAAATATGCTTCCACGATTTGTTTACTGTGTATCAATATTACCTTTTTAAACTATCTTTATGTTATCTTCTAATGTATTCATCTTGTTGTGTTAAATTAAGAAGCTTTTTTCGATTTCTATATATATCTCTATATCTCTATATTATAAACAGTATAAATCGATCAATTACAATTGAATGTGAGAAGAATAATTGATTTGATTGATTAATTTAGATTTAAAGATTAGGTAATGGCTTCTTATTGTAGAAAGCCTATTGCATATAAATTTGAGTGGACTGTTTAGAATGTGAAATGTTAAATTTAACTCGTACAAGGAAATTTGTTATAAAAAAAATCTTATTTGTAGAAAATTCTGTTCTAACAAAAACAAACGAGCTTCGCATGTATTCCTGATTTTAGAAGCTAAATTTTTCGACTGTATAAATGAAAATCGCCATGAACATTAAAACACGTTGCATTCAAATAGTAATAACTTTGATAAAACTAAACGAGATGTAAACAATTTTAAAAAAGCTAGTTACTCGAAAGATTATAACGATTGTAGTGCTGCAAATCGCACGTTGCTGGGACGCTCCGTTGCCGAGTAATTCAAAAAATCTGCTTTTTTTTTATCAGACCTCGTATATTCTATAATTAATACACATTTTTTTGGTATATATAATTTTAAGAAACATACAGTTTATTTTATTCTTTATGAATAAATTGTTGATTACCCAGCAAGAAATGATCGTCAATTAAACATCGAATCGACATCAAATTAGTATTGAAATCATCGTATCGATATCGACATCAATTCGATGATTCATTTCTCGTTGAATAATATTTACTTTTAAAAAATAAATGTTTAAAAAAAAAATTTTCTCGGTACGAATACTTTTTACTCGCTGAATGTATCGACCGGATATCATTGATTATTATCAATTTAATCGTGTCGACATGCCGATCACATCAAGACTGACGTGCGAGGTTCACGAAGTTCTACACACACACACACACACACACGGATATAGTTGACATAATCTTTCCTAGCAGGAAATTGTCCAAGAAAATCGTTCGATCGTAGTCGCGGGGGCGCGTCCGAGGGTTGACCGAGTATTTTTGTGTAACGGCGAGGCAAATAGAACTTCCTGCGTAGGACGAAAGACCAATCCTTTGCGATCCTAAAAATATCCCGTAACTCACTTCGGTATAAGCTCTTTAGGAAGTAGGAAATTAGCTCACCGTGGAAAAATGACGAGCGGGGAATGATCGATCGGTGACGGTTACGATACCCTACGGTCTGACACAGCACGCTGTTTACCTGCGTCCCGTTCAATGTGTGTTTCCAGGGTTGGGTACATTTCAAATACTTGTATTTGATATACAATATTTGAAATACAAATTGTATTTCAAATATCGTATTTCGAATACAATGCAAAATGTATTTTGTATTTGAAATGCCAAAAAAATCCTTGATAATAAGCCTCGAAACAACGCGAACAGATCTACTAGCTGCGTTCAAAAACGTTAGAGTTATCGTAGAAAACGAGACGTAACGAGATGTAATTGTCGTAATGTAATTGTCGTGACGTAGGATAAAGGTCCTCTATATAAAAGTCGTAGTCGGTCGTGAAGTCTTAAGTCGTAGGAAACCAAATATATCATCACAATCAAATATAGGAAGAATACTCGATTGGAATTGGTCAGTTTCCTACGACTTAAGACTCCACGATCGTCCACGACTTCTATGTAGAGGACCCTTTAAGACCTGTTTTATAATAGAATCATAAGCGATAAGCCGTAAGAAATTAACTAATCACAGTCGATTATTCTTCTCATACTTAACTGATTGACCAATTTCTTATGGCTTACGACTTGCGACTCTATTGTAGAACAGGCATAAGACAGAGAAGAACATTGATATTGTAATCGTGATTAATGGGAAAAGTACTGCAAAAAAAAAGTATATTGTATTAAAAAATTTTTGTATTTTAAATAAAAAATTTGAAAATATTTTGCATTAAAAAAAATATTTTAAATTTGAAATACAAATTTTAGACGTATTTTGTATTTGAAATGCTTAAAAAAAGTATTTTGTATTAAAAAAAATTTTTGAAATATTTTGTTTTATTAAAAAAAAGTATTTTGTATTTAAAATACGAATTTTGAAAGTATTTTGAATTTTGTATTTCAAAATCAATAGATTGAAAGTATTTTGTATTACAAATACTTTGATTATATATTTTGCCCAACCCTGTGTATTTCCAGCATCGATTTAGGACGCAGGTATACCTTCATAATTCTTTTTATGATCAACTATACATATGTTCTTTTAGAGACGACGTTAAACGCCGACATTGTACTTAATAAACGCATCAATCTGCCAGTAATATCGCTGGAATGCGCAATATAAATAGATTAATTAATTAATTAAATTAATAATTTATTAAATTAATCAATTAAATTATAAATCAGTTAAATTCAAAACTGAACTTGTTGGAAAAATCTTTCAACAAAAAGTTAATGAAATGTATTAGCAAAATTACGTAAAAAGTAAGAAATATCGTTTGATCTTCCGCGTGACAAGAGCATGAGTAATCGACTTGGCTGCCTCGTATTATCGATGTGTCTGGCAAACTTTCTTTTTTATCGTCATTCACTCTCTCTTTCTCCGTTTCCTCATGCGACTACATCGAATATTGGAAACGTCACTACTTTCGTTACGTTCCAGACGTACTTCATCTGCAAATTCATTAAAGCAAAACGATATCAAGCTGCTTTTATCAAATCGGCTCGATAAATGAAAGGACAGATTATACATATTAAATAGGAATTTTAAATGCTAATAGCAGTATTAAATTATTCTAATTAATCTAAATCAATTACAATTAATGATTACAATTAATAACAATATAATTTGCAGAATACATTGTATTTCTCTTTCACACTTTCACGAGAATCGACGCCTTTTGCAAACAGCGATCACGATTTGAAAAAACATCGCGTACAAAAATAATCCCCGTATGTTAAATATCAGTATGTAAATTTACGAACCTCTCGCAAGCCCTATTCGATCGTACCGCGAATTCGACAGTTACGTTTGCAGCCAATTATTCCGGTCAATATCCGTAATCTCCGCGTCCGCGGACACGAAAATGGAATGGAAACGAGCTGTTTTATTTCATATCGACCGGCCGACCGGTCGTCGAATTAAGCGGATATCCTCGGGCTTACCTGCTTATTTTGATCTTCTGCGGTGCTCTCGTCCACGAGAGTTACCCGGTGAATGATCTCACGGTTCAGTCCAGTCCAGCCCGGAACGACCGTTATTATTGCAGTTAGACGAGCGTGGAGCATTGTCGAATTCATTAACGTCCAGCTGCGCATGGGCTTCCCGTTCCTCTGGCTTTATTTAGCAAACGATTAACGGCTCAAGAGCCGAAACACGTAGCTGGGCGTGAACGTAAAATATTGCCGCCACTATTAGTGCGATTAACGTTTTTCCGATTGTATCGTCGTACAAATTCTTTTAAATTATAAAAAAAGGAAGAATTAAATTTGTAATAAAATTAAAAATTTGCCTCTAAAAAATCATTTTAAGTTACTAATTTAAAAAGGATTATGTATGAACATATTATATATACATGTTTTTAATAAAACATTACATTGTAAAAAATGTAGAAACTTGGATAGAGTTTATTTTCATCATTTATGTTTCACAAATTCACGCTGTCAGATTTGTTTTAGATACAATTTAGATTCATTAGTTTTGTCACAGAAACACATGGAACTATTAGATTAATTAATTACGAGTACTGAAATAGAAACTTATTTATCTACGAAGGGAGGAAAGTTATAAACTCGACTGCCAGTGGCAATATGCATTCGAATTAATAAGGCTATCAATAAAAACATATCGGGTAAATAATTTCAAATATGAAACCAATTCCATTATTTTACTTGTATTAATAATAAGTTAATATTGTTCGCTTAATTACACTAGTTTAATGATAAATGTACTTTATGTGTAATATAATTTGAAATTTTCAATTGAAATGTTCACTTGATCAGAATTGCGGCTTATTATACCACAAAAGAGAAACCATCTAGGAATTTACACATTTTAGGAATTAGTTTCTAGCGACAATTATTTAATTCGATAATTATTTTTGCCAATAATAACTTTCAGAAATATCAAATAAAAATTACACGGGAATGTACATGGATTGATTTACTCGATTTTTTTTTCTAGATTTGCTTTATTTCATTGTGTTTTATCGATGATTTTTGAAGCATACATTTTTAGGTATTTATTCGCACAGTAATATCGGGAAATATCATAGATTTTTCGCCTACAACAAAAAAACTACGCTAATTAAATATGAAATTTAATGGATTACGTTATACAATTTATACACAGTTTTATTATCAATTTGACTTTTTAATTGGCTATCTCTCACGTTTCCCCTGTATATAAATTATATAACAATAATTTCAAGAGTGAAAATGGACAAGGATAAACAACCTCACAGTCACTATTCGTTCGATATGCAACATCGTAGCAATCGTAATTATCAGCATCTTCGAAATTTCTAAAACATTCAACATTTCTAATTTTAAAAATTATTATTTTAACAATTTGATACTACAATACATTTTTTTGTTACAATGCATTGTAATTTATTTTAAAGTTTAGAGTCATTTGATAGACTACGTAAAGTGCTAATCTCAAATTCGTAAATATCGATTTACTTTAAGATGTGCTGAGAATATAACTTACCTTAAAATAATTCGTATAGCATCTTCGATAATTGAAAATCCTGGGGGACTTAGTACCGTTTCCGCTTCGCAAATTGTGCGCAGAATGCATAATCGTCCTGGTAAATTTCGACTAAAATGGATAACAATCAATGTTAATTGGTTTCTTCATACAAATCTTCATACAAATTTAACATAAAATTTCTAGAATGCTTGGAGTATTATACATTTATAACATAAAAACATCTTTGTAATATTTAATGAATGTCCAATAAAATTTAATTATAAAATTAATATTATAATATAATATATTTATCAAAAGATTGCAGAAAACATCTTTCTTTTCTTTTCTTTATCTTAAATATCGTGAATATGTGTACATACGTGATGTCTGTTTTAATTTCATACTTACAAAATAATATTTAACAAAACAATATTATTCTTACAATTCATTAAACATTTAAAATTATATTTCAATTTTATATTTGACCGTGTTCACAAATTGTAAAAAAAAATCTCGGTTTGATCGTGAAACATGATTTAAATAAAACAAAAATAATTTGCTCTTTACCTGTCCAACGCTAATTCCAAATTAGCATAGAGTTCGCGCCTATGTCGGCGTTTTAGTTTAGACGGTCTTTTGATAGTAACCTTTTTCAAATCTTCCTGGCTAGGTATGGGCCATATTGTATCGAATTCTAGATCTAAGTTCCAGTTTTTAGGCTCATTAAGTTGAATAGCCTTTAGAAAAGTAAGAGTCATCTAAACAGCCAATTCCATATGTATTAATATTTACAATTTAATATGAATGATAAAATTATGATTTTTTTCCTAAGGATGTTTTATACATATTTTCAAAATGGTAATAAAATTATGAAAAAAATTACAGATTATTTTAAATCACGTAAAAATAATACGACAAATTTGATGACGGTTTATTATCTGAATCAAATTATTTTAATAAATAATAGTAATTTTTTAAATCTGTTTTAATAAAAATATGGAAACGTATTTAAAAAATTATGTAATGAGAGGAATTATCCGAGCCTAGCAAGTAAAAGGAAATTAGAGACAAAATTAAATGAAAAGACATAAATAAAAAAAGTATCTCTCTCTCAGTGGTATTAAAGCATAGATTATATGAAAAATACGAATTTAATTGGGAAAATGTACATATATTGGATAGTGAGCCTTCATATTTAAAAAGAATTGTATCAGAAATGATATACATAAAAAAGCAAGCATCAGGTTTAAACAGACAAAGAGATATAAAACAATTATCGGATATAATTATCTCCCCATTTTAGATCTATTGTCCCTCATCTAATGACATCACAAAACATTAGTTAATAACCAAAAGATCATAGAAATGTCAGTCGAATTTTAGTTAACGATGTTACACATATCATTGTTATCGGAGAATCGATTATCTAAGAAATCAAAGAGAAACACATATAAGTTTTATAATTCACTGAGAAGGATTATTAAAGGTAGAAATATATTGTTTTAGTTATAGTATATTGTTTTATTTATCATATAATATAATATTAGCACACATAAACTTGCTAGGTTCACATAGCTCCTCTCATTACACAATTTATTGAATTGTTATTTAGGTGAGCTTCTTAATTATTATATTAATTGGAAATGTTATTATAAAATAAATAATAAAAATCTCAATTTTTTAAATATAAGTACATAATTCTAGATTATTTACGTAACGTTATATTGCGATGCATGAACTAGTTGTCCAGTAAACAAATAAAATATTTATATATTGTTCCATATCTTTGTAACTAGTTAGGGAATGGCAATGAAACTTTGTATAAATTATTTTGAGTATTTAAAGTACTTATAAAAAAAATGTAAATTCTTTATTATTTAAAAAATTTTAATTTATAACAATAAAACAAATAATAACAAATAAAATAAATAAATTACAAAAATATGTTATTGAACAAAAATATATTCTCATTCACATAACTTTCATATGGAATATAATATATATTTATTTGAAGTGTAAATATTAAACATACTTCCAAATTTAATTTTCTTTGCCGGGACTGTCTCTATTAATACATCTTTGATCGAATTTAAATGAAAAAGAATTATATTAGAAAATATTTCTGAAGGGACAATAACTTTCTTTTTCTTAAATACATTAGTAATTATAGTTTCATTTATTATTGGGTAATTATAATAGAAGCTATATGTATACTTCTTTATATTCGCTAATAAATAATTTTAATGAATAATGCATAATCACCAATGAACAAAAGAAATGCGTATTTTACTTTTCATATGAATAAATGCGATTTTAATAGAACGTGTCCGCCTTCGGGATAACTTCTCATAAAAGCACAGTTATCGCGGTAAAATGAGGAGCCTCATCCGTCTAACTGATTTAACCGATCTCGACCTCCGCAGGGCAAGCAATGACACCCTCATAAAAGTCTAACGTAACAAAAGATGACCCCTTACCGCCCGTTGTGAACATCCAGCCATCTAACTCACCACGAAAGCGCTTCCCTTTGGAAAAGTGAGCTCCCGTCTCCGCCTGGACAGAGTCTCTCCTGACCTTTGGCCAGCGGCACTTAAGTTGGTGTCATTACGGTGACATACCGCCTCCCCCAGGAGCAACAACGGATCCAGGATCACGGTGAGAATCAGGACGAGCCACGGGGCTCTCATTTCTCGAAATTATCCGGGCAAAATCGCCCTTTCTCCTTTCGCTCTGCGCCGCCTCTGCGCCTCGGGCCAGCCCTCCCGGGAGGTCACGGGACGAAGACCATTTTCAGAAAACCCGGGAACATCCTTCGCGGTTACATCGAAATATTGCACTTGTGCACACACGAAAAGCGACTCGCCACGGCGTTGACGGCGTGACAGCGTCGTTCAACCGCCGATCCTGTGTTTGCGCTGTGAATTGTCACGTTGGCTTTGGGAAGAGACGATTTTTATCGCCGGACGAAAATTTGAGGCGAAATTTAACACGTTGACAACACGGTGGTCATGATTGTCATGGTAGTTATTTCAATTTTTCAAGAGCAATCTGATGGGAATTAGAGATCGGTGTTGTTAGAGTCTAGTTAACAATTAAAAGTAACAATTACGTTATAATTTCGCATTCAACAAATGTAAATACAAATGTAACGTAATATAATGTTATTAAATTCACGTCAAATTATATTCAATTTGAGTTATTTTTGAGTTAATTCTTAGGTTGCCATTGCTTCAATATATTAATTTAACTAAAACAATGGAGTTAAACAATTTAATTTGAAAAAAATATATTAAAAATTTGTTTCAAATTTAGTTCATTATTTATTAAGTGCGTACGTTAATATGGATGTTTTTTACTTTAAAATTAATCACAGAAATGGATTGATTTACATTTTGATAAATATAAAAATAACAAAATGTTATTTAATTCAGAAGCTTGATTTACCGTTGTTCTTTTAATAGCTAACAGTGTGTGGTGTTACATAACAATTATGTTATTGAATGCAAAATTATAACATAGATGTTACCTTTAGTTGGTATCAAATATTTCGAAATTGCTATGTAAAAACAAATCGAATATAAAATTTTATATGATATGATACATAATAATGTAAAAAAGTAAAAAAATGTGTTTTAATTATATTGCTCATAAAGATAGGTAGTTTTATTTAATCGTATTACACAATATTTTATCATTATATAAAAATTCTATCGTACATGATAATGAGATATGAGATTCACAAAGTAGACATATTAAATGCCATTAATTACAGTTCTGTAATCGAGTCATCTCTTTATTATATATCTATAACATTTACGTATACTCTACATGCGAAAATCGACCGCAAATGGGGCGCGTTATCTATTCCATGGACGTAAAATTGTAACCTAATACATAAGTCACGTATACGTTATAAACGAGAGTTAAATTTTTCGTAATTTTTCAGGCGTATACGCAAGCTAGCATGCAGAACTGCTTATACTGTTATGATAATGTGTGTCCCTATCTCATACGTGTACTACATATATGCGTTTTGCTATGACATATTTTATGTCGCGGTAAGAAATCTTTCCCTTGGCAATGTGCACAATAAATTTCAGTCCTCGTCAAGTTTTAATATCCCGTTGTGTGTGTATATATATACGAAGCACTTCTAAAATATATTTCGGTGTAAAAGGGAATATTTTAATGACTTAAGTAATTAATACAGAAATGACAAAAAAATATATTGAAAAACGGATAACAAAATGCTTTCCATGTAAAAACACAAGTCGGCACAAGTGTCGTTCTAGCTTTGTCACTCTCTGAATGTCAAGAAGGATAGAACGACGATTGTGTCGACTTGTTTCGATTTGTGTCAAATGGAAAGCACTCTGTTTCAATAAACTCCGAGACGGCATAATTTGCGACCGTGTCTCGTTATAATTGCCCAAGTTTCTCCGCAAATAAAATTATTTAATGACCGAATCGGTACGGATTTCGGTCGTTTTCGCATTAATCAAGATCGTCGGAGAGAGAGAGAGAGAGAGAGAAAGAGTGAGAAAGAGGGAGGGGGGATGAGGGGGAGGAGAGAGAGAGACTATCGTAAGCCATTAAAATCTGACAAGCTGTCCCCCGTTGAGGAGTCCCTCGGCTTTTCTATGCTAATCTTGAAAAATCTCACGGAAAGCTCGAGCGTTCTTTATGAGAGGTTCATCGGCTCTCCGTTTTCTGTCTCTCCCTCTCTCTTATCGTCCTAACCGCAGCTACCAGTTCACTAGCGAGAGAGCCTTTAAATTTCGTAAATCTGGCGAAATATATTCAGGAACGGGCTGCCTGTTTTATCCAATCCCAAGGATCCGAATGCGCTCTGACCATCTTCGCAGCTTCCATCTGCAAGGTAATTTCATTTTGGGCTTTCGGATATCTCCTCGATCTTCTCCGCTTCAATTCATTCTTTTTTCTTTTTTTTTTCTCGTCCAACGACGCGCTACCGGTTCCATCCGGCCACTCTGCGCGGCCTTACGGGGAACCGCGTGATTTATCCAGCACTTAAAATCGAGCGATCTTTCTCAGGATTTCTGTTTAATCGCCACTGCTACGTAACGCGGAGAGAATCGCCATCGTAATAAGGGAAGTAATAGATTTATGACTTTCGTGGTCCCCAGTGCTCTAAACGCCTGGAATATATCTTCGCATGGCGCGACGCATTTATCCTGCTTATAATCTATTTCCTCGGGTACGCGACTTCTAACGCTGTTCCGAAGTCCATTTCGGGTAAACAGTCTGATTCTTCATTAAGGAAACCAGTAGACGCGGTCTTGTCTGTTCAGCTTACAATAATAGATCACATATTCGCGGAATAATATACACGGGTGCCTCTCTCACAGCCACGCGGCGTGCACTTCCACAACACCGAGACATCCGTGATGCTGTCGAGTGTTGTCTCGCTATATGCGACGTTACGACGATTGCATTACATCCTGTTTGCACGTATGGTGATGGTAAGCTGTAATGCAATTCCCCTCCTGAGAACGTCAGCTGCGGTTGCCGAGTTTACATCGTGTGTCATTAGTGCGAGTTGTCGTCAATTCGCGAAATCGTAATCCCCCGAAGTTGAAGCCTCCCAGTCGGAATGTTGGCACTGACGTCGCGTTGTATCACTGCAGTGGAATCTATCCGAAACTTCACGTACGTTGATAGTAGCTTTTCGTAAGATTATACAAAGTATTTGTAATTAACATTTATTGTTTCAAAGATAATGGCTTTGAGAAAATAATTAGCATGGAATAATTTGTTATAAAATTCTGGAGTAAATGTCTATTTCAAATTAATTGAGGATTAATATTTCCTTATGTATTGTATTTGCAAAAATTAATAGTCTTCCGGGAAAAATAATGTTACAATATTACATTGCTATTATTTAAAAATATTTGTTTTCCGGTCAATATTATTGTTCACAAATATTGTTATTAACAAGTGAATAATTTCTAAAGTATAGTAATTTGTATTTTTAAGAGTCCTCTCTCTTTCTCTCTCTTTCTCTCTCCCCTTTTTTGTCTCTTTCTCTTTCTTTCCTTTTTGCGTTAAAAGTTCTACTGTAATTCAAGCAATTTGATAGTCACAAGGAAATTCCAAGAATGACGTCGACTGCATAATTTGAATTGCTGACGTCATTGTTGTCGACATAGTTGTCGATCTTATCACGTAGCTACGGTTACTATATTATTTGCTTTTACACCGCGATATTTTGCCTCCTTTCTTCTCAACAAAAAACCCGCGCGGCAGCTACTCAAAATGCTTCAATTCTAAGAAATCACGGCTTGTGACTGTGCAGAAAGAGACAGACAGGCCCAATAGATTAATGCACGACATAAATAGATTAATTCCTGACAAATGAAATTTATGACGGATGTTTTTAAAAATGCATTCTGAAGTAACAAATCATTGTTTATACAAATTTAAATTATTGCCTTATGCATTAAATTTATCTTTTCGCCATTTCATCATTTTTCGATATATTTGTTATTGATAATTTCTCACATAATTAAGTAAAACTAAAATTAACGTTTTAATTTTATAATTATGAACAAATATATAAAATGAGGCTCGAAAGAATTTATCAGTGAAAAATATAAAAAAATCCATCAGAGTCTACATCAGTTGATCGGATGCACAGAAAATTCTTTATTTTCGTATGAATGAAACAAAATGAATAAAATATACGTTTCGACTCTTCAATTCGGGTCTTTATCAATATAAAATATATACTTGTAAATCGAAATTATATAAATAACGCAAATTCCAAGTTGATGATTCTCGACAATTCAATTTGTTCTTCTTTATCCAAATGCCAAATTAGCTATGTAATGAATAGCCCAATGATTATCAAAAATATTAACACTTATACAAAAATAATATAAAAACTTACATAAAATAAAACTGAAGTCATATACATTGCATCACTAAGTAGAATCACATCGCTCATCAGATTATCAGATTTGTAGCCATTCAAAAGAAACACGAAAACGAAAAATTAGAGAATTATTAAAATCATTTGTCTCAATTTTAATCAACTTACTGAATTTTATATCAACTTACATATAAGCGTTTTTTCGCGACTCGATGTAAAGATCTTGTGGTGTCGATAGTCACAGATACAATGAGAGTCAAAATAATAAAGTCATGTAGTTATTGAAATAAAAATAAAAATAAGAACAAAAGAGGGTAAAATTAACGTCATTCCGTAAACAAATTCATCTATAGTGGGTTTAAAGAATACGTATCATTCTGTAAATTCAAACTTTGTTTCTGTTGTATGGATTTTATATGGATCGCTTTCAAAATCAAATTTTAACTTTTTTTAAGTACCTTTTCCTCGTCTAATATCTTGATATTTTCCCAATCAAAATCATGTTGATAATTCTGATTGATATAATTAAAATTCAGACAAATGATTTTAATAACTTTC
Organism: Acromyrmex echinatior; assembly: GCF_000204515.1. The sequence goes on along the minus strand of NW_011626992.1, from coordinate 193,572 downwards.
TAATTTTTCGTTTTCGTGAAAAAAGAATGAACTAAATTGTCGGGAATCATCAACTTGGAATTTGCGTCACTTATGTAATTTCGATTTATATTTTATATTGATAAGGACTCGAATTGAAGAGTGAAAACGTATATCTTATTTGTTTTGTTATATTCACACGAAAATAAAGAATTTTCTGTGCATCCGAACAACTGATGTAGGCTCTGATGGATTTTTTTACATTTTTCATTCATAATTATGGTAGTTACAAAAAAATTCTATTAACTATTCAAACATTTTTATATTTGAATAAATTGGAATTGCAAAAAATTTCATCAGTAGCTTGCTATAATTATAATTATCTGTACAAATCTTTTTATGCTGCTTAAGATAAAACAGCATTTTAATATTTATTTTAATTTGCTTGTATAAATCTGAGCCCGTTTGTGAGTGTGCAATTCAGACGCTCTAGTAATTTGAAGGGCTGGAAAAAGTAAAGAGAGTTCTTCGTGACTGCTCGTTTCGTGCCCGCGTAAAACGATCACGCTTGATTGCAGCAATTCAAAAGACACCTGGACACTTGGAGTGCATCTCGTCACAATTTTCGCCCAAGTGATACGCTCGCTCGTATTCGGTCATCGGATCGATGTTGTACCATCCTCCAGGCAGACTGCAATCATTAATTTGTTATTTTACTTAATAGCTAGTATACGTCTTTTTCAGTCTTAATGATGATAGTAAAGTGAAAAATCTATAAAGAACATCAAATGACATCAAAATCTAATTTAATCCTTTAATAATAAGGTCGGGATGGAATGTGATTCTACAGTTTCGTCAATTAAAACATTTTTTGTTTTACCACAATTATTTAAAGTCCGTAAAAGTTAAACTTTATTATATTTTTTCCTGGAAATTGTAAGATTTATTCAAAAGTATTATTAGGGCATTAATATTCGCTTTGATCGAATTTAACCTTCTTCATTTATGTGTATTTTTTCATCTACAAATAAATAGAGGAAGAAGTATTATTATTTATTCTTATTATATAATATATTATATTCATATTATTATTTTTCCATTTTTTATTAGATGAAAAATGAGCAAAACAGAGCACTGTGTTAGATCCGATCTTATCACATATATCCTTTAAAAAACCTCATTGTTAGAGAGTTAATTTAATTCACGACTTACGTGAATATAGAGTGCAGGGTTTCCTCTAGAAAGCTTCCCTTCCCGACGTCTTCGCGCCTACGCCCGGCAGCCTTGCAGATTGCTTTGAGAACGCAGGCCTTGCCGTCCTTCCCCTGACTTCACGAAGGACAGAAGGTGAGATATGATGGGATGACAAAGATTCAGAGCAGCAGGAACAAAGATCGTTTATCATTATCATCCTCGTTATCGTTGTCGAGCTCGCCAAGAGCCAGCGGTTCATTCATTAAGTCCGCGATAATACCGGAGGTTAAAAGGGAGGGGACCGCGTGTTGATATTACCAACCACGAAATCGAGCGGCACTGTGAACCCGGGGTGGTTTACAATGAGTTCCTCCTCGCTCCTCGCCGCACATCTGCTAAACAACCGAGCATCGTAGTCTCCTTCGGTCCGCATACCCTCTCCCACGGTGAGCAAATACCGGCAATTACGCTACAGCTCTGTGCAATTTAAATTAGAGTAACCGCCGCTTCTGTCATCCCCGGATTAACCCCCCCACAATTCGACTCTTAACTGAAACTTTACTGGTGTGTATAACGCGCGTCTGCAGTTGGCGGGAAAATATATCTCAATTGAGGGTTGCCACTGTGGCGAACGTAGGGTACGTGTCTATCCGACAGTCCTTGGTCCAGTTAAGCAAAACGGTTGATTTATGTCGGGAAGGGAATTTCACCGTCACGTACGTGATCGACGAACTAGGGGTGGTATTTTATGTCTCAAATTTGACGGGACAAATTCTCTAGATAGATTATATTTCCTTAATATCCGAATTGCCGAAGTTCGTCAGACTGGATCTCGCTGTGAGTTTTGATTGGCTGGATCATAATAATATTGATGAAATGTGACGATATATTGACGTCAGATTTAGAATTTTTTATATTCGACAATTTTGATAGAGTTCTGACAGAAAGATGAACGGATTGATGGTGGAAATAAAAAGGAAGAGAGAGAAGACTCTTCTTGCAACTCTTTTGTATTTGCACATGATGACGGATGAAGCAACAATCCCACGTAATCAAAATGAATAACGACCACCTTTACTTCCGTGGATTACTCGACGAAGATGTCTCGGGCGTATATAGAACCGCGGGATTCCAACGATGAGTTTGGCTATCCAGCGTGACGCGAAATAAAGCATCGTAATGGCACGTATACGTGACATTCTCCGAGTAATCCTGCATATTTTTTTTAGACGCAATTGAGCATCAAACAACCATGACTCATATCTTCCCATTGAATTACCAACGCTTTTGATGGCGCTGAAAGATAAAGACCACTAAAGATCCTCAAGTAAGAGATTGGACACTGAAATGCTCTGAATATGGTGGATCAATGCTTAAGATAGAATGAAATAGATATCTAAGCGGTTCATTTTATCTAATCTTATTCTGCCTTACGTATCTATCTCATAAATCTCATTATATCTTAAACATCTTGAATGACGGGCTAAGCGGACTAATCAAACGTTGTGTAAACGTCCATATAGCTGATCATTCTAATAATATTGCAGCAACATTGTAACGTTCCAATAATATTGCAGTAACATTGCAAACGTTGGAAATATTACGAATGTTTCTGCAAGTTCTGTGTTATATGGGCGATGCCAATATATATTTTACTTAAGAATGTCTACGGCCGATATTCATAATTGATTCTTATACTTAATACCATCTTAAGTACAGTCTTAAGGTGTCATAAACCAATCATAGTCGCATTAGCGTTTTAAGACATTACTTAAGATAGTCTTGAAATAAGAACGATTTGTTCCGAAATACAATAGATATAGCAAGCCTTTAAGCCTTAAGAAATTAACCAACTATAGTCAATCATCCTTTTCACGTTCAATTGGATTGATCAATTTCTTGAGACTTAAAGCTTATTATTTCTATTGCGTTTCAGGATTTATGAATATCACAGCTTAAGAATAGTAAACCTTAAGCCGTATGAAATTGATCAATCATAGTCAAATACAGAAAAATAATCAAATATGATTGATCAATTTTTATGTAAGGCTTACCATTAAGTCAGCGAGACGGAAAAGCAATTTTCTCTTATTTCTCCTCTCGAATTGCTAGAATTCAGATCGCGAGAACGTTTCGGCTGATTTCAGACAAATTTCAATGTTTACACTCATATATCATATAATATTAGTCACGGTTACCGTAACAATTGAATTTATTTGATACGCGGCGAAGCGCAGTAAAACGTTTGTAACGTCGAGAAAATCTGATTAAGTCAGAAATTACATCAAAATACATGTTATCAATTTGAATGGAATTATCAGTGTCAGTTCAATTGGGATATAATATAATTGCTCCTAACAATTCCCCCGGTTTCCGGAAAGGAACAAATTGTTTCTATTAAGCGTTCAATAAAAGTACGTACCGACGATTGCTCTTTTTCATTTCGATGATTCACGATTGTAATTTCGTCTCATCGCTGTACAAGAACGACTCAATTAATTTTTTTTACATGTCGAGAGTAATTCTGCATTAAAAGAGCAAAGGAATTCCCTTGTCGATCGCTCGTTGCGTGATTCCCGACCGTTTTCGGTCTCATTTCCACCACGTAGAATAGCTGTCCTCGGAAACAGCACGAAACGTTGCGATCATTGCGAGAAGCCTCTTAATCCGCACGCTTAATGTGCCCGTAAGCACTCGAACAATGTCCGGTGAAACACTGGAAACACTAGGGTAACCGAGCAAGCGTGGTTTTACGGTATTATACGTCGTCGGTTATACCTGAATCATCGTCGTTTCTTCGGGACCATTTTCCGGCCTCGAGCGATGAAAGCACACCGCTTAATCCGCTCGCCGCTCGAATCACCGTTTAAGAGCGTTTCCCTGTCGCTTCATCGGCCGTGAAATACATTCGTCCCACGTGTCTCTCATCGAAATTATTTGAGTTATCCAAGTGTAACGTTTATTACAGTCACGCACACGGAGCTTTACGAGGGACCATTTTGAAATTTGCGCAAAGAAACGTCGATTACGTTGATGGTTATCGGATGACTACCCATTTTAAATTTCCGACACGTTATTATTTTTTCTCCGAATCGAATCCGCCTCTCTAAACGAGAAACGTTTCGCTTTGGGAAACAGAAGCATTTTCCGCGACGCAGATGAGAAGGCAGCTTTCCAATAATGGCTCGCGTCTATTTTTCTTCGTGAAGCGAGAAGCAGCGAACTTGCCCAACAAGTCATTGAAACAAAAATCTCACAATAAGTCTCACCCTTCGTTCGCATTCGATAGAATTACCATTTTTCCATCAGGACCTTCCACTTGAGGAAAAGGATAAATCTGATGTGATCAGTAGAGGAGAATGAAGTAGACTCAGAGGCGATATAAAATGATGAAATATTCAATTTTTCTACCGAATGACGATGCACGTCGTAATCGTTACAATAGAAATTCATATTTTTCTTCGTTATGTCCGAAGATACATTTCCACATCATTCCCACATTATTAAAATAATTTACAAGATTTTTTTTGGTATACAGATCGCGCAGTTGTCGCAGTTGTGTAATTTATACGAGATGAGAAGAGGAAACGCGCGCCCCTCTCTCTGGCTTCCTTGTCTTTATTCGCCTTTCTTACTCACGTTCTTAGCATTAGCTCCACTTTATGGTACAGCTCTCTTCTGCTCCTACGATGATAAACCTCAGCTGGCTTCCCGTACAGCACAGTATTTCTGTAGGGTAGTTCCCACGCAAGCCCGGCGGTAGCACCAACGGTAAACATTCCTTGGGGCTTTGAATACGTGCTTATGGTTAGACAGAAGACGAGCTGCGTAATAATAGTGGACAAGTAGAATAATGCTAAATTAAATTTCCTTAAATCGCAAATAATAAGTAATGTTTGATTTTAATTCTCTCTCTCTTAATTATTAATTATTGATTAATTAATGTACTTTTATAAAGTATATTAATTATTTGTCCTCACTCAAATTAAAAATTATTTTAATATTTGCAATTCGAAGTGCGCATTTTAATTCGGCGGCAATATTCGACTTTACATATTAATTTAAAACTAATTATATTCTAATTATGCGGATCAATATATTCCTTCCTTTTACAAAGTTTGTTATTACTCCATGTTGCTTCGCTTATTAGAGTCTTTTCAAACATTACGCATAAAGGGAGTTCCGTTTCATTTAGCATATGAAACTTCCTAAGCTAAACTGTATCGAGAGTTTATGTTGCACTATAATATACAACTTCGCTCAAGCAAAACTTCCGTAAGCTCGTATCGACTTGTCTGGTGCGTTTCGCACAAAAACACGAAAGAGCACGAAGATTATAATTTCATTTTAATAATGGATCCCCGATCTCGAAAACGAGTGTAATAAGTGCGTTTACGTATACTCCTCTACATTTTCAAAGTTTATGCATCGCAAATGGAAACTTGACACGAAAAGGATAATAATCGCCATTTCCGCGAGAGAGTTGAGTGTTTCTTTATTGAAATACATCTGTCGTTGTGTAGAATAAAAGTTATCTTACTTGAACGTTGCTGCCTTGAGGAAATATCAGATACTTTGTTCCGACGTCTCTCCCAGATCTTACTAGCGAGTCGTTCGAAAACGTCATCGACGACACTGTCGATTCTTCAAAGCGACGCACAAAAATGCCGAGTAAAATAAAGTGACGGAGACGATTAATCAGCATCGCGGTACGAAAATTTCATGTTCTAAAGCGGAGCTAAAATGCTAGTTCTAACGATAGAATGGGCTTGAACATGTAACCGTTACTTGCTCTTAAGAACAAACGCTAACGAACTGTATTTGTCTGTGTCGAAAAGCAACGGTACTTTATTATTGTTCTAACGATGAATAAGTGGAGAATAATTTTTAACTCTGTTCTTTATTCCTTTGAGAAAAATAGAAAAGTTTAAGAAAACTTCGAGTATTTTGCATAAAGGATGTTGTCCTTTAAATTGAGGATCTAGATGACACAATTAAGAACATTCGGACTTAAAAATACATACTTTATTAATACTCCAAACATTTTTCATGTAATACGCAAATGCATCCTATTACGCAAATGCATCCTATTATTTATATTTGCATTTTCATCGACCGTTTTTTTTTTGCATTTATTTTAGTCTAACAAGTCCATTTAATATTTAATACAAATAATACCTATTCAAATAATGCTTTGAGATTATAATTATGTTAATTTAAATAAACCAATCTTCACGTTGTCATCCTGTATTGGCTCGAATAGGCATTATTTGATTGTATTGATTTATCTCAATCGAGCTTTAATATTTAGTTTATTAATTATATTTGATACTTAAATCATAATTGCCTGAATTTTTTTTTGTACAATATATGTAATATAATTAGTTTAGCAAACTTAAAATACTTCGCATAAAAGCATTGTTTCGTAAATTAATTTACAGCTGAATAATAAAATCGAGAATATATCTCTTGACTATATAATATTGTATATCTTAATTGAAAAAAAACGATTGAAGTGAAATAAATAACTAATAGAAGTAAATAAATATAACAGAATATTGCAAATAAATATAATAGAATACAAATGCATTGTGTTATATTTATTTTCTGTTATATTTGTTTGTTTCTATTCTATTATGTTCATATCACTTCAACCGTATTTTTCCTTTTTATTGTATTTTTTCAAGTTCAGCAAGACTATCTCTTTCATAATAACTTAATAAATCACAATTGCCTGAAATTATTACCTATACAGTGTACGATAATTAGTGGTATTAAACAAATTACAAGAATAATTATCAAATTAACATTTTAATTGGTTATCGATTACATTAAAGTAAATTATGAACTAAATTAAGTATTAACCTGATTCAAAATATTGTCGATAAAATACAATGTATATTTTCTAAACATATTTTAATTTATTGCACAAGGCTGATAAAGTACTGCAAGTTTTCTTCAATTTACTCGCATAATAAATATCTAACATTCCACGAATAATATGTACATAATATTAACTATGTAAACATTATTAACTATCCTCATACGTTTTTAGAGCCCACAGCAAACGTTGCTGTAATTTAATTATCTTCGGGATAAATTTCCGGTTAAAATAACTACTGTACTAAACTGAGCACGTGGCATATTATCGAATCAGATGCATACCAGCAATCTAATTTAGACCAAATATATTGTAATGTATATCGTGAAATTAATATCGAGTACAATACAACAAAAGCAGGATACACGCCCAAATGTAATATAATGCTAGAAATATTATCTGTCGTAGTCGAGTTACAGCAAAAAATTTCATGCTCGAGAATATCCTCTTTACAAGTTTCATGATGAGGACAATAATTTTTACGCGGTACTGCCACGTGTTATGGCAGTACTGTTGTGACAGACACCGAGTCATTATCTTAGGATTTTCCGGTTGTTGGTTAAAGTATTACGTCAAGTGGCCGCCGGGCTACCTTGTTAAACATTGTTAATAAACAAGCTTGTAATTACGCGGCAGAATTTCATCAAGTAAATACAATTATGTGCTTATAGTTGCGACTAGTTCGTCGCGTTCGTGCGCAACAAACACCGACGAATGGAAAACTAGGAGTAGCTCGCACGAGGAAATGCAAAATGTTCACTGAATGCATATCGATTAGACGTTCGTTACACTACGAAAGTATATTTGGCATATTTTATTTCCAATGAAAAGGAAAAAAAGAAGTAGGAGGGAATCAACCGTGTCGGACGCTCCGTCGGAGCACTCTACAGAAATGAACCATAAATCGACGAGAGCTTGGTGACCATTTTATTAATGCAAAACGTCGTGAAATTATTCGAAACCGCGCCGAAATGAATTACACGTTGCGGGAGTAATGTAATGACCGATATAGAATATTCATGGGTCGAGAGCCTCGCGCCAAACTTTCTGAATTTAATCTCGGATTTGTCGTTGATGTTAAATAATCGTTTATTGCCCTCTTCAATATAAAGCCTTTCAACATGCATAATGGCAAAAAATTTTATATTGTTATCAAAAATTATGTAAATACATGACATACTTGCAAATTCAATTAACCAAATGCAATATTCGCGAAGTTGTCATTAGAATGTGCAATGTAAGAAAAACGGATGAAATCTTGATTATATATTTCATGTTATACTTTATGCATATATATTGTGTGATTTTTTTTATCTAGACCTACCATAAATCAATTTTGAATGTACGTAATATTATTATTATTGTCATACGTTACTTATAAATATTAATCCAGTGGTAACTGTATGTAATAAGATAATATTATTAATATAACTTAATTAATACGTCGAGCTAAATACATTTTAAATAAATAATCTTTTTTAAAATAACAGACATACAAACTCAAATTTTGATACATTTAATTCTCGTATAGTGTCTCTTCTCTTTCAATAAAGAACGACAAAGTCACATTTGATCGACGTTTGAAACATTTGTAATAACGATAAACCAACAATACAACAGGTCGACCGTTTTATCAGTCGTCAGTCCAATGCGTCGCGAAACGACGCGCGAAGCCACCGTAACATCAGGCAGAAAAATCACCGCGGAATAGGACGGCTGCCAGAGAAACTTCGCCGCAAGTTTCCCATCAGATTTACACTCTGTAGTTTTGTGGGACGACGCGGTTTTTCGAACGACGCGGTGAGAGGTCTGTCGCAGCTTCTGCTGCAACTTCAAAAGTCCACGTCATAAATGGAGTGCTGACACGTGGGGTACAGCCGTTCGCAGTCTCCGCCCGTTTCGTATGCGCGATCGTAAGCGTGGTCCACCGACCGCTCGAATTTGGCACCATCCTTTGGCAATCTGCGAACAGAATCGCATGTCGTAGAGTTACGGTTGGAATTCGATTTAAAGATGTATGTGTCACATTCGGAATATTACTAAAAATATCAAAATTTCATAGATTGTTCTATTACTACATCTGAATATCTGTGTCAAATTTGAGCGCAATTCTCTTATTGGTTTAAAAGTTATTTAATTTTTCTGTTCGCCTTGGTTGTTATGTAAAAGTTAATTTGGATTCACTTACTTCATAAGCGTTATATATTTACCTAAAACTGCAGCAAAATATGATAATTGCGCTGCATAAGCTATCTTAAAGACGATTAGTCATATTGAAATAGCACTTACAGACGATTTATATGTCATTGACACATCACTACATCAATATCTCACTCACTCATGCCATATACACATAAATTTTCGTATAATAATTACATTTTAATTAGACATCTAAGTCCAATTTTAAGAACTCCATATTATTTCTTCAAACCACTAATAATTTTTGTTGTTTTTAGCATAGGCTTCACTTTTCATAGACACATATATTAATGCATATATTTTAATCTTGAAAAAGGATTTTCAAATTAGTAAGAAAGGAAAAAATAATGTTATGCAAAAATTAATAAATTTAGTCGGTAATACAGACTTTAGGATCCCCTTAAAAACGAAATAATTTTGTTTTGTTTTTTTATAATTGATTTCAGGATGTATTTACAAAAAAATATTTTAACTGATATTAGTTGTTTTGATCTTTTGTGTTTATGTTACATACAACTAAAATATCCTAATTCCGAAGTCTTATTACTCGATCAATCAAACTCTCTATTCATTTCTTAATTAATTGAAACATCAGCTAATTAAAATTAAAATTCGTGAGAGATATGTGTATATTGGAAGCTTTTGAAAGAGATTCAATGCTCTTAAAGGAAATCAAGGTTTTTACTTACGTAAAAATTGCGTGAAGGAGCTCCTGGACGAAGGATCCCCTGCCTATCTGGACAGGATCTCGCTGGCCTGCCTCGCAAAGTGCCCTCATCACGCAGGATCTGCCATCGAAGCCGATGCTGCCAATGAAATTTAATTTAAAAGCATAAACTTTGACGACCAGCTCGGCGGAGCGTCTGCTACGCGAAAACAATTACGCTTGAAACAATTTCGTTTCGCAATCGCACTTAAAAGTAATTACGTCCTCATAATGCGTAACAACCGCGCACGAGTCGCGTAAGGCGCCAAGAATGCAGACATTATCTGAGTCGCGTCGCAAGCTACATTCATAAAATTAAATCGCTTTTCTAACTAATATATTTATCGTATTGATTCGCATCGTTTCGATGTTTTTATCGATATCTAACAGTTCGATAATAACAGATAAGGCGCGTCTCTTTGCATTTTTATTCGATTGTAAAGGATTTTTTTGATGCTTGAAATTGTTTCAGATGCATTCAACCGCGATATGCTTCTCGTCAACTCGAATGCATGTTGAAAGATCGGGCGAAAAGCTGGTTGAAAAATAGGGAATAACGGCACGACACTCACGATTGCAAGAAAGCTTCCATTTTCGGATATACGACGCTCCGGCTTCTACGGTGAAGCAAATTCGATATCTTTGAGTTGACCTTATTCGGAAGTTCCCAGGCTAAGGCAGCTGTCAGTCCCAGCACCAAATCACCATCTCGGCCGTACGCTCCAATAGTCAGACAATACACTAACTGGAAAATACACAAAACATCCACGTGCAAATTCAGTTTTTCGCGTAAATTTCGCAGACTGCAGGCGGCACGAGCGGCGCTTTACTTTTCTACTTTATCCGTGTACCGAAATCTGGAGGAGGCAATAAAATTTCAAAAGCATACAAAACGTTTGCGAAGTATTTGGCCGAATTTACGTGATGACTGTTTGATTTTCTGCAGATCCCTAATGCAATCTTGCTTAAAGTGGCTTAAAGAACGTTCCACATTGTGAGAAAATATTCTGAAATATTAATTTTAACTTGTTTTATGTTAATACATTTTGTATATATATATATAATGGAATTTATATTACAAATGTTTTATAAATCATGACGAGAGTCGTTAGAAAAATTCTTGAATTATTAAAAATAATTATGAATATTAAACTATTCTTCTTTTTATTTAAATATATACAATAAATATAGCATTATTTGAATTTATTTAAATATATACAATAAGTTGAACAAAACTGTTGAATAAATCAAATAAGTAAAAAAACGTCAAATACGATCAAAGATAGATATTGATATCTCATTATTTGGCTAAGGTAGGTTTTTCGCAATAAATTCCTTACAATGTTTTCAGATGTTAGTAGTATTAAATTAATAATTAATTTAATTTGTGATATTATTATTACAGCTTCAATTCACGATTACATTTCAAATCTAATTGCTGCGTATCTTATATAACTAGAAGAGTATTTAAAATTTACATAGAAATATTATTAAGCACCAATTTAGCCATATTTGGAATTTTCTTATAAATTTATATGTATATATTTACCTGAAAATTACAACCTTCCGGAAAAATCAAGTATCTCTTAGGTCGTGATAAGATTCTGGACGCGACATCGATTTCTGTTGCGTTCTCATGGACGACCATCGAGCCGGCGAAGAAAATCAAGCAATTCAACCATCCAACAAGAAATGAAAGGCGATAGTCTAACATAACTTTCATACGGCAAAGTGTTAACGTTTTTTCGAGTCATATATAATCATTTACAAATAGGGGAATATCGAAGGCACAAAAGAAATCTCGAATGAATTCTGAGACGAGTTCCGGCCAACGAAAAAACACAAAGTTTTACGATAAAGATGTACGATTCTGCTGTAAACTTATAAAAACCGATATCGAAAAATAGGTTCCCATGCAAGACCGACCTCTTTTATTACGCATTAATGCATTGAAAACGAAAATCACACGTGACTTAGCAAGTTAATGAAATTTAATATATCCGTTTTGTGTCATCGACCAACGTCAGCAGTTCATCGTAGATAGTCGTCGTTATACTAGCGATCGTGATCAGCGAGTACGAAGATTTGACAGATGATTCTCCCGTTAATAGTAACGGTAAACACATTGCTTTTCCACGATTTAACAGTTCGCCTCCGTACCTCGATGATTTCTTGGCCAAACGGAACAATCGTATGTTTGTACGGCGCGTTATTTACTCTTACGTCATTTAAACACAGTTTCGCAAGATGGAACAGAGACGTTACCTTTACCATTATTACCTTCACGGACGGTTTCCGCAGCACATTTTTCCCCGTTTGCAGCTCGCATCTTAACGAGGGAGAGCAAATTTACAGCGAGTGTAAACACGGTATTACTGCCGGGAAGAAACAGACGAAAGCGGAACGTTTGTACCATAAGTACCTTTGAATCGGAGTGCTGCACTAAAATGTAGGCAACAATGAGTAGCACTCAAACAGGTGTAATTTTCGTGAATATCTGTAAGAAAGTTATAAAAATATATTTATTTTTATTAAGTGTGTATAAGTCGATAAGTTTGATATAATCTTTATGTCCTCTAAAGAGAGAGAGAGAGAGTCTAAAGTATTACAATTAAATGTACCTAATTGATTATAAGTAATTAGTATTATTAAAATTGTAATATTTTGCAAAAGATAAATAGATTTCTTTCGTAAAACAATAAAACCCCTAACCATTTAATCTTACAGGATCGTCTTTCAAATTTGTATATAGATCAAATATTTTTAACAACTAATAAATATATGATAAATAATTATCTTATTAAAAAAATAAAATATTCAATAGCACCATCAATATTTTTATAAAACACTCGTATCACTTACGATCAATATTGAGAATCAATTTTAGAGCGATATGCTTATATTTTTAATTTGATCTCTCAAAATAATCATAATTAAATTTAGTAATAAACTTATATTGATAAAATAATTTAAATATGAAAGAATTTTAATAGGAAAATCATTAAATAATTGTTGCATAGTGCAAATTCTCAACCATCAAAATTTTCAGCAACCGAAATTCCGAGTCGTCCATGAATTGTAAAACATTCAGACATATTGCAGACATATTACATAATTTATAAAAAATATTTAATGAAAATTTGCACGCGTATATGTATATTGCGTAAAAGCACTTTTTATATTTTTATATTAGATAAAAATCATATCAAATACTCACTGCTAACAAAAACATCCTAGAAATATATTTTATTTGTAAACTTTAATTTAATTTTGGCATCGCCAATATCGTTAGTTCGTTAAAGTTATAATGAATTTCTGACGTCGGCTATCACCAGCATCAATTTCATCTCAAATACGGCTCTGTCAACGCAACTTTTTCAACATACTATTAACATATATAAATAAAAAATGTAATTTATATAAATAAAATAATCGCGAGTTGTTCTATTTGCGTATATTTATTCTTTTCTTTTAAAATTTCTTCCATCTCTTTCTACTATTTTTATATGTATATTAATATGACATACGAAAAAAGAAATTAATTTAGATAAACTAATATAATAAAAAAATCTTTTAGAATCAACAAGTTTTTAGCATGTACAAAAATTCATGTTTATTTAATAAGACAAAATACAGACATTTCAACCCTTGTTTTAGATTCTTCATATACATAATTATCCTACTTAAATTAATGCAAATCGTGTAGTAATTAAATGTATTAAGTCGAAGTTATTAATTTATTTGTCAAACGTTGCATTGAAAGAAAAGTTGATCAAGATGATTGTCAACTTATTATATATTCAATTAAATGAATAAAAGTTAAACGAATTTATATAAATAACTAGTATACATCGAATTGTCTGTTTAATAATACAAGCTGATATAAGAGAAAACAGTGTTAATACAACTCGATAATTACAAACGTGACTTGTACCGACAATTTTTATACATGTTAAGAACTTGTGGCTCTAAAAGGCTCTGAAAACTTGTGTTAGGTCTAAAAACTTTTTATTATATTAATATTTTAATTAAGCCTGAATTATTAGAAAAACTTTAATTATTAAATAAACTAAACTAACGCAATACATTAAAGTGTCTTGAAAAAGAATAAGATTGTAATTAAATTCTCTGTTTCTTCTATTATATTTATTTTTTGATGATGATCAATTATCATTTTGTAAGGAATGTCAAAAATTATAAAGCATATTACATTTTGATTTGAAGCATGTTTTCCAGTCGAATATTGTTCGAGTGTTTCGTGTGTAAGTATACTTAAAATTTTTATCCTAAGATAAAATGCAGAGCTACCGTGCAAATCCTCGCGCGAATACAACTCCGCAAATTGTGTCCGCAATTAAGAGAGTGGAAGGAAAGTCAATAATTAGTTCTACGTTCTGAAAGTTCCCAAAGATTCCTCGAATCTTCCTTAAATACTTCCTTAATTAAGGACGAGAATATTTAATCCGCTGATAGAAGAACGATACATGTTGGATTTCCCGCAAAAGAAAGCTTCGAAATGATCGAACGAATTATCTTTAGAATAAGAAATTAACTTATTATCTCATTAAATTTCTTTTATTTACATTTACTTACATTTATTAAATCATAATTGAAAAAGAAGAAAAGTAAATTCTCTTAGATATATATTTGTTTCTAATTTTATCATTATTGTTAAATGTCTATAATTAAACATAATATGTATTTATCTATCTTTAATAAATTATTTAATAAGAATTATACATAATAAACGTTTCTGACGTTTAGGCATTTTCTTCAAAGAGGTTACGCTGTGTGTTTGTGGATTATCTTCGTGTGTGTGTGTGTGTGTGTGTGTGTGTGTGTGTGTGTATCTTGATATATCGTTAAATCGTACATAAAGGGAATCTTCCAGAGAAGCAACTCAGTATCAGGTTGCTTGTCGCCTTGATAAAATGTACTGCAATGTTCACGAAACGTTGGCGTTTAATAATGTATCAAGACAGCGAAGATAATCCGCAAGTCGAATAGCTTCTTTTGTACATAATAAAATACATAATAATTAAAAGAAAGAATAGCACTCTTTCTTAAATGTCAAAGATATCTAGGAAATTTGTAATTATTTCCTTCTTAATTAAAATTACAATGCATATTGTGTATTTCGATAACAAAGATTAATGATAAATATGCAAAACATGGGATAAGTAGACGGTAGAGGAAATGTCATTCAATTTTGTTTGAGATTTTCCAGTCTATTCCATCATATCCTTTCTGCCCTTTCATTTCCGGCAAGCTGTCGTTATCAGTAAGCCACCCTCATGTATATTTGTCGCGGCCGAATCTTTTTGTGCTTTGACCCGTCATTGTGCACATAATGTCACTTGTTCTGGACCAGGCCTGACAAAACCGAGCTAACGTGTCCCTCTTTTTTTTATTCGGCAATTTCTGTGCCCCCATTGCTGCGACTCGTTAATTGCATACGGGAGTTGTGCGCGCACTGGTTTTTCAAGAAAACCGCAGGGTATTCTAAATTAATGTTTTTCGTTAACTCGCAGCACACTGGGAATCGCCAGACGCAATTATATCGCGTTTTCCACTGCCACACCGCATTGTTCAATGTGCAACAATCCCAGCGACCACTGAAATAAATACGGAGATGAGAACGAGCGATTTAAGAGGTTTCGACAATGTCTCTAAAAGGAACATTGTCACACGTGCCATTTCGCGATTATCACTTGGAAACAATCGCGGATTGATTTTATACGGGGTCATTGAATTCCGAGCGCGAACGAGATGGATCTGGAGAATAGAAGTGAAAACGCACTTGCCTATATAAAGGTGTTTCAAAATTCACGCCCGCGAAGTACAAGACGTGATACTTTATGCTAAAAGAAATAACTTTTTCCTCTTGCAAAATTGCGTTTGACGAATAGTTTTTGCAGGAGAGCAGATTGAAGTTATACGAGTAAATGCAAAAATTATTTATTGGTAACACGTTGTTAAGTATAGTAAATCCATTAATTTCCTAAAAAATGGCGCAAACTAAGGGATTACTACTTACACAATGTTATCAACATTATCCTTTCTTTTTTTATGGAAATTATCATATAACCATCAATACTAGAAATTAAAATGCTTATAACAATCGAATCTTTCAATAACTTATATATTTATATATAAGTACATACATGTATATGTAGTCATTCGAACTGCGCCGAATTGGTTTCCCAGACTTATAAATGCAATTAAACTACTGTAATAATATCACGAATTAAATTAAATAATTGACAAGCAATTTTTAATAATAATTAGATGTTCAATCAGGCACCATATTAGAAAGATGTTAATATGCTTAAAAATTGTAAATAAATTTATTGCAAAAAATATTATCTCGGCCGAGAGTCGAACTCGAACCTGAATATAAGTAGATAAAGGAGATTGTACACAATAGTATAGGCCTGGAGGAGGGCCAAATTAACCCTTTTCTATCTTGCGGGAAATCTTCCTGCCTTCAAAAGCCTTAAAAAGGGCTTGGATCTGAGAGCTCCCTCATGGCGTGGGCCGAAGACCCCGTTTGGATGAAAACTTCCTCCGAACCTTTTCGCCATCTCTTGGACGGCGGTGACCCCGAATCACTGTCTGTTTTTTCATTTGCAGGAGTATTTTTGAAATCCTCTTTGAGTTACCTCTGCGTTCAGGCAAGTTTCCGTTACGAGAAAAAGAATTTGGATTAAGAAAGTTGCCATGATTCTTAGACGTGAATAAATAGAAATATGACACACCCAGAGGAATTATATCAATTATGCTTTAAGCACTTGATTGATTTATAATAAAAGTTTCAATGTTCCATCTTTATGTCTCTATTATCTGTATCGATTATATTCGTTAACATTTGCCCAAAAATAATTATGAGAAAAAAGTAAACCGAAGAATTCCTTGCTATATAAAAAGTACCAGCTAGCCCGAAATTAGCACTGATACATAAAATTAATTTCATATTCTTGATCGTTATAACTTGCGCCGGCAGACCCATCTTTGACTTATTTCACTGCAACTTCCTACCACGTACGAAATTCGAAATAATCACATCGCGAATTCGTTTACGTGCTAATAAAGCGGTCTTATTACGACACCGTTTATAATGAAATAGACTGTGTCACTTATCATGGGGCAACAATGCATTGCAATTAAAAATATGCATTTATAGAGAAGTCTCCTCTTGTTACCATACAATTTCATAAAAGCGACACAAAGGAACATACTTTAAACGAAACATTTTTTTGTGTAATTATATAGAACAAAAATTTTAATAAAGCAATATCGGAATCATACATTAAATGAAAGTCATACATTAAATCAGAATATCAATTAAGAATAATCTTATTGAGTATTTATATAATAAAATAGGGGACAAAAATAAACTTAAAAAGTAATTAATTTCTGATTCATTAAAAAAAGAAATTCTTTCTTCTAAATTCTTATTATTACATGCATAAGTATATAAATTTCTATCGCATCAAAGAATCAGATACTGTTTGCGAGTTTGGCCCATTAGTGTAATTATAACGACGATGATTGTATGACTCTTGAATAATACGTGTTGTAGTATTGACAAATGATGGACGCAAAGTGGAGAATTTTTTTAATTGCCAGATAGTTGTGCGATAGTCCAAATTAATGCTTTTCATTGAAACTGGACCAACACGGCTCGTGAATAGCAATTATAATAGTCTTGCCATAGAATATGATAAACGGAAATAAATGATACAAGAGAAAAAAAAGAATAAAGCATAAACGAAAAATATTTTTTTGGCTGTAACTATTACCAAGACAAATTAATAGCACTGAGTGCTGTACGTAATGCCAGGTAAAAGTATCCTTTTATTCATTTTTTAAATGTACGCCTCATCCCCTTTCGACCACTCTTCTTCCTGGTCTTTTAACTGAGTATATTTTTACTACATTTAGTCGGTTGACATACCATCATATTTTACTACTTACCGTATCCGGTTTGCCGGAATAATTCGCATGTGTGCGGTTTTGCTGCATGACAGAAGTTTCATTAACCGCTGTCATTTCTCATAATGTCATCTAGTGATAACTGTAGGAACAATCGCGCGTAGGAGTGAGATACATACTCGAGCGTTTTTGTGACGTCCGTACTTATTCCAATATGAAAAGTGGAATTTGCTACGAAGATTGCTAACTTTTAAACGTTAACGTGACGTTCCTCATATTACCCTGAATATAACTGTATTTTTACTTTATTCATTTTCAAGAATTTTAAGCAATTGTTCTATCCTTAACACATTTATTTATAACATCATTATTAGCAACATTTCAACATTTTAAATAAATTAATCTTTTTGCCATGTCAAAAAAAATAGTCCGGTTTCTTTATTAATTAATAATACACATAGAATTATAATTTATAAGAATTATTATTTTTATTAATGTAATCGTAATGACATTATACTATACGTTTGATGTTTTGTTTCAAATAAACAAGTAATTATAGTAGTATATCGTTAACTTGCTCTCTAACAAAGATACTTTAGTGCTAGCTCTCCATAAAACTATTAAACCCGACTAATTGCAAAGGGCAATTCATAGTATGATGCTCACAGAACAGTGGATCTTCGTGCCAAGTACCATTATTAATATACGACCTGAAAGCAACGGTGATTAACACACTAGTATGTAACTGGTATTAATATTTCGGTACTCACTCCGCGAGCAATTTCAATATCTTTCCTATAACACCATCCTTCCGCTTCGCGTATTGCAAGCCCTGGCAGATATTCTTTAGTAAGCAAGAACGGCCATCGAAACCATGACTGAAACATTTATCAAATTGATAAATTTAATAAGTACAAATAAAATTATTGGCATAAAAAACTTTAAATTAAAATTAATAAATCATATAATCAATATAATACCAAGACAAACGTTATTTCTTTTACATTTCTTAATATTTAAGAAAAATAATAATTTAATGAGTTAACGATAAGCTTAATAATTGTCATAAAATCGTTTAAATAAAAAATAAAATAATTAAGAAATTATAATTACATAGGAGTTTAACTTATTGCTAATAATTAAGGATACTATCGAAAATAGTAGCGGAATTGCACTTATTCCAACATCTTTAATCATCTTAATTATCTTCATTGCTCAAAAGTTACGTTAAATAAATCTGTATGCATAAATCGATTTTAATTAAAAAAAAAACTGAAAACCGTGATTCACGAAACTACGGTCAAAAATTATGGAAATTGGTGTGCTGGCGATATTGCATCGCTCGCTATTCGATTTTAGTGATAGCGAAAGACTTCGGTCAGCCAGCCAGAAATCCATTCGCATCATTTTAGTTTCAACAGCCCGACCGACTCTAAACCATCCCCTTGCCATCTTCTACATTTACTCCCCGACATTCCGCCGCCGTGTTTCCAGTCTCCTCGCGATCGTTGCCGTTTTTGCATTATGCAGCGCAACTATTGCAGTATTTATTACCTTTCGTATACGAGTTCGGCGCATTTATGGACATCTGGGACAGACCGGACGTTCCGAAGCTCACCGGTGGTCGGCAATTCCCATGTCACCTTAAAGCCTGCCGCTTGCGCGAAGATCGTCGTGTAAGGTAAAGAGTTTATCTTGTAGTTTAGGCGATACTGAAAGATTATTTATTTATCATTAATTCTAAAATTAATTTAGCTTCAAACACACAAATTTAATGCTTGTGTGAAATTCTCGTACTTACACTAAAGACACAAAGCAAATCCTGAATATATTAAGATATTCTAGTACAGCTTGATGCATTCGACAATGATAATCAAATATAATTTGAAACTATTTTATTAATCCTTAAACGTTACAACACACTGCAGTATAGCATACCTATTCGATTGCTTATAATTTTTATAAAAATGAACATATTGTAAAAAAACTTTTTTTCAATTAAACTCGATATTAAGGGACATAATAAGCAATGTATATACGCATCTTTATTAATAAAAAAGATATAAATAATAAAAAACATTGGAAAAATATCGAAAACAGAAAATCAGGTAGATATGCCTGAAAATAATATTGAAAAGACATTTGAGGGTTGACATAACTGTTTGAACTCCTAATTGCAATCTAGATTTTGATTTTATTATTTCAGTTCTGTTCAATTACACGTGAGCGTGAACAAAATAATTTAGATGGCTTCTGCATTCCGTGTGTGCAAAGAGAATCCTTCTTTGAAAACAAAATTGAGAAGGAAGAAGAAGGGAGGAGAAAGGAGCGAAGTCGCGCGGGATCTCGCGTGAAATTTTACCTACAACTTTCCCGGAATCCAAAATCATAAGTTCGTATCAAAGGATCGTGATCGTGTATAAAATCGCCGTAATCTTCATGACGGAACTTCGTGAATTTCCGATCAGCCGTTCAATTCCCCCATGGTAGAAGTCGGGCGATTCTCGTCTTATCCGAATTACTGTTGCAAATTATTCAGTTATCTACGTGAAAACAGGTTTAGGCGTTACTGTGACTTTCTTGTGCCACGTAAGAATGTATTATTTTCCACCCTTCGCTGCGAGGATTTCTTCTTCGTGGTTCAATCTTTATGTCCGCCCATAAATAACGAGACACTTATCGTAAAATTGCGTTTCCACGCCACGATTTTCTCGAGTTATTCCCTCATTATCCGAGCGAGCAACATTGCGACAATCTTCCGCGCCACTCGTCGATCTTTCATAAACAAAGTTCTCGGACAGCAATTTGCACACATTCGTAGATGTTGTTTGACTTGAAATATTTGAAAGGTTGTTAAAAATTTAATAAGTTTCATCATAAGACAATGTCACACCGCTTGACGATTTTTTAATCTTGTTATTCTTTTAACCTTCCGTTTCAATCTAAGATTTTTTTTTTATATAAGCGAAATTCTATTTTTTCTCATTCTCAATTTGTTCAAATCTCAATTTTTAATAAATAAAGATTTTAACGTTTAAGGTGATCCTAAAGCCTCCTGTTTTATCACGTAAGCACGTATAATTTTTGTATAAGAAATACTTTTTTTCTCTTTCACCGATTTGAAAATCCTTTTCCAGGATTAAAGTATACGCATTAATATGTGTCTGGATAGTCGAGTCTAAACCGAGAACGATCAAAAATTTTGAAATATAATTTGATATATTTTTTACCATTTCTAAGTGCAACATGGCGTCTCAGTTGCCAAGTCGTGACAACATTTGCTTGATATGAAAGTTTTGCAACCTGTACATACGAAATAATGATATCCAGATACACATAATTTACACGAATAAACAACGTCGAGTTCTTACAATTAGACTTAGACGCTTTATCGCAATTTCTTATACAAATTTCTTGTACGAAAATTGACACGTACGTGTGACTGTGTGTATCACAGATTGCGAGAGATATTGCTGTGTAGTATAAAAAGACATGTCGATGTGCGCGACCTCTGATGATTTCATCGTAATTCGAGTATTGCTTTAGGATCCCCTTAAGTTAAAAAGCATTTTAATATAATAAAAATGTGAAAAGTAAATGAATTTTATTTGAAAATCTAAAACAACTTGAGCTGGGCAAAAAAGATTGCAGGCGAAAGATTAATGAGTACTTATAATTAAAATTATTTTAAATATAGTCACGCAAAACGTACACATACAATTGAAACTAATTGAAACTAACTGAACTAATAAATTAAAAAGAAATATTTAAAATATACAGATAACAAAATTAATCTTATACATTCGTTTGACTGCAATTGTCTGTACCTAATGCTTGATTATTTACTAATGCATTCATTTCGTGTCCAAATTGTAGCGCTCGATTTCTGATGTTTTCTTTTTTGCAAGAAACCGCCGCGGATAGAATGGCGAGGCAGAAACCTTCCGCAATGCATATTAACCGTGCGAATCGCCTGGGTATTGCTCTCAGTGTAAATGCGACAGAAGGATGGTGTCGTCTGGATCTGGCAAGCCGTTTGTCAGTGTCCCGCCACCTTACCGTGTTGTAGCCGTCTCTGTTTCTTAGCAGCCGAAAATACGATAAGGCAATCGGATTTATGCGCAGCTTGCCAGACCGCCAAGACGGAGTATGTATGTGCACTGGATCGTTGCATGCTGCATAATTTTCCGACAGCGTTCAAAACGTAGTGCAAAATGCTTGGGGAGGCAGATAAAACGTTCTCAAACAGAACGTAATTTTGCACGTTCCTTTGTTCGTCGGAATTTTTAAAGATAAATCTTTCAGTGGTTTGTAGAAAGCATGGAACGTTGATGCATAAAAATAACAGTGTTATAAAAAAATCTGCTTTTCAATTATATCGAATCAGTTCGTAAGTAAACGCGTTCAAAATATCGATAAATTTACTATAACTTTGTTACAATAAACTTTGACATAGACTTATTAATAAATATATGTATTTTTAGATAAATCTGAACTAATTATTATTATAATTAGATAAATTTAAGTCAGTGAATTCAGCAATCTTCTTATAATAATGATATGATCGTCTCATACAATATTTCTAAAGCACTATTATTTCAAAATAATTAATCGTAACGTTTACGTATATAACGAAGCTTCGATTAAAATAATCTGTTAAATATGTATGTTCCTATGTACAGTAATGTATGTAGACGGGATATAACGAGACAACGTTGATTCATGCATATTGATTCTAAGCTCTGTTCTCGTCCTGTATGTCGGATAATGTACATGGTAAACACGGCGCGTATCACATCGATACTGCGGTGTACTTCATTGTTTGTAAGTGCACTGGATCATTACGAGTTGTATTCTTTTATAAGTTAGCTTAAATGCTAAGATTTTAGAGACACATCCGCTTTTTTTTTAGAGTAAGATTTTTATCAATATAATACAAGAGCATAACGTGTGCCTATTTTTAGGAATAAAAATGTTTTAAACAGAATATTTTAAGTCAGCAAATTAACGTAAATATGCAAAATATATTTTAATAAATTGCAGTTTTACAGAGATTAATAATAATCTGTAATATTTGTAATATTTTAATTATCTAATTAATTATGTTGATATATGTATACAATTCAAGCGAATTACATATGTCTCAATCCAGTTTCTTGAAAAATACATCTATTGGCAATTATTGATCCTGATATAACTTTACACAATTTAACAATTATTCCAATATAACTTTGCAATTTATGCAATTTGCATAATGTATAAATATAGGCATTAAACTAATTTAAATTCGAAATTAGTCTCAAATTAAATAAGCATCGAATTAAATTCAATTTGAATTCGAAATTACCGTTTAATTAATTATATAAAAATTGCGTTATGACTGATTCATCTCTTTTAATTTACGTTAGTGATAATGTCGAGCACAAAGTCGTCGGATTGCCGGATCCAACTGCTTCGCAATAATGCCGTTTTCTCCGAATAACTAACCAACTATGACGCATCGGTCCTAACACGACACTCCGAATATACTAAAAATTGATGCAATTCCGTGTGTTAAGGCATTTGTGACACCTGATGTACGTACTTACGTCGCGAAGCGTATAGCTTCATCCCGTATTAATGCTCCGCGCTACATCGTGTTTCAAAATATGCCCGCCATCCGCAACTTCGTGCCTTTTAAAGCGAAAATACGGGAAGCTCCGATCGGTTTACATTAGAGCCGGTCTCGTGTACGTATGGCGCATAAATTCACCTTCTCTCGCGTTGCAGCGGTGCGACGGAGGCTACATAAACAGTGCCACCTATGCGTCGTACGGGGATGATACGAGGATGTTATACAACATTGATTTTTATGGCTTTTTACGATTCGTCCAATGGTAGATCAATTTGCCCATTGACGTGCGTACATCTCTTTACTATTCTAAATTGCGAGTAATGCTTTTTCTTACGAATGTATTGATTTTCTTCTATTTTACATATCTTATATTTCATTCAGCCTGCGATAGGCTTAATTCATACTTTTGTTAATATCTTTGAACATGTATTAGAAATACTCTTATTAAAAAAACAGTATTTGTAAAAAAATTATATTTGTATTTAAATACTAAGATTGATAATTAATCTTATTATTTGAAATAATTTGAATTACAAAATAAAATTTTCAATTTTTCGATTTTAAATACAAAAAATGTAGAAGAAATGTGGGAAAAACACGAAAAAGGTGCCAATAGTGTGGAAAAGTGAATAATATATAGACGAGGAAATAAATGATATAGGTAGATAATAAATATCATAAATAATTAAATAAATAACATAGATAGATAAAAATAATAATAGAGTATACAGATAATGAGAGCATTAATATAGCGCGGGAATGGATGCGCAATTTATTTCTTGTAAATCTGCCATTACACAACATAGTTTGGAACACAGCTATGAATTTAAATGGGAGAATATAAAAATCTTAGACATAGAAAGACAACTGAATAAAAAGCTCATTTCTGCTGAATATTTAATTGCAAACCAATAATTCGAATTTACAATCAGACATAGAGTTTTTGCATCACTCTTATGTGAACATCTTAGAGAAATTCAAGTAGTTGCATTCGCCTTTAGCTGGTTATTATTTGTTTTTAAAGATGAACATTATAAATATTATAATAGTGGCTTATAATTATTTATTACTTTATACGGACGTGGCTCTCTGAATAAAATTTTGACGGTCATTGCTTGTCTGACTTCCATCTGGATAGCACATGTATAAACAATTTTATATTTTATATTTAATGTAAAACAAAATTTTTACGTCTTGCAATCGTTTTTTTTTTATAATTTGATTTGCTATGTTTAACTGATTGTGGTTTATGAAGACGGAAGGTGAGTAAAACAAGTATTTATAGAATTAATAATAGTATAATTAATATCTTTGCTCATTGTAGAAAATTAATATATTATGTGAATATTATTTGACTATTATATAATATAAATTGCGCATAAATTCCTGTACTAACGCTCTCATTGCCTGTATACCATTGCTCTATTATCATTTTTAATTTCGAGAGCCCTATGAATATTTAAATTTTGTTTGTATAAATAGGTAAATAAAATATAAAAATATATATATATTAATAAAATTATATACAAATATTTTATATAATATATATATATATATATATAACATTGGATGATGGACAGATAACATCGTCAGGTCTAGATAGATCAGGATAGATAACGTAAATACATAGGTATGTACGCAAATAAGATGCGATAAAGGTACGGAAGAGATGTGGAAGTGCCGAAGAAGTACGGAAGTGATGTAGAAATGGTATGGAAAAGATGAAGAAAAATTGCAAAGGAGTTGTGGAAAATGTGCGGAAAATATGCGGAAAAGGTGTCAAAAGCGTGGGAAAGCGAATAGATAACATAGATAAGTAGATCTAAGTAGGTAATAAATACCATAAATAGCTAAATAAATAATGTAGATAGGTGAATAGATCAAATCGACAAGTGGATAAATAAGTGCGTTCGCCAATATGTCCTTCGAATAAAGTGTGCTATCCCTGACGAAATAATTTCTCTGCTATTTACATAATTTGTATGCATTTTCTTTACAATGTTGTTTCCATTTGTATTCAATTTCTCTCAAAATATGTTTCACATAGAAAATGCAAGAAAATTTCTCTTCAAATTACTCTACAGTTTCTTTTGTTATTTATTGTGGAAATGTGTCTTTAGTTTCTTCTCAGTTTCTTTGCAGATTGAGCTTGCAAAGAAAATGCAGAAAAATATCTCTTGTAGTTTCTCTACAATGTTTTTAAAAATTTGTCTACCTTTTCTTTGCAATTTTGTCTGTAATTCCTCGTCAATTTTTCTGCTAATATGATTTACCGACAAACTTCTCTGCTATTACTCTCAATTTTTTCCACAAACCGCTTTTATAAAGAAATAGTATATAAATAGCAGAGAAATTATTCTGCCAGGGACAGCATACTTTATTCGAAGGACATACTGGCAAACGTATTTATTTATCCACTTGTCGATATGATCTATTCATCTATCTACCTTATTTATTTAGTTATGGTATTTATTACCTACCCTGGTATTTATTACCTACCCTGGTGGAATAATTTTTGTGCTATTTATATACTATTTTTCTGTAAAAGCGGTTTGTGGAAAAAATTGAGAGTAATAGCAGAGAAGTTTGTCCGTAAATTATGTTAGTATAAAAATTAGCGAGAAACTACAGACAAATTGCAAAAAAAAAACGGAAAAATTTTAAACGACATTAAAGAAATTAGAAGAGATATTTTTGCATTGTATTTGTAAGATCAATCTGCAAAGAAACTGAAAAGAAATTAAAGTCAAATTTTCACATTAAATAATAAAGAATTCGCAAAAAAAGTAGAGTAACTTGAAGAGAAATTTCTTTGCACTTTTTATATGAAACATATATTGAGAGAAATTGAAATATTGAATAGAAATTGAAACAAAAATACATATAAATTTCATTGTAAAGAAAATACATATAAATTGATGAAAATTGCAGAGAAGTTATGCAGAATAATTGTGTTACATTCCTCACCTTTATTTCGTCCTATAATAACTATTTGATAGTGACAATTTTTTTTCATAATTGTACTGGTAACATCCAGAGTTGGACAGTCAGAGTTGATCGTTAACTCGTAATGAATTAGAAGTCACTCGTTACTGAGAAAAGTAACTCGATATTTGTAACGCATTACTTTTTATTCGTTACTTGTAACGAGTAACGTTACTCGTTACAAATTACTTTTGTCAATAAATAAATGCGTAATGATGACAAGTTATTTTTCAAAGTGGTTTTTTCAACATTAGCATAACCTCACAATATTTAGTTGTGGTTACAGTCATAAAAATGTTCAACGTCATTATCAAAAGTAGCGATAAAAATAAAGGAATTATATAAATTTATTTGCCATTGCCTAAATGACAATTAATATATGCTAATTAAAGGATCGATGACTACAAAAAAAGAACTACTAAAAAAAAGTGAGCTACAGTATATTACTCTTCTATTCAATTGACCTGCAATTTCTCTGAATTAACTTCATAGGCCATTTTTCAGAGAAAATGCAGAGAAATAGAAAAGAAAAGCAGTATTAAATAATAGTACATTTTTCTACAAGTTCTTTGCATTTACTTCGCATTTACTTTTTTACAAAAAATCCAAAGAAACTGAAGAAAAAAGCAATATTAATTGAAAACTGTGTTGAATTTCTCTGCAGTTTGTCTGCAAATATTATTCCAATCAAATTTACAAAGAAATTGCAAAGAAATTTCTCTGCTTATTTCTTTGCAATTTCTGCACAAAGATGGTTGCAAAGGATTAACAGCCGAGAAATCTGTAGAGATAATATTATAGAGAAATGTGCAAAATAATAGCTGAGAAATATTTTCGCCAGGGTATCTACTTCTATCTACTCATCTATGTTCTCTATTCATTTTCCCACACTTTTAGCATCTTTTTCGCACATCTTTCGCAACTCCTTTGCAACTTTTCTGCATCTTTTCTGTATCATTTCTACACCACTTCCATACTTCTTCAGTATTTTGTACTTCATCTCTGCAATTTTCACTAATTTATATGCATTTTTTTTTGCAATTTATATTAAATTTCTCTTAAAATATGTTTCACATAGAAAATGCAAGGAAATTTTTTTTCAAATTACTCTACAATTTCTTTGCGAATTCTTTGTTACTTACTGTGAAAATTTGTCTTTAATTTCTTCTTAGTTTCTTTGCAGAATGATTTTGCAAGAAAATGTAGAAAAATATCTCTTCTAATTTCTCTGCAATGTTGTTTAAAATTTGTCCGTCTTTTCTTTGCAATTTTGTCTATAGTTTCTCGTTAATTTTTCTGTTAATATAATTTACGAATAAACTGCTCTGTTATTACTTTCAATTTTTTCCACAAATCACTTTTACAGAGAAATCGTATAAATAGCAGATAAATTATTCCGGCTGTAGCATCTCTTTCATGACATGATATTATCCTCATAATAATATAAAAAAGATTTTTTTATGTATTAACTTCAAAAATATACTTGACGAAAGACTACCACATCTTCTGATAATCAATTTTGATAAAATTTATTTCTAAAATATCACTTAGCTGTCTATGTTTGTTCCCAAACTTACGAAATCACAATTTTCCAAAAAATTATTTCTGATTTGTAAAATACATAAAGAATTTTGCATAAAATTGTATTTGTGGTGAGTAATTATGGGACTCACTATTAAAAATATATTCGACAATATGAAATAAAAGCACTGGCCATAACGATCAAAACTAGATCTTTAATGCTTAAATAATTCAATCTGAATTACTATATATAGTATATATGTATATGCATAGATTCACTGAAAAAAAATTTGTTCAACTAACTAAACACATTTAGTTGTTTGCAGATGTGATTAATTCGACAAATTTTATTTAATCGAATTCAACCGTAATCTGCTTCATTGAACAAACTGTTCAATGTTAAGCAGAGTATGATTAAATTATGTTTGTAGAAATATTTACGTAATAACTCGTTAAGAATGTTTTATTACATATTTTCAAAATAGTAATAAAATTATGAAAAAATTATTCAGAAAATTTATACAGATTATTCTAAATCACATTTAAAAATAATACAAAATAATAATAAATAATTGACGGTTTACTATCTGAATTATAAGTTATTTTAATAAATAGAAGTATTTTTTTAATATGCTCTAATAAAAATACGTGGAAATGCATTATAAAATACTACAAAGATTTCAATTCTTTAATATAAGTACATAATGTATTCAAAATTATTTATGTATAGAGTTACATTGCGGTGCATGAACTAGTTGTCCAATAACTATATCAACAATAGAACAAAATATTTATTTGTTCTATATTTTGTAACTAATCAGTGAATTGCAATGAAATTTGGCATAAATTACTTTGAATATTTGAAGAACTTATAAAAAAAAATGTAGATTTTTGTTATCCTTTTTAAAATTTTAATTTTTAACAATAAAAGTATTTAATAACAAATAAATAAACGACAAAAATATGTTATTAAATAAGAATGTAATCTTATGTACACAACTTTCATGTGTATATAAATTAAATTATGTTATGTAATATTACAAAAAACTGTATTTACATAAAATCTACAGAAAGAATATTTTTTCTTAAAATTTATCCTGAAAATATGATAGTTGTGGTACAATATTTTAGATTTTTGCCATGCACTTCAGTAAAATTGATCAAATTTATTTTATATTTTATTATAGTTTTATTAATGAATGAGAGAAATTTACATGAAATTCTTCGAAATACAGTGTTGCCCCACGATTACCATATTTTCAGGGTAAATTTTAAGAGGAAATCCTTTTCGTATAAAATATACTCTTGTTATTGTAATTTTCCGCCTAATAAAGATATATTTGCATAATTAGAGATAAAAGAACTAATTTTTGTAAAAACGAATAATTTTATATATTACTTCCATCATAAATTATGCAATTTTTACATACATGATTTATGTAATTTTATATATTTTTTATAGTTGAACGAAATCTCATAACTCACTATTACAAGTTTCTTTTTTTGTGTTAGCAACGTAGGTTTCGAGAACCATTCTCCTCTTCTTTTTATATTAACAAGAAATAAATTTCGCGTCCATCTCACCTTTCAATACTTCGAATTCATCTGGGTATATGCAGTAGAAAGCACATCGGCGTGAAAAGTTTTGAAAACTACTGCTTCCATCTAAGGCTGTCAAAAATAAACCTATATTACGAGGTTCAACACGCAAGTTTAGTCTCAAAGGCATCATGTAGCAGGCATACAACTTCAGAAAGATAAGATATATGTACATCACGTTACGCGTTCGACGAAACTGGACACAAAATCGTATAAATTACGAGGGAGGGTGTTTTCATAACCTGCCATATCGCGCGCACAGCTGTTTCGCGAAAAGCGAAAAAAGAGCATGGGCAGCCTTTTTCGGTATTTGAATATTGGAGTATCACGAAGCGACCGGTTCACGATTCCAAAATGATAGAAAAACCGAAATAGCCGGGACGAATTACTGAACGCGCGGCGGAATTCGTGTAAAAAAAAATTCCACGAATTTCTCACGAACGGTGCATTCTCGCGTAATGAGAATGTAATTAATCGAGAATGGTACGTATATCTGTCGCCCAGATTTCGCCGCGCGTCAAGGATGCAAAATATTCCCGATGGCATTCTTCGTGATAAAATTCACTGGCGATATTCGCGCCATATATATATATATATATTTAACGGGGATGATATTTTCGGGCAAGAGCTCAGCATGCGTTCCGAAAGCATAGGAACATCCGTTCTACACATGGCAGAATTTCATTTGCAGAACAATCATTTGCGGAATGCTCTGTGTTCTCACAGATATTGCGATCTTTGCCTATCCTGCACCGACTTGTGCGCGTGTGTGTTTAGCCTTTAATCCTTTAGCTACTACTCTAATGTTTAAATGTAATCGGAGCATTTACATTGTTATAGGACATTTAAATCGCTTAATTACCTTTGAATGACCACGGTATATAAATGGTAATTGATTATGCTGTTTTGTATGCGGAGAACTTCGATATTTATCGCATTACTATTTAAAAATGTTCGACTCTTCTCAAAACAGATAACGTCCATCACAATTTTGACGGCGTTTCGCTCATAATTTTTTTGCGCTACAGTTTGCTCTGAAGTTGCCGTAACGTGGAAAATTGCTAAATCGATCATGTTCCCACCGTCAAAATTTGATGAATCGTTAATTTAACGTTTGTTAATTTTTTTCGTGCCGAACATTTTACGATGTAAACTGATTTCAGATAGTTTGCGTAACTGTAACATCAATGCAACGCCGCCTCTTTGCGATTATTTCTATTTTAGCGAATTTTCTTTAATTTTTCATAAAACCATTCAATTATATCTTACATATAGCTTATTTAGAAAATCCATCTTATAACTGTATTGATTCGTTTATATTTATTTGAAAGACAAATAAATGCTACTTACTAGATCTTCACAAAAAAATAACTAAATTATCCTAATTAAAAATAATTAAAACCTCTTTTATTTTTTTTAATAATTATTGCGCGATAAATTCAAAAGATATATGATCGAACGATACTTTCAATCAGAGAATAGAAAATCGCAACAAAAATGGTGGGGCCGAATAATTAACAGTCTATTTATTCAATGATAAAAAACGACTTCCTTTAGCCTCCAACGCACGTAACAGGAATCTCATATGATACTTACGAAAAAGGTGCTGCCTTTAGGGAAGGCCAAAGCTCTGACTGGTCTTCCGGAATGCGTAGGTCTCGCTATTGCGAAGAGAATGAAGTAGACACTGCACCAAAACCACGGGCGCATAATTGTCGTTATCGAGAAGAGAAACGCAGGACCAGGGCCAAGATTACTTAGGAGGACAAAGTTATCATGAGATCCGTTTCGAGTTTTGCGAAGAGGCAGAGAGGGAAAAAGAGAGAGAAAGACAGAGAGAGAGAGAGAGAGAGAGAGAGAGAGAGAGAGAGAGAGAGAGAGAGAGGGTGGAGGGGGAGGAGGAGAAAGAAAGAAAGAGAGAGGGGAGAGAAAAGGAGAGATAGAGAGAGAGAAAGAGTCTCTGACGTGACACGGTTTACGTCAGAATCCGCCAACGCTTAGCTCGAACAACCACTACGATCATTCGTACGATGTGAGCCAGGAGCTTCTCCGTGGGGGCTTCCCCTTCCTACCATTTTCAACTTCCGCGTTTTCTCCTTCTCTCTCTCTCTCTCTCTCTCTCTCTCTCGTCTCGGCTGTTCCGTTGCCAATTATGAGGAGCGCGGTTAGCGTTAATTCCATGAGATACACTGGTCGCTTAATTCCGACCGAGCGTAACTGCGAAAGTTATTCCCGCTCCAAGTACCGACGAGTACGCCATGCTTTTACGCGTCCCGAAAGCATCAATCAATTACCAGCATTTCCGCGAATACAGTGATACTTACTTAACTACTCGTTACGCAATGTTTGCTCTTCGAGTGACGATTTATCCGCTTAGCTCGCTGCTTTCATTACTTTTCTCATTGAAATCTCTATTTCAATATCGTTTCAAGTATCCTTGATAAATATACGATTACTTTCGCGATTATACTAAAAAGATCGAGACAGAAAAGAGGAAAATGAAGCTCCAAATATTCCTTCTTGTAAAAAATAAAATTCTTTTTTCTAAAAGAAGATAGAATTTCCTTTACTGCTTGTAATATTACATCCAAGCAATAAATCCAAGAAATCATTAAGAATTATTATTTTTATTCTTTATTGTTAAAAGTAATTGCGTCAGAAACTTAAGGACCGATCGCGACTTTATCGGTTTTAGATCCAGTGATACTTTCTTGACTCGGTTTCGTCTTGACTATCTTTTTTATTTTCAAAGAGTCAACGACATAAATAATGAAGAACGTAATATAATAAACAAAATAATAGCTATAATAATTACATACTCCAATCGAGTCATTATCAATGTTACAAAATATAAAAGTGAAGACATTAAGAACAATCAAATAAATTACATTAGTTCATTTTTCGTTAACTGTTTAAAAAATATATATAAATGTTCGTCATGTTGTTAAACCAGTCAAATTATTAGATCAATTATTACATAATTGTTAATGCATTGCGTTGTCTGACGAGACGAAGATAAGTTGTCTTCACTTGGTTTTAATTTATGATTTACATAAAAGGATGGAATACGATTGTAATATTGACTACCAAATGAATAATTTTCGCTCAATCAACTACATTTTATACAACGCAAGAAATTAACAATTATGTTTAATAATTTGACTGGTTTAACAACATGACGAACATTTATATTTTTTTTAAACAGTTAACGAAAAACGAACTAATGTAACTTATTTGATTGTTCTTAATGTCTTTACTTTTATATTTTGTAACATTGATAATGACCCAATCGGAGTCGAAACGTATGTAATTATTATAGCTATTATTTTGTTTATTATATTATGTTTTTTATTATTTATGTCGTTGGCTCTTTGCCCTTATTCTACATTGTTTTATATTCATAGAACTTTATATTATATTTGATTTTTTTATCTTTAACCATTTCATACCAATTAGTAGAAACGCAATTAATTAAAAAAATTTTAAAAATGCGACGATTGCGCTTAATTTAACTCAAGCGTAACTAAACACGACAATTTTTTGCGTGAATTTTTCAAATCAATGTAATCTTTTTTTTTTCATGAGTCGTATAGTGCATAGCTCCGTGAAAAATACCAACTAGCCGAAAGTGTTCTACACTTTATCTTTATAAAGAATAAAAAATTGCATTGAAAAAATTTTTAGTTTTTAATCGGGTAATAGAAATTTATTAAATACATTTACACAATGCACATATTTCTATCTTCGATGAAAGATTATTAAGAAATTTTGCAATAGTACGAGTTAGTAATAATGATTTAAGCTTAAAAAAATTACAATGCAAACGAAACTTTTTTTCTCCTAAACAAATTAATTAAAACTATTTTAATCATAAATAAATCGAAAGGCTCATAAGAGAAATGCACTCTAAACTAACAAAATTAAAATCAATGTATCAAAAGGTTAATTAGTTTATTTTTAGTTTTCATCGTGAAATGAATTTAACATTATTTTTTGCAAAATGAATAGTTTATATATTACTGTCAATCCAAACTGTATTTGAAATTTATCAAGATATTTGAAATTTATCAAGATAAACATCTTTCATTCTACTCTGGCTTCGAGCGATCCTAAGGTGGTATAAAGGTATTGAAAGATATCTTTCTTTCTTTTTTTTTTTAATCCATTCCTCAAATCTTGATAAATTCCCAGTTACGAAAAATGCACCATTATTATTTCCTGATTAATAATACATAACTATTCAGAAACTTACTTTGTGCCTCGTCCTTATATATTGCCGTTACTGAATATGATCGTTATTGGAAAATACTGAAAGACTTTAATCTTCAAATCAATTTAAATCTTTGAGAATGTTAAATAATTTTGGAAATAATATCTTAATAATAATGTCTAATATTGATTACTACATGTTATTTTGAATTTAAATAACTCTTCTGCCATTTATTTATAATTATCAAGATAAATATCGTTTTAATATATAACATCATAGCCGCCTAGCGGCTAAACAATAAAGCGATAGAAATTGCCACATGTGTATCCCTACATGATAGAACGTTATATTTTGCTCTTAGTATTAGTTAAGCCTGTGGCATACGATGCTTGATTTCCTACTGGATCGCTAGCTGGATTAAAATCTTGCCACCATATTGACTGCGATATTGGCACTGACAATGTCGCAGCCAAGATTCTAATCCAGCTAGCAATCCAGCAGGAAAACAAGCATCGGGTGCCGCAAGCTTTATTTAACTAAAGTTAAATACGCAGTTGCTTAAAACAACTCAATTTTCGATCCTTAAGAAAAATTAGATTGCCAACTAATTTTACGTTTAGTATACATAGAAATTACATTGAGAATATCTGAGAATTAAGATAGAAAATGTACTCATTTCTTTAATTCGTTTTTCGCTACATTAAATTTAATAATAAATTCTTGTATTAAAGTATAATGCTCTCTGGATTTTATTTCATAATACAATTTTTTTTATTAAATTTAGTTAATTTGTGAAAATGACTTTGTGCTACATTATATTATTTTTGAGATTTGGTCTAGAATTCCTTGACCAGGAAGACACGATTTGTAGATCCGTGAACAATCGTGATATTCTCGCCCGAATTCTAATGCTTGTAAATACTTGGAGTTCAAAGGTGTATCGCTTTTTCGAGGTCTAAAATAAAAATCATATCTTAATTTTTCACAAGAAGTCTAGCATACTTAAATCCAAAAGGAAATTAAAATTTGTTCTTACGTAAACAAAAGGTGCAATAATTCTCCCACAAGTCCTTCGTCCTCTAAAAGAGTCGTTGCTGCTTCGCATATGTTCTTTTTCATGCATTCTTTTCCATCAATTCCCCTTCTACAAATTATGAATTAATTAATGAAAAATGAAGCAAATATATATATATATATATATATATAATAGCAGCAACATTGTTTAATTAATACAGTTTAATAAAACAAAATGTTATCAATTATCTATGATTGTTATTTACACGTATACTTTGATATACAGCTAATATTAATTAAATTCTTTACATGCACAAAAAGGACAATTTTGTTAAAGTGTTTAAAATTTAGACAAATTCAATTTTAAAAATAATTTAGTTGGACATTAAAATAATTATTTAGGATACCAGATCAAACTTGTTGCTATATAGAATGTGCAAACTTTTTGTAGTATTGTTTATCATGCTTGAGACTTCTATCTGATTATTTAAATTTATAAGAAATATATTTATAAAAATTTAATTGAATATAAATCTGAAAATAAATAATTGTATTGGAAACAAAACTATTTTCAGATTTATATCCAGTTTTCAAATTTTTAGATACTTCAACAATATTTTTCTTTCCATGTGTCAAAGTCACTGAAAAATATATATTTTCTGTCTTTGCAAATATTCTGCCCTGCAAACGGACTGTGCTATCTGTTAATTATCTCTTCAAATATCTGCAGAAATTCCGTATGTAACTTGGGACGCGTATATCCATGTGTAAATAACGAGGTAAATTTTCATGCTGTCACGTCGTTCGATACATCGTACAGGAATGTCCAATAGTGAAATAATTCTTACCTTTCGAACTCGTCCTCCAGAAGCCGGTAGATAGTCATCCTTTCGTTCCATTTAACACTTTTACGTCGTCGTCGTGACGACGACATGAAGGACTCCGTGAAGAATGTCGCGTTCGGCGGCAGAGAATATTGGAACTGAAAGTTCTGCCCGTAAACCACAATCCTGCCTGAGATCTCTAAGGGAACTGCAAATCCCACGACGAGCTTATCACAGATACAACAAGCAAATATACATATTTGCGTACTTATATATTAAGAAGATATTATTAATTCAGCTGCTTACAATTCTTAATATACATTTAGATATCTGAATGTGGATAGATTGGAAATTACAATGTAAATAGTATACATTTTCTTATATTAAAGAAATATGAATGTGTTCGAAAACAAAAATTATAATAAAATCGAAAAGGCAATGTGAGATGCAGCGAGTGGTAATTTTTCTCGAAAATTTCTCACAAAATACGCTGCAACAATTTCAACCAAAATAACATCGAAATGGAGCGGACGCGTTTGAACATTTTTAAAAGAACTTGAAGGATCCCACGATCGTGGTTTAAATCACAGTACTTCCTTCTCTGTCTCTCTAAGCAGGAAACATTTCTTTTTTTATCTTCGAAAATAAAGGATTTATCTCTTTCTCAAGCGATCGAGATAAAAGCGTCGCTTTCTACTCGGTCAGAGAATAAAAGGTACAGGCCACGAACGGATACATGGCGAGGGGCAGTTTACTCGTTCATCCGGAAAAGTATAGACCAAAGATACGGGGAACGAAAAACGGACGGGAATTAATTTTGTGATTTTCTCGAGTCAGCACGCAAGCGAGAATGGAAGACAGGAAGAGCAAGAGAACGTTTCCGCCGCAACTCAAACGACCATGGATGCTGAATAGCGTCGTCTGATGCCATCTCGCAATAGACACATAAAAATTCACATGCTAATACCTCGTATCTGGTCGTAAAGAATAGAATTGATGGGAGTAGACGGGTAGGACTCGCGAATTCATTTTAGAGATTAAACGACCCGATCGTAAATCACCCGCGAAATGGAAGAAGAAACTCACGTTTCGTCTGGCACAAGCAAAGATACGGTGAAGGGCATCAATGCCGACAACATCGGCGTCTACCGCGTCTAATGCGGAAATGCGCAGCCGGCCACAGCATGATCGAGAAGAGATTGATGAGCGATTCCGAAACGAGAAAGGCGAAAGAGGAGGCAAAAATATCGCGAGATATCGAGATACGGAAAGACAATGAGAAGTGTAGCTTGAAACTTGGTGTATCAAGATGCACCAATGTAGAATATTGAGAGGATCTTGTTGTGTTTACATGCACCAAGTTTCGTCGACAGTAGTTTAATTGCGGCTTTGTCAGTGGATAAGATCCCTATCCTTACGCTATTTTCGCAACCTGCAGATGACGGAGAAGGCACTTACAACTCTCTGGCAACCTGCCATAAACCTGTCCTTCCTCCTACATTAGTTTTTATGACGCGTGACGCTTCTACTTTGCTTAGATGCTTCGTATTCTTTATGCAAGAGCAAACCGACGTCGCCAAGACGGGTTGCCAATTTATTTACATTATCTCTTTACGTTTCTTTCAGGCGCATGAGACATGTTACGAAAATACGAGCGCGATATACACAAATACATAATTTAAATGCGTAATTTAATAACGTTAAGTAAAATATTCATTGTATTCCACAAAAATGCTTATATTTCATATTATATAATTATCTATAAGATCTTCACTCAAAGCTTATTCAAGTGCATGATATGAATACAACGATCGTTTTTGTCTTTTTCTCTTGTTCGTCTCATTCAACAAAATGAGAGAAGCATTTTATTCGTAAAAATTCAGAAAAAGCTTAGCACATGATGTAAAAATAATTCAAACATATAAAGTATATCATTTAAAAGTAACATTAAAAAAGTAGTCGTTGAAATAATAGCAGAATACGTTACGATAAAGTCAAGTATTACGAAGAGACAGATTTTTTTTCATAGTTTTTTTTTGCACAAAACAAATTTCTAGAAACTACATCAATTTTAGAATTGAACAGGCCTTTAAATATTATAAATTTGTATTGACTTTTTTTCATTCTCAGAAGTACTAATTTAAATCTTAACGGCGAACTTTGCACTTTGCACAAATTTTTTTATTTTTCTCTATTGATTCCTTGCGCGATGTTTTTTTTTTGTGTTATAACCAGCCTCGCTTTTCATCGAATTGCTATAAATTTCGCGTAACATTTCCGTTATGCAGCAACCCGATGGATGCCTCGAAGGAATCTAAATTCGTCCCGCGAAAGAAAGGCCAGTCGTCCTTATTGGAATCAAAATGAGAGATCGATATCCATTTCAAATATCTGCTCAGCGGAAGGACATGAAGTGAGCTCCGCTCGCGGTGTCTTGTTTTCTCTGCTATCGCATTTTCGGAACGTATTTACATTAGGAATCCCGATCACAGTATCCGAGCTTTGTAATTCCAAATGTTTACCTGAGAATTTACCTGTGTTACGGATATCGCACATTCGTTAAAGCGACGGTGCCGCTTCTTCTTGAGAAGAAATGCATGCAAGCCTCTTGAATTGACACAGAAACTTCCGGCGAGCTTTCCTCGTGATATTTAATCGACATTACATAATTCATCCACTAGCATTATATCAAGCATGCAATAACGAAGACATTCACGAAATATATTCAGCGCTTTATTAACGATGCGTTTTTGCCAGACGATATTTCTGCAGAAAGCAATACTTCGAGAAGAAAGAGAGCTCCGCCTTTCCTGCCTCCTTCGTCTCCTCGTCGAATCACGAATCACAATCAAACCTCGACATAATTTCCTTCTCGAGTTTGCACGTGCGGTGACCCGAACGCGCCCAATTCGCTTTCCTCTTTGGCCGCCAGCGTTTTAAAAGGCAAACATTCAAATATTTACAATTGCCGCGCGCTGCTCCTCGGATTAAAGGGCCTTTTCCACTTTCAAAAGAGAACAATTGACTATTTCTATTTTTATTTCTATTATATTATAACGACCGAGACGTTGATTTGCTTCGTCTTTCTGTATATGTATGCCATCGTGTCATGTTTCGACATGCCCTTTCGCGCGCATTGATCGCATACATCGAATTCGTCTCTCGTGCACTTTCGTTCTATTTTTTATTTCCTGTTTTCACAAAATGATAAAAAAGGTGCAACTGCGCAATCGTTCATGCTGCCAAATTCTTTTCTGAAACGTTGCATTTTATTTTTAGTATTACTCCGCGATATTTTCGCAACAGGTTAGAATAAGTGACAAGAGTTTGACATTTCGCCAATTTATGATAACTCAATTTTCAATTACATTTCGCTGGTATGCACGTATTTATTTTTATTGCATATTACACGGTAATAGAAATATATTTATAAAAGAGAGAAATATGTCCCAAAGAAATACTTTATATTAAGACAAAAAATAAATGAACATAAAAAGTAATAATTGCGATGGTAATAATAATGTAGATTTCAAATATAATAATGTTTTCGAGCTTAAAAGAATATCTCATCAAGGCACGTACAGCGTTCATTTCCAATTATTTTCCAAATAAGTATTCCGATTACAATTAAGAAAATTTTGTTAATTGCAAGTGTTATTTACGAATTTTATAAACATTATAATTCATAGGTATATTATTTTCTAGATTTAAAATAAGAATCATCTTTAATCTTTAAAATAACAATCATCTTTCTATAATTGCGTAACAAAGTTTGAAATGGAAAAGTGAAGAGGAAGAACTAATATTAAGAACTAACTCTTATTTCTGATTATTCCTTCAGACAATTTGAAAACCGCTTATTTACGCCAATCAGATACTCCATTAAGTTTTCGTTTAATTTCTTCTAAGTTTTCTTTCCTTTAAAAGAAGGGAGGAGAGAGAGAGAGAGAGAGAGAGAGAGAGAGAGAAAGTACTAATAACTAAGAATATCTCGTAGAGGCAGCGAAAACGAAGGCAAACAAAACCTATCACGACATCGAATCGTCTCATCTAACAGAGAAAACTGCACAGCGGGAGTTTTCCGATTTAATTAGAGGATTTAAGGATGGACCGCAGATAAAACTGCAGTTAATTATCAATCGTCCTGTGGTCGGGATATTCTCGCTATTTAAATTTGTTCTCCTGCTTTTCGTGTTGCCGAAGGTAGTAACAGTACTGTTACTGTTAAACTGTATTTAAAGAAAATTTAATGCACTTCGTTACTTTGCGTTCAAACTGATTTCGACCTTACTGTGTTAATTAAGCTGGCTAGAATAAATTTATAGAGAAGATTAGATCAATGTATGAAAGAACAATTTTTATTTAACGTGTATACAAAGAGTTAAAAAAAATGAATATATTAACGTACAAAATATAATCTGCTCTCTCTCTCTCTCTCTCTCTCTCTCTTTCCACTATTTTTTATTACTTATAAAAACGTTCAAGTATAAAATATTTTAAAACTAGATATCTCAGTATATGCAACATTTTTGTTCTTGATTTTACAAATTATAAATTACAAACTGTAGCTTCAAGTAAAGGATGTAAATAATTAATTACGTACGTTTTAATTAAATCGTTAATTAGGTATTGTATTTGCACGTGCACGTGCGCGAAATGTTGCGTTTTTATTTAACGAGTGATATTAAAATGACGAGACAACACGTGTAATCATGTAAAATTGTGCATTGAAATTAAAGTTTTCACCGTTTAAAGAGCGTTTCTTTGAGAAATAAAACTTTATTTTAATAATATCCAAATTGCAAAATAATTACAGAAATTTACCACGTCCAAGGATAAGAGCGTCAGTGGCTCATCAGATGGAAGTTATTTGCCGCGGGATAGAATCCATATCTTTACGAAGAAGACTCGCTATTACATCTCTCGGCGAAATATTACGCCGCGAGAATTATAATTAGTTAACACGTTTTCTTGAGAGAAATATTCAGACACAGAAAATTTTCAAATACACGAGCAAAGCAAAGAATACTTCAAAAATTAATTCTCAAACTAATCAAGGATTATAATCTCCGAGCAAGAAACTTTGCATGATAAAATTAAAAACACGATAAAGCGCGCGATATTACAGCGTGTACTGGAGGAAAAGTGATACTCTATAAAGATAAGAAGTGCTTAAAAATACCTTGAATGTTCCTCCAAATGGGAAGATGATTGGCGGCGAAGGCAATATTTGCCTTCTCGACCTAGATGCGGAACTCTCGCTTCTCCAACAATATAATATGAGAAAACTGAACAGGAACACCATTCTCTCCATTAGAATTGATAGAACTAATAAAAGAATATAATAAATTTATTTCTACAAATACACGTAATGCATTAAATATTAAATATTAAAAAAGCAATAATAATAATAGTAACTCAATTCCTGTTATTAAAAATAACATTTTATTATTTTTATGTATGTCAAAATGTAAATCAATTCATTTGTATGGTTAGTTTTGAAGTAAACAATGTCCATATTAATGTATGCACACACCACACATTTAGTAAATAATAATCTAAATTTAAATTTAAAAAAATGTGGTCAAATGGATATAGGAAATATACTATCAATTCTAGCATAATGAATATCTGAAATAAGGATTAAAATCGATACTAAATGAAAGATCTCATTGAACTAAATACAAATATATATTTTTATTTTGCACCGATTTTCCGTTTCAACGTTATATATAGGGTTCCAAAGATCCGAAATTTAAAACGGTTGTTTATTATGTGCGGCACAACCACACTATCATTATATATAGATCAGTCCTGTCTAAAACTCGGCTCGCAAGCTAAAGTACTTCCATCTATCTCCTTGCCTCGATAGAACGAGACAGAGAGTAAATAAATAAGGATAGACTATGCAGTTTAATGAAATCCAGATATCGAAGTGGAGTCGATCAGTACCAATTTATCCTTACGGACAGTTCCAGATAGATTGAGAAGCCATCGTGGCGTATTGTTGTGACTACGAATCTGGAATCCATTGCTGAATATTGCAGTCATATTATGACTGTCATATGGTGTCTTGCATGGTGTCACAGCTATGGTTGCATTCTAAATGAAGATTTGGAAATGTTCACGTTGTCTATCAATCAGCAGCACAATTAAAAAATGACTAAACTGACTACTAAAATGATTAC
This sequence comes from Acromyrmex echinatior, assembly GCF_000204515.1. The sequence goes on along the minus strand of NW_011626992.1, from coordinate 151,744 downwards.
TTTCTTAAAGTGTACATTCACATATCCAAATCTTAAAATGTAATTCCATGTGCAATATATGTACACATTATATACACTAATATTATATAAACGTATACCATATAACTTTGAAACAGAAAATTGGTGCTAAATAAAAATATATATTTGTATTCAGCTCAATAAGATCCTTTATTTGGTATCTATTTTAACTCCTAATTTTACTGCTAGAATTGAGGACACATCTTGCTCTCTTTAATACATTTGTTTGAATTAAATTCAACTCCATTATTTTAGTTAAATTAAGAATATAATTAAGTAGCAGTGGCGACCTATAGAAATAATTAAAAATAACTCAAATTAAGTACCGTAAATGTGACTTGAGACAATACAGGTAACTTGAGACAGCATGTATTTTTATTAAATTCAATCATGGAATCCATCCATAAATCTCTAAAGAAAGTTTAAATTTTACAGACTCATGATTGGACCCATGATTGATTCTAACAAAAATATACCGTCCCAAGTTATCTACATTTGCAATATAATTTGATATTATAAATTTAATGTATATGTTCCAGATTCTTCATCTTGATCTATTATGGCAAATTACATAATTGTATGTATTTGCCATGCTTTCCTTTATATATTGATCTTGTGTACCAGTTTCAATAATAATACGAGTATACTCAAAAAAAAAAAACAGTTTAAGCAAGAGAAACAGGGACACACGATGTAGTACACGAGGCAGTTTTCAATAACAGCTTTTTTGGCGATTTAGAACGGTTTAGACGAGAAATGCCACACGTCTCATCAAAAAGCCTGTCTGTTCAGAATTTCACATTCGTCATTTATTGTGTTGTTTTCATCCAAAAAACTGACCTTTTTTTTTTACATCAAACACAAAAAACATTGTTATTCAGAATTATCTTATTGTTCTAAACAATATCCTCATTTTTTTGTCTCTTTTAGACGTGTAGACAACTCATTAAAAGTCCATACTGCATATATATTCATCATACATACACAAATAATAAAATAATACATTTTACAACGACAGAATGTAACGTAGCAAAAAAAGCAAAATTTCATTATTTTATTACGCATAGCTATTTTGTTGCATTTTTATTTAGATTTTGCAGTCACATACAAAAATATATATAATATTGCTATTATTAATTAAGAAAACAGTAATTTAAATATAAATCATGCGACTTTTTTACTTATCTTTTAAACACGCTTTTAATTATTGTATACAGAAAAACACATCATTGCTGATCGCAGAGCTGATTACGAAAGAAAGTAGCCGAGGATTACATTCATACAAATTATAAAAATGCATTATTGCAATTAGCATCCTATTATTCATTTGACTCTATTGCGGCAACTAAATCAAGTTTGTTTACAAATGACAAACTTCGCATTAATCGCAGAAGAATCTTTTAATACTGAAGGTACGATAAATAAAATTGAAAGGATTAGGCTTATGATAATTTTTATATTTCACGACTGTCATGCTTATCCAAGTTGACCCCACTGGATGTCATGGAAAATAAGAAGCGAGATGCCCGGAAACACAAATATACCGTAATTCCGAGCCGAAAAGTGCGCGCGATTCTTGAACTCGCATCGTATTGTGTGGATAAAATGTACGCTGTCACTGTCAGGACGAATGAATTCGTATTCAGGTGTACCCCGCGGGTGGCCGGTATTAAATATGGCTACTTTTATCAAGGGTGTAATTTATGGCGGCCTTTATGGCTCGTCCTGTATATAAGTATCGCGTTGCCTTCGCATTTTGCGCCATGGCGAGTAGCCGCCGAAAATGGAGCTTCCCGCGGTAAATAACTCTAATGCTTGGCACCCGGAAAAGTTTTCTGATATCGCCCGAAGGAAGACCGTCGTCTCCGCGTTTTCCTTTTGAACTCACCTCACGTTGAGTAATACGCCACATCGCATCAAAACCTTACTTACGTTTATTTGCACGAATACGTAAATTCAAATCGCGTATCGTCTCGCGCAAAGAATGAATCTCCTAACATATTCCCTAAGAGAGATTTAGCAGAAAAATTATAATCTCATATTTCTTAAGAGAAATTTAGCAGGAAAATAGTAATCATTCTCATATTTTCAGCGCTTCAAAACGCCACGATATTCTGTTCAATTAATAAATATTATTTCATGTAAATCCTAGGAATTTCACGCACTACAGTTAATCGACACTCATAAAACGGAGTAAGTGACAAGTTTAGTTAATATTAGGATCCCAAAAATAAAGAGGAATGAATATTAGGATAATCGAATTTGTAGCGAATTCGTAGCGACATATGTTTCGTCTAGCGCAAGCGTACCTTTAATCTTACGACTGAGAGCACAGTAAACTCGTTGCAGGAGTGGCGCATACGCACGCTTGTCTGACTTTAACTGGTCGTTTCTACTTGCCCCTTTCGGAACTCCTGTCGGCGCACGTGGCCCGCCTCGTGGAAATTAACGTAAATTCGTAGAGCCACACGAATTGCTTGCTCAGCGAGTCGACACCTGCGATGAATTATGGTCAAGCACGCTCAAATAACTTGGTGCTCGTAGAGAGTCGCGACCGGAAGAAGCTCCGGGACGTTCTTGAAATTAACGGTTAACATCCCGGTAATTCGGTTCGTTCACTTAATATAAAAATAGATTTATAGACTTTTTTTATATCAAAAATTCGGTCTTGCAAATATTATTATTTATATTGGTTTATATAATTGCAAATAAAATTTCTACAAGAAAAATATATATAATTCTTTTTTCTATTTTAATAATTACAAAAAAAGCAGAGATTTTTCAAATAAAAATTAGATTAACAATGTAATTTCTTGCATAATATCGATATATACTTCCTTTGTTCCTTAATTACTCGTATTATTATATGTATAATATAAAGTATTTTATTTTTCGTTGTTACGTTTAAACTTGGATTACTGTCTTCACTGTAGACGAATAAATCTCCTACCCGAATTATATTTTATCTACGCTAAATTTAATTCCGCTTTTTCACGTGTACAAACGTTGTTCAAACGACACTCATAATGTCAGACAATTAATCATCTTTACGTAGAATACTTTATGCGCTCTCCTTTTTTTCGCTTGACGTTTCAATTAAATCTTATTACTTCTCTCTCTTATCACGTGTCAAGTGATGCAATGCGTGTAACGTAATAGCGCGGAATACGCTTCGCTAAAATTGTAACGGCGGTTAAAGTTAATGACAAACCATCAACAATTCGAACAATAGAAGTGAAAACGCGCGTGGAAAGTAGCAGTCAAATAATGTCGCGAAATAGATGACAATCTCACCCTTCATCCCTTCTTGCTACGAATGTTTGTCAGTTCTGCCTTTGTAATCACTGTTTGCAGAAAGTTGTCACTACCTTTCCCTCAGGTGGGAATGTCTACGACAAGTTCCGGATAAGAGGCGTCGCGTGGAATAAGTTTTGGAACAAGAAGGTTACAAGCCTCGAGCTTTAAAGCCTCAAGAAAGCAAAAGAGGTTTCGAGAAAGAGAAGAGTAGGATCTATGTATATTGAGGATGTAACACATGTGAGAGAAGAAAGAGAGAGAGAGAGAGAGAGAGAGAGAGAGAGAAAGGCGTTTATTATTATCCTAGGGCAAGTCTAAGGACATAAAAAAAAGTGACAGAACAAGGATATACAAAATAACTGAAGTGATACAACAAAAGTATTACAAAATAAAATACAAAATAAAACACAAAATAAAATATGATATAAAAATAAAATACACCGAGTAGTGTTATAAAGTAACTGATATGACGAACCGTAACAGAAATAAAAAGAAAGGTAATTTAAATACAAAAGTAATATAATTATAAAAAATAAGATAAAACATAATATGAAGATAAACTGTATTAGCGGTGTTAGGAAGAAAGAGAGAGAGAGAGAGAGAGAGAGAGAGGAAGGGAAGGAGAAAGAAAAGTCATATAAGATAAATGAAGATGAGATCGAAAAGAAAAGAAAAGCGTAAATCGATGGGAACAGAGAAGGAGGATCGTTATTCTACGTCGAGGGTAAATCTCCGTGAGTTAATGACTTGCGAAGTTTTAATTGATGCGCTGTAATGAAACTATGTACCTAATGCTCTGCGCTGCGCGAAATAATCCGAGTAATCTTATTTCCGATATTTCACACTTGAGGTTTTCAGGGCACAGGAAAATTTTTGAACGCGAACGAATGGAAATTAAAGGGAGAGACAGTTGGGAAGAGAAGATAAATGAAGATAGAAACGTGATACAATAAAGTGGTTGAGCAAAATTGAATAGTACAAACAGGGAAAAAGTCTATTCTTTCTGCAGGAAGCACCGAGCAAGATGAATGTGTAGCTCACAATCCATTCTTTTCCAGAAAATTGTAACATATCGTTACCTGCGAGTAGTTGATTGTTTAATTAATTAAGCCACGTAATCCTCTAGCGCGTAATTCTATTGTAACATTATGCTATTATCGCACGTGCAACCATTAATCCCAAGAGTGTAATACAATGTGTTTAACACCAGGAACGCAACGCGATCTCCGAAAACATAGAGGATAAACGCAAAATTAAGCAACGTTGAACTGTTCTCGCATTTTCATAATAAGTAAGCTCACGTTTCGAGATTAATTATTTTAAATCATTTAATTAAAACTTCTTTTACAAATTTATATCTCAGAATAATAATAAAATGTTCCGATGATAATAAATTCAAAAGCAAAAGCATATGGAATTTGTTCTTAACAAAAATTTGGAGTACAATCGTCATTAATCAAATTTCCCATTTTCAATATATCTATATGACTAAGCATGAAACAAAGATCCTGTTACAAAGTTTTGTTTGAAATTAACCGAAGAATCTCTCTTTATCTTTTGAAAAGTCCATAAAACTAACTCAAAAACTATAAATCCTTTTAGACAAATATTTGCCAATAAAAATCGGCTTTGAATCTCGCAAGAGATAACATTACAAATCCATTTTTCTTCTGTTCTAGGGCACTCGGTATACGTGCGTGGTCGACATGCGAAAGTGCGTGACCAGACGTGCTTCATCATCGTCCAAGAACTATCGCCATTCGCTCTGAGGATCGGTCTCTCGAAGGTGCCTCCGTGTCCGTGCATGAAGTTCCAGTAACTTTTTTGATGGTGCGAGACACGCGGAAGGAAGAGACGTCGAGAAAGATATGGGGCATGAGAGAGAGCGGAAGAGGAAGGGAGGATAAGGTGGTGGCTGCGGAGAACGAAAGGAACTGAGAGCGGGGTGGGATACGCGATATTTACGAATCCAGATAAAGAGCCCCGGCAGACACGTAGGAGAGGAGAAATCGGGCGTCGTATATCGCTCTTCAAGCTATCTTATGGCGAGACCCGACAGCAAAATTTACTTAACACCCTCTACATCCCTCGTTTCGCGACAACAGAACAAGGTCACTCGATTGTCGCATGCACCGAGCCAATGGACGTTATTCATACAGCTGCAGCTTCTTGAGTAAGAATTTCTTACACACGTATATATATATATATATATATATATGTATATAGGAGAGAACGAGATTTGCTGCAGTATCTGTCTAAAAATTTATAGATACATATAGATCTGAAAATAATTTTATTAGATCATCAAAATTTTTAGATAGGACACTCAAACTGATTGCTAAAATGTCAAAACTTTTTAATGCCCTAGCAATTAATTTGAGTGTCCCACCTAAAAATTTTAATAATCTAACAAAATTATTTTCTTTCAAAATTATTTATAGTTCTTTCCATGTACAGATATATTCGTTTGTATTATATATGTATAAATATATATGAAATGATCAAAAGACAAATATTAATACCGTTCTATGTTTTATAAAAAAATGTATTTGTTTGAATATGAATCGCAACAATGTTCTAAAAGTGCATTCATCCTGAAAACATCCTGTAATTAATTCGTTCAAATATAAATGGATTGCGTATATTTTCAAATGGTTTTCACCAAATATATATCGATATTCATTTATTTTTAAACATTAGATGTAAAAATAGACGAAACTGGGAAATTTAAAATATCAAAAATAACTTCCGTACAATTCTCGCATTTATTACATTTTATATTTGTTATAGATATTTCATTTTTTAAATCACTGTAAATTTTTCTAGCTTTGCTTTAAATTCCCTTAAGCTGAAATATCTATATCGAACGGATCGAAATATATATTTGTCATTTTCACAAAAACAAGAATAATAATGAATTATTTCTATTATATTTAAAGCTCTTTTTTAAGTAAACCTCAGTTACGACCAGAGAATGAACATTTCACAAACTGAAGATTTTCATTGTTATCCACTTTCGTACGAACGTACAGATCAAATTTATCTCGTAACAAAAGTATCTTATTCATTCTATACCTGTCCTCTGAAAACGCTATTTCGCGAGAAAGACTGCGTTGCTAGATGTTTTAAAGGGTCAGCAGAAGTGACGGGTCAAATCATCTGTATTTCGTTCGCGATACATATTTGTACTTAATCATATTTTGTTTTCTCGAAGAAATATTATGCCATAAGACATTTTTTTACTTTTCCTTTTATGAACCTACAAAAATTCTTAGAGCCAGATGTTGTGCAATTTGCACAAATAAATAATTATAATAAATGAACTGTCTGCTCCTTATTTGTGGTGCAGTTATGTGTCTTCATATTTTATCTTCTAGAAGTAATAAGATCTTTTTTTTATAAGATTACGAAAGCACGTACGCAGAATTGGATTTTGTAATTTGATTCTTAAAATATTTTAATAATTAAAATTATTTCAGATATAGATCGAGTGAGATATCAAAACAAATTTTTATTTTACTTTTGTTTATTTTACTTTTCAAAAAGTCGCTCGTACATCACAAGCTTTTTGATTACAAATATTGTAATTATGTGGAATTTTCTCAATATTTTTGCAGTAATTTTAACATGAAGAAATCCATTTTGGACAGAAGTCCCAATATGTATAGTTTCATCTGCCTTAAGATTCTTCTTGACAAAAATGACATATGTTATAATGAAACGCGTAACTCGCAAGATTCGAATGTATTTTAATTCTGAAAGAAACGAAGACGATTTCGACAATTCGATTAAGGAAACACAATCTCTGTAAATGATTCCAACGGTGACTCGATACAGTCGGGATACATAAGGATGCAATCACCGCCAGACCTACCCAATCGTTCGGCTTCCTGATACAATTTGTTGGCGCTCCGGTGATTGGAATTAATCGCTACCGGCAAGTCCTCCGTGGGCCTGCGAAGGAGATTCAGATTAAATCGTTTCGAGCTTTTACTTCCTGTCAAGCTTAAGACTATTCAACCACACCGGGTGTTATCCAATATCTTCTGAAGTATCTTATAATTTAAACGCTCATTGTTTTGACAACTCAGAATTATTGTATTAATTTTCCTTTCATTTAGAATTCACAATATTTATATAATACATATGTCGATATATTTTTTAATTAATGCAAGATAAAATCGAAATTGTAAATTATCGCGTTAATTTTAGAGACATAGTTTACATCGTTTACGCAATGTATGTAACAAATAATATTATAGTAATAAATTATATTATTCATATAAATGATATTAATAATGTAAATAATATAGTTATCGGTATTACTATACATTAAAATTATAATTTCCGCCGCTTTGTAACATTTAATAAATCTTTGATCACATTTGCGTAAAATGCCTTAATTTATCTCGCTTCCCATACATTATAACAATTATTGAACCGATCATGAATCTATATGGATATCGTGGATATTTATCGAAAGTCTCAGAAATTTACACCATCGGCAATTAATGGCTCGTCGGTATTAATTTGTGAAATATACTTGACAACGGAAGCTTACTCGTGAAATCTCTCGGGCACGAAGTGCATTAGTGTTTTGTTAGATTATTTTAAAAGAGATTTCCAAGGGCCGGAGAGACCAGGAAAGAAATATTATAAGGCAATGTCTGAAAACTTGGACGAAACACTTCCGGAACTTAATGTACGCGCCAGACTTAGTCGTGCAATTACCGCGCCGGTGTTAGCTCAGGCGCAATTTCCTTCGAACATACGCGGGCGTGGGCGCCGTTTGGAATAGCAAATTCGTGGCTTCTGGTTACAGGACGGCTTGTAGCCGGTCGACGGGCGAGCGAATATTTTACATGATGTAACAGCCATCTGCTACTCGACCGACGCTCAATTAGAATTCTGCCAAACGTGAGGTCGGATTTTATGGTCGTCCAGGCAATTGTGTGTACGCGTAACCACGCAATCACGTGTCAAAATTGTAAGCTCTGCCTACGTATATATTCATGTTTTGCGAATCTTTCGCTATCACAATCTCTGCAATCCTGTTCAAACAGCAAAATCCAAAACATGACATTTCGGCAATGTTTTTATACCGCAAAAACAAATTTCATTCGCGAATTCCATAAATTAACAGAAAGAGATTTATTTGTATGGAAAGAATGTTTTGCTAAATTTAGGTATAAGATATGGATCGGAAAATAATTTTATTGGGCTATCGAAAGAATATGTAGGAAATTAAAGCGTGATAAACACAATGCTGGATAAAATTTTGACACTACAGCAATTAGTTTGAGACTCGTAACTATTTTGAGAGTCCAACAAAACTTTGAGATCTAGCTAAATTTTTTAATATCTCAACAAAACCATTTTTTCTGTGTGTATGTTAAATCTAATCTGCACCGCGTGCTGTTTAACATTTCTGAAAATTATTTTTAATAATAATCTAATATGTATCTTCTTTATTGAAAAAAAAATGTATTATTGTATTATTTAATTTTATATATAATGAATAATTTACAAGGAGATTGTAAAAAAGAAAAAGAGACGGACAAAAATAAAACTCGGTAAAACTTTGTCCGAAAGTTCCGATAACTTATAAAGAGACAAACTTCAGTTTTATTACTAGACGAATTCGCTACAACAGGATGAGAATTTTTGTCCCGCTAACCCACATTTTACGAGCTATATATTTGCGTACGAATATTCTCGGTGGAGCCTCTACATTATTTCTAACAAATCCGTCAGCTGTTAGAAACTTCCAAAGGAATTCATTACTCACGACTCTCCAGCGATAAATCTCGTTTTCGGAAGTGCGCGAACGTACATAGGTTCAGTTCGTGTTCAAAGCGTGAGTGCCGAAACGTTGGAATTGACTTACGTTAAAATTAGGTGGATCACTTCCCCGAGGACGTCCTGCTGAGTCCTGCGGAGCGGCGTCTCCGCGAGCTCGCAGATGGTTCTCAAAAGGCACTGCCTGCCATCCCGCCAACCGTGTCTGAAAAGTCAGAAGATTGAATCTTATTTTGTAGCACGGTTGTTTCGTCACGTTTCCTTCTCTTTTATGTCACTCTTATTCTAATTCAACTGAGATAATTTTATCAAAGTGATAGATGCTAGGAACAAAAATTTTGTTAGCAATAAAAGACTAAAAACATCGTTTTTTTTTTACAAAATGTTGTTGACTATATGAATTTGTCTGAAATGCCGGTGTAAAGTCAACTTATCTGTTATTGCTATGTTTTCAGCCATAAAAATAAGAAGAAATAATGTTAGATAAAATAAAAAATGTAATAGTAATTCTATCCTTTGAGATAAATAACATTTTGTTAATTTTAATTTCTATGTGTCAAAAAATGTGTGTAAATAAATCCATTTCTTGTAGTTAGTTTCAAAGTGAACAACGTATATTAATGTATGCACTTATAGTAAATAATAAACTAAATTTGAGTCAAATTTAATTCATTTTCTTAACCTAAATTGTTTGATTTAATTGTTTTAATTAAATTAATGACATAATTATAAATTAATAACGGCAGTGGAGGCCAATAAAAATAATTAAAAATAAATTCACGTTATATAATTTGACATTATGAATTTAATAATGTAAATTACGTACTTGATTTTGTAAAAAATATAATGGATAAATAAACACGTAATGAAACAGTCATAACAAACACTTTGTAATTATTTAACAAATTTTTTTAATTAAAAATTTCTTTGTAAAGCTACAATTATCAACGCAATGTCAAATGTGCGATATATAAATGTTTATATTTAACTTTTGACAAAACGTGCATCGCAATTAGAAAAAAATAAATAATTTACGCTTTATGACGTCTTTTGTCATGTCAGAGCAAAAAAATGACATTGATTTGTCAAAATTATTTTCTATATCCCTGCAAAATAATTCGAGATCTTAATGCCTTTAAGTCAATCAAACAATTTCATTATTATTACACGCAATTACTATTATTTTCTTGGGACAAATTTTTTGCTTATAATTATATCCCTGCAGTATACGTTATCCTCCATCCCAATGGAGTAATTGCCTTATGTCCTAATTAATTTATGTTTAAGTCGCTTTACCCATATCGCCCTGCAACTCCCACTTACGTAGAGGAAAGACGCGAGTGAATAGATTGAAAGGAGATGCCCTTTATCGCCGAAATAGTTTCAGAGTTGACAAAATTTTGCACGATCTGTCGATTGCCATACACTATTACACAGTTGGAAAATTTGTGTTAAATAATTTAATACATTTTACGTGTCCCAAAAATCCACCCAAATTTTTGTGTTAATTTAATATAAAATGAATATATTAAGAAAATAATATAAATATTATATTTAAAAAATCAACATAAAATAGATACTGACACAATTTGTAAGCAAATTTAAAAGCATATTTCTTCAATAAAATTAATATTTATAATAATATCAGATTAATATGTTTCAGTAAAATTAACATTTATAATATAGTTACTTAGAACAATTTATTCATTTATCTTAGAATTTGTGCTGCAATTACATTATTTTTATATTCAGTGTTTATTTATTCTTAAATTATGTTATTACACGAAAAAATGTTGAATATCAATTTAACACAAAATATTCAAATAACACAGTCATATTATGTTAAATTCATTTGGATATGTTAAAAATTCAATATAAATATTTTAACGTTTTAAGGGCTGATTTTAATACAAATACAAAATATGTTTTATTACATGTTTTTAATTTAATAATAAAAAATAAATGATGAATGTCTTATGTTTACCAAAGATGTGTGTGTGTGTGTGTGTGTGTGTGTTAATAAAAATAAAAAAATGTCAAATCTTCCTATTAATATTTATAACAATTATATATATATATATAAAATCTGCATATAAAATCACGATATCAGAAAAGTGAATAAATTTTATTATTGACATCTACCATTCGTCTATCATTCGTCAATGGATATCATGAATTGTGCAAACGCATAGTATAAAATAATTTTGACATGTAGCGAGATTTACAAAATTTAAAATATTAACATGAAGAGTCATTTTTGACATTCTCGATATCGATGACAAAACATTCCTAAAATTAGAGGAAAACAATGTGTGTGTGTAGCTTGGTTGAAATGTCATTTCAACAAGCGCTTATCGGTACTGACTGAGTGCTAGCAGGAGTTAAAAGTTAATTATTTAGAAATGTACTTACTCACTTTCTCGTGCATCTGTCGCATTTAATAATCCATCATGCAATTTTGCGCGGTAATTTTGCACGGCATTTGTTCTTCTAATTCCAAATTCAAATCTTTTCTTTTTCCATTGTGCAACCTCGGCGCGGCGTGTAAAATTGCGCGCTTGTTCCGGAATCATGTGTATGAGAGTGAACAAAAGAATAGCGGAAAGAGAATAATGAAAGGGCGACAACTCGCTCGTTCAGCCAATCTCGATGGCGCTGTAAGTGCCGTACAAATTGAAACCATTGATATATCCGTCGGGAGTTTTATCGACCGTCTCTCGTTTTCATTCTCGGCAAATTTAATTAATGCATACACAAGCGACCGGGTAAACGTTTCGACATTTTCTTCTTGAACTTCTCACTGAAGCTGCGAAAGAAAGTACATTTCGCGGCGAAGATCTTTAAGAGAAAACGTACGGGAGTGATTAGCACAACTTACTCGTCCAAGAGATTCTCAATGGTGATGTAAGTTTCCTGCAAATTGAGATCTCTGATGTGTCTCGCAGGAATTATCGTCGGTTCGAACTGCGACAAGTTCCAGGGTAGATCGTAGTTGAGTTGAAATCCCGAGGAGAAGGCAATGCCGCCCCTTTTCGTCATCACTATTGGCATCGAGATACCCAGAGTAAACTGTTGAGCAAATGTTCCGTGATTACATATCGAGAAAGTCAAAGGCCTTTTAATCTACGAGTCAAGTGACGTAAATAATCTAAAAATAATTTTATTTGTTTTCTTTTTAATATTCTATTGAGCGATTTCTTTCCAAGCTAGAGATATTACTCGAATTAAAATTTAAAATAATTAAATTCTATAAAAATCTTTTTTTTTTTTTTAAACAAAATTATTGTGAAAAATTGTTTGATATAAATGTTCTTCTTAGAAGAGAGATAATCATTCATCTCTGGTCGAGTCGGACTAGATTTGCTAATTAGCGTGCTGAGAATTTGCAAATAAATATTTAATGCGACAACGTAGCATTTTGTTGAGCGAACCCTGAGTACAAATTAAAAGCTCTGCGCGGCCAAATATCATTTTAATAGCTTATATTCGATCGAAATGTTATTTCTTTTAGCGGCATATAAATTCAAAATTTTAATCATCCATCACAATCTGTAAAAGTATAAAGAATTTATATGATAAATTTATATATAAAGTTTTCAATTACGAATAAATACATTATATATTAAACACAATGTACTTTCTAATTTATTACAATTTATTACTTTATTAAAGTTTTATTTGTCCTAAAAATAATTATACAACATTTATTAAAAGTATTTTAAAAGTGCCCGAGGCATTAATAAAAAACAAAGAGTTCTTAAATATACAAAATCGTCTCTCGACGAGAAATTTTGTATTCTTATTTAGCAACTTTGTTTTGCTGCAACTAGACGATAAAAATAAAATGAAATGTTACGAGTAAATTTTCTTTTCAAGATAAGATAACACGTATTACAAAAATTTACGGTAAATTTTGAAGATACCTGAAACACGGTATTCTCGGGATACAGCAGTATCGCTCGGCAACGCCAAAAATTCGTCCAAAAGCCAATGATCGAGAATATCCAAAAAAGCAGCCGCGACATAGCGAAGTGCAGTGTCGTCGAAAAGCATGGTTCATCGCGGTATCGGATTCCCATTCCCCATTCATTTACTCAAGTAATTCGCGCCGATCATCGAATCTATGGTCAACGAACTCCGTGAGCGAACATTCTCTTGTTCCGGAATGTCGCGGTATTCGATGAGTTCATAGGAATACGATAATGAGTCTCGCAGCCAGTCGAAATGCGAACGCGCATGCCGCTATTTGCGTCCGGCAAAACGTATCCGATCCGAAATTACGAGCAGTCGAAAACTTCGACCGTTTCACGGAAACGCGTTTCGGGACTGTTCTTCTATTATATGGAATCTCGTTAACGTTGCACACTTTGAAAATATTAAAGTGAGAAACTATATTACAGGGGTATTACCTTTTAACAAAATGTGTGTTTGGAGGAAAATTACAAGATAGCATACTAAAAGAAAAGGTTGGCTGCTGCAACAATTTAGATAGTAAAATATACTATAGCATCTTTAATTGGCTGCAGTAGCCAATTTTTAGCCTATATATGCATTAACCTATCCGCTAATGTTAATATATGATTTTGATGGCTAACACAATCAAAAATTGGCTGCTGCAGCTATTATAATTAAAATGATATACCATATTTTACCATCTAAATTGTTATATTTTTTTCTTTCATTGCAGGCACTTTATTTAAATTTTTGCAAAAGCGATATTCACGTAAGAATTGTCGAAAATTATTTCTTTATGTATTAACAAAAAGTTTTGATATTTGTGACTATAATTAATCACTATACAAAATGCAATATTTAAAATGGTTACATTTAAAACATCTTTGCAAAACAAACATTTACTGCAGATAAAGGATATTTCAATTTTAATACTCATTTCCACCAATGTAGATTACTTTTAATCTCGGTTTAACTTACTCTTCGTCTTTTTCTAATCTTTAGAACTAGAAAAAGACGAAGAGTAAGTTGAATCGAGATTAAAGTTAATCTACATTGGTGGAAACGGGCATAAATGTTTTAAATCCACATAGTGATTTGTTTATTAAAAAAATTAAAAACTAAAACACTTTTAATGTTTAAAAAAATGGAGACAAGAATAAAATGTTTTAATATCTTAAAATTAAACATTTTCTTTATGAGCGATGTCACTATAATTATGGTTATTATTGCTATAATGGTTATTAATAGCTAAACAATAATTTATTACAATTATCTATTGTTCTATCAACACTATACATTATTATAATAATTATTATAATAATAATTAATATAAATTATAATTATTATCATAAAAATAATTACTATAATTTAACTATAATTTATAGTTATTTTTTAGGACAATCATATTTAATATTTTAATAAGATTGTTTTAATAAAATATAGTTAAAAAAAATTGCTATATATTGTAACTTGCACATCTTTTATGATATAGTATATAATGCTTCTTATATTTTACTTATTCTAAATATTAGATTCATGTTTTTAGTATCATGTTATACTGTGATCCAGCAGCGCTGTGAGTAGCACTAAATGTTTACTTCTTTAATTTTTGTGGTAACACTTGAATGGACGTAACGCAATTTTGTCATAACGTTTTGAATAATGTTTTGAAGAAGAATTAAATAATTATGAGTTTGATTAGAAAAGAAAATGTCTTTGAATGAATTGCGATATAAAAATTTCATATAAGAAAAATTAAAGCCATTTAGATCGGAATAAAAAGATCCTTCAATAGAAATACAAATTTAAGATATACATATATCTATAGATTTCAATGTACAAAAGTTAAAGATAGTATCACTTGGATTATATTCTTTACTTAATTTGTTATATTTGGTATGGAATTTAACTTGACGCCGGTGGTTGATATCAAATCTTTTACGAATAATAGATATTATTAGAGTTTTAATATTGTTTATTTAATGTGGCAGGATAAAATTGTCGAAATCGCACTACCTTATTTAAAAATTTAATTATTGTATTTATACTATTTATATACTTTTTTATAAATTATTTAAAAACTACATGATATTGCAACACTACTCGGTTATACTCGTGACATGAAGCGCAAGTATTATTATTTACATAAATAAAAAAATCATGACATCATTACTGTATTTCAACATATTTTATTATATAGCAGAATTACAGAAAATATAAGTTATATATATAAGTAAAATAACCTAAATCTCTATCATTTGTCGTGATCAGAATATTATTAAATTTAAATTAATCATAGGATTAAAGTTTACTTTATATTTTTTATAGATTAAATAAATAAAAGTTTTAAAAATACTCTAGAGAAAAATGCTCTAGTTTCCTAAATCGCATTACAACGATCTAATCTTTTAAATTGCACGATATCTAATATTTTCCTATTTCTTACATTTTTATTTCATTTATTATTATATAAAAATATATATTGTAAACCTACGAAGTGTTTATTTTGTTTCACACAGAAACTCCTTAAATTACTTCTTGAAATTATTGTGCGTTTCAGAAATTATGAAAAATATATTTTTAATAGAATAATAAAATACAATTTTTTTCTTTTCTTAAGTGATTTTTAAACGATAATTAACAAACTCTTCGAAATCAAAATATAAGTTCAGTAATGAAGGGACTGTAGGAGTCAGCGCCGAAAACAGTGCCCAGTTTAAAATTATATAAATTTGTTCATTAGTCAGTGCTTACATAAACGAACGTTTCAGCTCAAGTTCAAGTCCTCAGCGTAACAGTAAAAAAACTGGAATAATCGCGTATAACAAGTTATGCTGAATTATGTCATCTCCATCTGTTGTTGTCGTTTGTTCAACTTGCTACAATGATACAAGAACGAAGACAGCAATTCTTGTTGCACTCAAGCAAATTCCTTGGCCGAATGGAAAAAATTGTAAAATTTTTCAACTTCATTACAATATATAGCAAAATTGTTCACAAATGAAATTACAAAAAGCCACACATTGAAATTATAACTAATTAAGGAACACAACTAACTAAATCTCTCCAATTTAAATGAGCTTTTAGTATGTTGTTCTATGGATAAAAATAGGAGACATGTATTTTTTATACGTGCTGAGTCGCACGTTAAAGAAGTGAAATTCTTCCTTGAAAAACATGGAATTTCCTTCATATTGAATAACGTCGAAACTGTAAGAGATAGAAAAAAATTTGCAAAATGAAAATTGAATGGCATTAAGATTAATTTAGAACTATAATAAAAAAAATTTTTTTTATAAATAAATAATTAAAAAATATATTTTTTTATTATAGTTCTAAAATACTCTTGAAGCCATTCAATTTTCATTCTGAAAAATTTTTTCTTACAATTTCGACGATATTCAATCTAGAAGAAAAAAATTAATTTTTTTCAAGAGAGAACTTGACCCTTTTAACGTGTGATTCAGCACATATAAAAAAAAACGCGTCTATTTTTGTCCATAGAACAATACTAAAAGCTCATACTAAAAGCTCATTTAAATTGGAGAGATTCACTTGGTTGTGTTTCTTTGTGAATTCGTTAAGGGAAAATACCATTGTAACTAGTTTAAAAAATCTTCTTTTTTTGTTATGTTTGATGTCTTAAAAATATATCGCTAAAGTACTGTATTATGTTAAAATTCGTAATAGAACTATAGTAAATAGTATGGAGTAGTATGTGGTCAGATGCATAATCGGTTGTAAAACACGTTAAACACGTTTTTTTCGACACTACGTTTTCGTAATTGAGCGCTCACACATCTCGACCAATTTTTATCTGAATAACTTGAATTTTAGACAAAATGTTTACAACAAAATTGTCTTCGGTTAAACGTACAAATTTTTCAATTGGATTATTAGTTTTTGAAAAAAAATAAAAAAAAGGATTTTTTTCGCCGTTCTTTTTTTAAAACAGAGCCATTTTGTTTAAAATTATTTTATCAAAAAATCAATACGCTTAATTGAAACTACACTCATATACTTTAAAATTAAAAAAAATTTATTTTAGAGCTTCAAACGCAGCACGAGCACCCCCATGTTTTTCCAGACGAGGTGCACATCAATAAGCACTGAGGCTAGAAATATTAATATTATTTAATGAATTTTTTTTGTAATAACTTCGTAAATGTATGTGCTTTAAATATATAAAAACAATAATTCATACAAGCTATTAATTTTCACAAAAAAAAATTCACAAAAATAGCCTTTTTTTCGGCCGTCACAATGGTATTCCCCCTTAAGACAATTACAACAATTCTCGCTATTATTATAATCATTTTTCATTTCTACAATGAAAAATGCATAAGAAAACGTAGAATCAAAAACACACAATTCCCGAGCGGTGACGAATTCTACCCACTTTTAATAGCGTCACAATGTTTGAGCAATGATGTTTACGTCAGACTGCCATTTCGATTTTTCGTCTTTATAAATTTGGCGGCGTGATAGTGTCCCACAGCGTTGATTTGTATTAAATACTATATTTGTAAACATATTCTAAAAATACTTCGATCTATAAAAAGATCAAAATTTATTACATAAATTTATCGTATAATATCCGTTTATTTTGATCAATTTATTCCACAAGGCCGTTTCTATTTTAAAAAATTGTATCTCACAAATTTTATTACAATAATGATTAACTAATTACACACTCTCAGAAAAGATTTCTAATATCAAGAAAAAAAATATTTCTGACGTACTTAATCTTAGCTCCTCTCAACTGTATAAAATTTTATTAAAATTGAATCAATAATTTTTATTCTACTGTCTCAAATAAGATTGACAGCTTGTCTTGAGACGATAACATATATAAATTTAGGTTTATATATTCTCACATTTAGAATAAGTCTATCTAGTGTTATATATGTAATGTTACAGCATCATGATACCGAAGCTCTCGTGATGTAGCACGTTAAGTGAGAGACACGCGAGACCCTGAGTTCTCGAATCCTGGCCGAGCCCAGTTTTTTGTAGAAAATTAATGAAATAACATAAAAAATATTTTATTCTAGATTTTATTAGGTGTTGGAATTAATTCGTAGCGTTTTTTAATGAAAGAATGTTATTTATTTCACATGAGCATTAAAAAATACATTAATGAAAGTACTTCCCATCACTTGTAAAACGCTACGAATTAATTCCAACACCTAATAGAATTTTTCAATTAAGAAAAAAAGATTCTTTTCTGAAAAATAAATACGACTGGCTTTATATCGATCTTATTTTATTCTAGATCGAGGAGTAATAGCTTTAAATATAGAAATCTTTTCTGTGAATGCACTAAAAATCTGAGACATAATATTTTCCACGATTATAATTAAATAGCGATTAATAATGCCAAAAACTAATAAAAACCCAAAAAAGAGATAACAAAAATTAACCCACCAACTTTACTTCCTTAAAAATTATGGTATCGGATGTATTGTATTGTTTATAAGTAATATAATCCGCGACGCGACGCTTTTGTCACAAACGATATTACATCACAAATTTATTATTGTATATTTAATATTATTTCCATATGGAGTTAAAATGCAATATGAAGTTAAAAAAAAAACAGAAAATGCTTTGTCATATACTAATTGAATTATTAACTTTTCGACAATCAATTACATATGTCAACCAGTCCCGATCTCTAATAATAATAGAGCGATATAATATTATTCATTTTTTATACGCTTCTTTTCCATAATCCAAATCTTTATAAGTCAGTACCTGTGACATTCTTGTTCTTCATTCAATATAGTGAAAGCCAAATTTTAACAATAAGTTACAAAACAGAGGGCAAATCGACTTAAATCAAATTCTGATAAATGAATGATTTTTAATAAATAAATAATTAATATTCTTAATTATGCATAATTCTTAATAAATTATATTATTACAAGAATTTTACGTACCTTTAATTTACAAAAAATGTGTTGTGGGCATTAACTTCTATACGAGTATATTGCATATAACACATTATCGAAATTATTAGCTTCAACTCAAGTCATTAAGTGTTACAAATAAAAAGTATTCCATTAAATATCTTGGAACCTAGTATAAAGATAATACTGCAAGAATAATTATGCTTATAAGTCGTTTATGCTCTGTAATAATACACATGTATAAAAAAATTCCGCTAGAAATAAGCAAGCTAATTTAGATCGTCTGTGTATTTATTCTGTTTATTCACTCAGTAGTCACTTGTTAGTCGATGTGTACATACTTCATCCCCCAATATAAGCACTTTACAGTAATTCTCACAAAGTTTCTAGAGGATTTGCAAGAACTAATTCTGAAATTCTTATAAAAGGTATTAACACACATTTGTGCAGCAAGAATAAATTACTTGTCGACCTGGAAACTATGACAAAGACGCTACAAACAGCACTCACACCATTGTTGATTATTGGCTCGTTCTGCGGTATCGGTTTGTTAGAATATCCTCTTGGACATCCTAGGCCGTATATCTCTTACTTGTATAGCTTGGCCATATGGAGCTTTTTTACGTACTCCGTTTACTATCCATACTATAGCGACTTTTCTTTAATTATGCAATGTCGAACTATAGTAATAATGACTGTCATAATGCACGTCATAATATTGATCACAATGGTTATATCGATATATGTTAACTTTTTCTATTTTAAGGTAAAAATTTTTAAATATACTTATAGTCCCTAATATTACTTGATCTTTTAAAATTTCTTAACTTTTCTTTAATTAATTTTTTCCATTGGGAGACAGTTTGATCTCACAATTATGAGTTAATACATCCCCGCACAAATCTTATGGAAAATGTGTTTCAAATTGCTGCAAATTTAAAAATTTTTTAGCTCCTGTCAAATTGATTAAAAATTCTTATGAACACAAACCTCTAAATGACTTAGATTTTACTCTAGGACCTTCAGAAGATTATCGGAAAAATCTTATACGGAAAAATTAATAGTTTTTTTAGTAACTTAGTTATGAATACTGCATAATATATCATGGATATATACTGTATACATTGTATACATGTATGTTACAATAAAATCTATTGGATATAATGTTATGATAAAAGTATCATAGTTTTCAATATTCCAAAAAATATTATTACAATATAAAACATTCTAAAATAGATTAATTTTCTAATTCCAAGAAGCATGTTAGGATTTCCAAAATGACTTGAATGAAAAGAAAGCTTTTAAGGAGACTTACAATCAAGCAAATCAAGCACTCTGTTTTGTGAAAAGCAAAGGAACTCATGTAAATCACGCATCTCAAAAAAATGAAACGCCCGTCACATCATTTATTCTGCATAATTCTAAGGACGGCACAAAACTAAAATTATAAATACCATTGATGCATATATATAAGTGTAGTAAAAAGATTTATTTTTATTTTATTCATTTAAAATATAAAAACTTTTAGAAGATCCTAAAAACTAAAACATTGAAGGTTTGTGCGTGAAGAATTTTAATCAGCTTGACATGAGTTATAAATTATACAGAGTGCCTGAAATTTAAATGTCAAAACTTCGAGAGTATAGGGGATCAATAAATTAAGAAAAAAAATGTCCTGTAAAGATCGTTTTTACTTTTGGAGAAAATCGCAAAAAAGACAAATCGTAGTTGCTTCGTTCTTGTACTGCCTCTAAAGTATTATCGTCGGTAAAATCGTATACGAAAACAATAAATAATAATAATAATAATTCAGGAGACAATAATAAATAATAATAATAATAATAATAATAATTCAGGTGAAAACTTTTTTTGTTTGTTTTTCTAGTGGGATTTTTTTGCCCCAGATTAAATGCAGGGAGATTTTTTGGAGATTGACTTCTTTGATTATTTAGAAGACATCCACTTGCAGCAATTAAAATATGATTTCAACTCTATGGGTGTTCAATTCATTATAGCAAAATTGAGTTTGGCTAAACAGACATTTTCCACAACAATGGATTGGACGTGGAGTAGTTAGTATCTTGACCAATCCGATCATAATGAGCTAGATATCGAGTTGAAATCACATTTCAATCCATTGCTGCAGGTAGATGTCTTGTAAATAATAAAAAGTCAGTCTTCAAAAAATCTGTATATCTGGTTGCATTTAACTCATTAAAGCCCATGCCTAATACAGCCGTGATACCGTCAAACTGAATATGTGATTCATAGTATAAGCAAAAAAAAAATTATCCATGTTTTTTGCAAACTTAATTGTTTAAACGATAAATGTTCAAACAAATTATTTAAAAATACCCATTTTTTTAAACTAAAAGTGCCATTCGATTCTACGTTCAAAAACAAGAAACTTTTATTCGGGTAATTTTTTTTCACTTATATTATGAATCACGTATTCAATTTAGCGCTTTCATGATTATATTAGGCATGGGCCTTAATGGATTAATCTGTTGGTGCCATTAAACAAAAAACAAAAAAAGTTATTACCTGAAAAAGGAATTATTATTATTGTTTTTGTGTACAATTTTAGCGATAATACTTTAGAGTTGAAAAACGAAGCAACTACGTTTTGTCTTATTTGCGATTTTCTCCAAAACGGAGCAAAAACGAGCATATCTATACAAGACCTTTTTTTTTAGTTTATCGATTCCCTAATTTGCTTCCGAAATTTTGATATTTAAATTCCAGATACCCCCCGTAAAATGTAAAACAATTTGATTGAAACTTACTTTTCATAAGATTTTTTTGCGGAGTTCTTTATAAAAAATTTTTAAATAGATTAATTTTAATGTTTATACTATTATATACTGTAAACAAAATATGTTTGATAAAATTAATATTTGCGTTTATATTATTTTACCAATTTAGCTTTTAACATAACATTATATGATCATATGTTTCAAATACTAATCTTTCTTATTACTTTTTTATCTATCACATTTCCTACACAATGAATAACAATTTTTATTCAAACATAAAATTCCCGTTTATGTCGCATAATAGATCAATATAATTTTTTAAAGGAATTCAAAATGTGCTTATATGAACTTTCCTTAGTGGACGACACAATAGAAGCAATCGGTGCGCCAAAGAAATACCAACGGCTGCGTAAATCGATAATTCAAATAATAATTGGATGGATTGTATACATTTTTTTAACAGAAAGTTTTAGCATTTATTTTCTTTCCGAATCTATCATAAATCTCGTTGAAATTTATGAAAAATTTGCGATAAATTGTACGGATTTTGCATATACCTTAAATATTCTAATTTGTGGAGTTATCCTTAAGTTAGTAAATATGTAAACATTTATATTGTAAGATATTTTTTAATGACAATGTGTGTTAACACGTTTACAGTCTATAAAACATTAAAAAATTTTTAACTAAAATTATTTAAAAAAGTAGCATAATTTTATATATTATTTTATCAGTATTAACATTGAAAAATTATGAAGAATGTATATAATAAATAATCTAAATGGGAAAATAATAAAAATTTATTCTATTATTTATAGCAAATATAAAATGTAATAAAACATAAAAACAAAATTCTAATTTATTCTGACTTTAATTATTTATTAATGCAATTAAAATATATAATGTATA
>NW_011626992.1:91154-128914 GCF_000204515.1 Acromyrmex echinatior | reverse complement strand
TATATATATATATAGACGGTGACGCTGTAAACTTGTACAGTGTCCTTAGTAAAAGTTAGATCGAGTGAGATCTCTGCTTTTCGTATCTGTTTTTATTAACGTATTTTTGGTCATGTTGACGGAGCGAAACGTTTTAATCGAGCAAAGAACCAACATCAAATTTTTCATAAAACTTGGCCAGAAAATTCTTCAAATGTTGGAAATGGTATATAGTGAGTCTGCCATGAAGAACCGTGTATAAATGGGGTTGACCGGATCAAGGAAAAAGGGAGAGCGTCGATAACGCGGACTGCCCTTCAATATCACATGTCGATGAGAACATTCAATGTGTTCACGATTTGAAGGCAGATCATCGAATTACCACTAGAATGATTGCAGAAAAACTTGGAATAAGTAACGATAGTGTTCAAACAATTTTTTAAAAAGATTTAAACATGCGAAAACTATATGCAAAAATTGTTCCAAAAGTTTTGACTGACAAACAAAAACAAAGATGTACTGTTGCAATGACTAGATCGAAAATGCCCAAGATACAAATTTTCTTAAAAGGGTGATAACTGAAGACGAATCCTGGATTTACGAGTTTGATCCTAAAACAAAAAGGCAGAGTCAAGTGTGGAAGCGCCGTGATTCGTCTCGTACCAAAAATGCGCCCAAAGAGTCGTTCAAAAATCAAGATCATAGTTTTTTTCGATATTCGTGAAGATGTTCATCATAAATATGTTTCAGAAGGTAAATCTGTTAATTCTATGTTGAAGTCTTAAAGTGAACGTGTGCGACGTACACGACGAATTGTGGGCAGAGAATGACTTTTGCATCAGGACTTTGCATTTTCGCACACCACGTTCATTACGCGCGAGTTTTTGGCCAAAATCAATGTCACTACCATAGATCACTCTCCCTATTCACTTGATCTAGCACCCTGTAACTTCTACCTAGTAAAAAATATGTTCCCTAGTAAAAAATATCATGTGGGATGAACATTTTATAGCTGTTGATAAAACGGCGAAATTCCTAAAGAAACTGACAAAGGAAGATATGCAGTACTGCTTTCAAGAATGGGAGAAGCATTGGACCAAGTATTCTGTCAAGGAAAGAGTACTTTGAGGGTGACCACATCCTCGTTACAGAATAATTTAATTTGGATTTTAGGTGAACCGAGTGCACGAACTTTTTGTATACACCTCGTATATATATGTATGTATATACAATATATATATATATATATATATATATATATATATACAAGAATAATTAACTTCAATTGTATGTTAGAAAAATACATTTTGAACTAATCGCAAATGTATTTTTAATCGAATTCTAAGATAAAAATATATTTTGTTTATTGTTTGTACTTCTTATATGTGTCTTTATGTTTGATTAATTATAACAATTATGATTTCTTTACAGGCACGTCTACCTACAACTATGCCGTATATCTCGCAAACTAAACAAAATATTCAAAATACCAATGTTATTTCTAATGTTATGGTTCTTTTTAAAAACTACATTTCTCATTATCAATATATATTTGCATCTTCAAATTGTGAAAAATTATAGAATTCAGGAAATGTGGACATGTAGATATATTTTCATAAAAATATACGGATATTCTACTTTCACTCTGTACAGCATTTTATTTCTCACATTAAACAACATATGTCAAACTATTTACTGTAAGGTAAAATTAAAGCATCACTAAATATTTATAACTAGAATTATAAGCGACAATTTTGCAACATTAAAATTATACATATCGAAATTTTCTTCCAAATGACGCAACCTTTTGGGTGCAAAATTTTCAATTTTATTTAAAAGATTCATATTATTTTTAAAAAATTTCAGACAAACAAGACAGTAGCAATTCTTCACAAATTGTCCAATTATAATCTCGATGAGGAGTTACACAAACAGGTAAATAAACAATTATAACAAGATTTCATGTAGAATTTTTAACTATTCTGTATATATTTTATTAACTCTCATGGAAATTCGACGTTTGCATAAATTTCATCAAACGATTATGTAAAAAATTAGGATATTATAAAACAGCAATTATGTTTATATACACTAGGATATTTGTACACATACTAACGCCATATTTAGAGTAGAATAGAAAAAATTGATAATTATTTAGAATGCGGTTCTCATCTCCGATTTTGATAAAATTAGACTCATTCGATACGTTTTTGTACAAAACGAAAGAATCTGTAAGAAAAAACGTTAGGACGGCCTCGCGAAACAAGATATTATATGACATCGAATAACGAGATATTCTAAATAATTACCAAAAAGTTTTATTAATCATTTTTTAAATAGAAAATATTTTATAACCTTTGCAATTAGTATTAATATATACAAGTAATTTAAAACATAAAAGAATATACTAAAATTATATTAAATATTAAAATTCATAATAATAAATTATATCCAATTTGACTTATTTTCAATCATTTCTATATAGATTGTCACTAATTTTTTTCAATATGCCGTTAATTTAATTGAAATAATGCAGTTAATTCAAGAGTATATTAAATTTGTCTAAAATTATTTATTAATACGAATGATATTTACTCTGAAACTGAAAAATGAATTGATTTTGATACATATTGAAATTAAAAAACAAAAGGTTATAACTTAAGGGATAGAGGTACTATTTTGATATTTAACGATATAGTTGATGTTTTATAACAGTGCCTTAATTTTTTATATTATGATTTAATAGAATCTATGCGTATATTCGAATTTTCATGAAGAGAAGTTTAAATCTAGCGTTTCATTCTATTTAATTTTATTTAATTTCAATTAGATTTTACAATTTATATCGCAAATAAAACTCAGAGAAGTAAAATTTGGCATAGGACAGTTTCACTATGGATATAATTTCATTTGCCAGGTATGTCTCATATTGAATAAAATATAAGAACATAATAAACGTATACATATAATGAAACAAACATTTCTACATTCAATCTTGGAAATTACATAAATATCTAAATGGCAACATTATATTGAAATCACTTCTGAATTAACTGCATTTGTTTATTTTTTACTGTTATCTTACAAATAAAAATTTTCTTTTACATTCATTGTGCTAAATAATTTAATACAAATATTTTTATTAAATATAATGAGAGGATATTTCTTCAGATGTACAGTGCAGTTTTGGCCTTCCTGATGATTTTAATACAGGTACATAATCTATAACATATTGCAACAAGAAAAATCTCTCAAAAGTACGATAATACGTTTCCTGAAAGTTTCCTTACACTGAACGCGATATTGTACTGATATTATACCGTTAGCAGAATTTGCCTAGCACAATAGGATTTGAGTAAATTGAAATGAAATAGACGAAAAATTGCATCTTTGACCACTTTTAACATTTTTTCACTGCAAAAAAAGATAGTCCCTAAATAAACACAACACCAATCTGAAAGTATAATTTAAGAGCTTTCGAGTTTTGGTACATGAGAGAGAGAGAGAAAGCGAGAGAGAGAGAGAGAGAGAGAGAGATCATACGACATTTTTTCATAAAGTTATGGCTATTTGAATTTTAAACCTTTTGTAAAATTTCGAAGTAGAGTATATATTTATACGTTGTTTTTGGCTCCTTTCGTTCCAATTTACTCAAAATCCTGACGTGTTAGGCAAATTCTGCTAACGGCATCGTGTTCAAAAAAAAATCTTTGAGAAATATATTATCTCACTTAGAAGAGAAAAAAAAAGATTTTTTGTCACACGGTGTAACAGATTTTTTATTCTCTTTATTGCATGAAAAAAATGGTTTGATTCTGTTTTTATATCAACGTACATAATTAAATGCATTTTGATTAAATAATATTTTAAGTTGTTATGACAATTTCAAGATTTTATAACTATATAAAATGTTTGATATTCTACTATATTTTATAAAAGTTATACTATTATAAAGCTTTTTTAAATATTTTTCAGTTTAATATAATAGCATGAGATCTTCAAACGATGCCATGCGTTTTTTAATAATTAATTGTAGTTAAGAAGACTAGAATATAGGTATGCGAAAAGTAAATAATAAATAGAATTGAAAAAACAAAATAACAAAAAAATAATTTTTTTCGTTAAAATATTACCGTAATCTTTTTATTATATAAAAAAATGATTTTTATTTAAGAAAATTTGTTTTTAAATAAAAAAATATATTTCTTTCATTTAAAAAAAGAGTTGCAAAACTACATAAATTATTTTTTTAATTCCAATAGCAAGAAATAACCAAAAATCAAAGAAATTGAGCCAATGTCAATAAGTAACAAATAAATAACAATTTCACCCATTTGTGATGTCACAGTGACAAATTTTGCATTGTGTAATTGTTATATATACATTTCATCTCAATACATAATTGTTATATATCAATCCTGTCCGTTTCGTATTTAAATCATATCACTAATATGTAACTACTATAGATAGAAAATGAGACAACAAATTTGAGAACATTCTCCGCAAATATACGTAATTTTTGACATCACTGTTACGATCCAAAAAATTAAGATTGTATGAGTTATGAATTTGAGATGTATTTGTGTTTTGCTTCAAAGGTAGTATATAAACATCGCAGTGACACCGCGAGATTCGTCGTTATTTTTTTGTCTTGTATTTTGTTATATTTTTTTATATATTTATGAGTCATATATTTTGTCATATTTTTCAGTCAGTTAGTCATATATACGGTTTCGTCATAAATACAAAGTTTCATATAGTTTTTGTTAAATAATTTCCGCTTCATAAAAATCTTAGAGTCTGTGCGCGACCTTTTAATCGAGTGATAAACATCACCATCTTTTTGTGCTCCGATATCTGATGAGAACATTCTGATAGCAGAAAATTGTAAGTCTCGTGGATTTTGATTTGTTTGTCCCCGAAATTAAATTAATTTGATAAAAAGTAAATAATTCATTAGTTCAAATAATGTTCTTTTAAATATTCAAAAAATGTCATTAAAATCAACGAAATCGATGCAACAGATAATTCCCGCACTCAACATTTCCTCTTATTAAGAGCGCTTTCACAATTTGCTCAGTTACTCCAATCTTGAAGAGAACTGTCATAGAAGTGCAGCCACCTAATGTTCACATTTCAGTACTATCTCGATCACTTTATTCATATCTCGTTCTCATAGAATTTTTTTATAACCTTTTACCCCTTCCTCCGCTACTATACGCGAAATAAATTAAACCAGTCGACACAACTCGCCCTATAATTATATTCTCTAGAGGTACCAGAATGTAAATTAGTTTCTAGCAGTTTTATTAATTTGTAATTCTTAAATTATGTAATTAAGTAACGCATTAGTAACTTGTGAATTGAATTAATAATTTCCTTTATATATTATTAATAATTCATAATTTGTAACCATATTACTTACTGTACGTTTAGAATGAATTTGTATATAAGTTTAGTAATATTTCTCCTTATTATTATTATTATTATTATTATCTTATTATTATTATTATTATTATTATTATTATTATTATTAGTAGTAGTAGTAGTAGTAGTAGTAGTAGTATTATTATAAATCATTCGATTCGCACTTACAATATTTGCTACTTTAACACAGTCAATATTTAAAATCACATTCTTTAAACCAAGTTATCATTATATTAAATCTTTCTTATACGAATAAAATATAAAATATAAAAATAAAAATCATGTCAATTAATCAGTTCCGAACATCACATTCTCTACATTATTGTAAACATTTAATAGATTGTTAATAATAAACCTCAATATTTGATAATTTAAATCTCTCTCTCTCTCTCTCTCTGTCTTAATTTAAAGCCTAAGACCTCGTAATCATTTCCCTTGCTTTTCAGAGATCATACGTGATCCAGTCTCGAGTTATAGTATAGGGATTAAGTTCCTTGGACTCGAAATTTGGACCGATATTCGTATTGCTCGCTCGTTGGAAACAGGTGTTATAACATTCTTACGAGATGTTAACTATCATCAACAAAAAATGTATTCGACTCGGGTACTCTGTGCGGATACCTGCGAGACAAAAGTCTAAGTGTCCTTCCATATTCTTACCATTTTTATTCCTTCTCTTTTCAATTAAATCCTGAATTAAACTTCCAAGGACGTAACAACACAATTTTGATCTTTGTGGTAATTTTAATACAAGTATGTAATCCGTAATAAACCTTCCGGAGAATTTCTCTAATATGTTTCTCTAATATATATGTTAAAAATGATTTGATTATAGTTTGATGTCACCTATACAGTTAAAAGCATTTTGCTTACGCGCGCGTGCGTAACAATATATCGAATAAAATTTTCCTCGAAGAGGACGTTTTGGTTACGAATGCAGCTCTATATATATATATATATATATATATAATATTGTTTAATACATAAATGCGAGATGATTACTATAAATTAATTGCCTACAGTATCATTTGCCTACATTACTTTTGCCGACAGTTCGTTTACACACAAAAATTATTGCCTACAGCTCTATTGCCTACATGCATATCTGTCTACAGCTCACAGCTTATTTTGCGCACAAATAAAACTTTTAGAACTAAAGTTACTTTTGTCTACATATATATTATTGCCTACAGCTCGATTGCTTACATGTATTATTGCCTACATGTATTATTACCTACAAATCGATTGCCCACATACATTACTGTCTACAGCTCACAACTTTTCACGCGAAATGAGAGCCATCTCACACTAAAAAATGAGTTAGGTTAACAATAATAATGTGGGTAAAAAAGTAACTCTGTTTCTAAAATTTTTATTTGTGCGCAAAATAGCTGTAGGCAATAATATTTGTAGGCAATCGAGATACTTATCTTAAGATTTAGCAAGAAAAACAATTCTATACATAAAATCAGTTCTATATATATTTTCTATTAAGAAAGAATAATAAAAAAATGAATGAATACTAAGAAATTGTATAAAATCTTATGGAAAGCGTTTGTACTATTTTATGTCAAAATGATGTCTATAATGCTAACGACGTACCATTTTAGTATTGTATTTAAAATCACGTCATAATTACGTCTCACTTAAGTCACATGACGTCACCGTCATTAAAATCACGTCTTTTTCACGTTATTTCGTGTCTTTTACATGTTGTCTTGTTAGCTGGGTTAAATATACACTCTAAAATCACAATCTATAAAAAGATCAAAATTCACTATCATATAATATTTTTTTATTTCAATCAATTATTCCATGAGGTTGTTTTTATTTTAAAAAGTTGCATTTTACAAATTTTGTTACAATAATAATTAACTAACTACATTAAAAAATATCTGAGACATAATATTTTCCACAATTATAGTTAAATCGCGATTAATAATGTCGAAAACTAATAAAAACGCAAAAAGAGATAAAAATTAATCCACCAACTTTACTTTCTTAAAAATTATTGTAAGTAATATCCTTAGACACCACGTTTTGTCACAAACGATATTAAGCAAATTTATCATTGTGTATTATTTAATATTATATAAGCCATTTATAGAGTAAAAAAAAACAATGCTTTATCATATATTATTTGAATAATTAGCTTTTTGACAATTAATTTCGAATGACAATCAGTTCCGATCTTTCATAATAATAATATCTCTCATAATAATATAATACATATTACACTTTTTTTTCCATC
Organism: Acromyrmex echinatior; assembly: GCF_000204515.1. The sequence goes on along the minus strand of NW_011626992.1, from coordinate 121,257 downwards.
CAAGTCTATATAAGTCAGTATTTGTCATTCTTGTTTTTTATTTAATACATTGAAAGTTAAATTTTAACAATGAGTTACAAAACAGATGATAAATTAATTTAAATTAAATTTTGATAAACGGATGATTCTTAATAAATTATATTATTATTACAATAATTTTATATATTTTTTTTAATTTATAAAAATATTATATTGCCCCCCACATATAAACTTTTATATACTACATAAAACACTTTATCGAATTTATTAGCTTCAACTCAAATTGACATATCGTAAGTAAAAAGCATCCATTAGATATCTTGAAATCTAGAATAAAGATATAATATTGCTAGGATGGTTATGTTTATGCTTAGTAATAATACACAAATAATGCATAAAAAATAAATGTATAAAAAAATTCCGCGAGAAGCAAGCTAATCTAGATCTCCGCGTTTATTCTGTTACTAAGTATTTGTTAGTGATGTGTGCACACTTCATCCTCCAATATAAGCATCTTATAGTAAATATCTCAATTTCTTAAGGATCTGCAAAAACTGTTTCTAAAATTCTTATAAAAAATATTAACACACGTTTGTATTTCGTGAGCAACAATTATTTCAAATTACTTCCGGACGACCTGAAAGCTATGACAAAGACACTACAGGATACACTGGCACCATTATTGATCATCGGTTCATTCTGCGGTTTGAATTTGTTCGAATATCCTCTTGGATATCCTAGACCGTATCTCTCTTTCCTGTACATCTTGGCCATATGGAGCTTTTTTACGTACTGCATTTACTATCCTGCCTACTCCTACGTTATTTCTGTGGTATCTGATGCAGAATATTGGACACATATTGTAATATTGTTCAGCGTGATTATATCGATACTTGTTAACTTCTTTTATTTTAAGGTAAAAGTTTTTAAATGTACTAATAGCCCCTAATATTACTTGATTTTTTAAAATTTCTTAACTTTTCTTTAATTACTTCCGTTGGGAGCATTAAAGGCGTTTTGATCTCACAATTATAAGCAAATACAAAGAACCTCGCACAAATCTTATGGATAATGGATTTCTGTCAAACTGTTTCAAATTTTGATATTTTTAGCTTATATCAAGCTGATTAAATATTCTCATAGGCACAAACCTTTAAATTTTGCTCCAGGATTTTCAGAAGATCTTCACATATTATATGGAAAAGTAGTCAAAGTAAATCTTTTTTATTAACACTAGTTATAAATACTTATTAATGAATACATTATTATCATGGATACATATATGTCACAAAAGAATCTGTCAGATAGAATTTCACAAAAAAAAGCATTATATGATTTTTAATTATTCTGAAAAATGATTAATATAAAATATTCTGAAAAAAAGTTTTATTTTACTTTCTAATTCCAAGAAGCATGTTAGAATTTCTGAAGAGGCAAGGACACTTACAAAAATCGAGCATTCTATTCTGTGAAAAATAAGGGAATTCATGTAAATCATGCATTTCAAAAGAATGAAGCGTCCATCACGTCCACATCGTCATTCTGTGTAATTCTAAGAACGTGGATAAAACTAAAATCTTAAATATACAATTGATACATATACAAGTGTAAAAAAGATTTATTTCAATTCTTTGTACTTATTCATATAAAATATAAAAACTTTCTGAAGATCCTGGAGCAGAAAGTAAGACATTTGAAGGTTTGTGCCTGTAAAGGATTTTAATCAGTTTGACATGAGCTGCAAATTAAATATCAAAATTTAAAGTGATTTGACTGTAATCCATTTTTCATAAGATTTTTTTTGCAGAGTTCATTATGAAAAGTTTTTAGACACATCAATTTTTATGTTTATATTATTATTTACTGTAAACAAAGTATGCTTATTAAAATTAATATTTGTATTTATATTACTTTCTCAAAGCTTTTTAACAAAAGATTTATAAATCTTACGTTTCAAATACTGTTTTTTCTTATAACTCTTTTATTTATCATATTTCCTATACACATTGCAATAACAAATTTATTCAAATATAAAATTTTATGTCATTTAATCAATTAATATAATTTTTTAAAGGAATTCAAAATGTGTTTATATAAACTTTCCTTAGTGGACGATACAATGGAAGCAATTGGTGCACCAAAGGAGTATCAACGGCTGCGTAAATGGATAATTCGAATAATAATCGGATGGATTATATGCACTTTTAATGAATTTGCCTCGATTACTTACATAAATTTTGTTCATGGATATAACACAAATCTCGTTGAAACTTATTTCTTGTTTGTGATGCGTTTTCCGAAATATGTACATATCTTAGGTACTCTAATTTGGGGAACTATTTTTAGGTTAGTATATATGTAAACATTTATTTCGCAAGCTATTTTTTGTTGACAAATGCGTCAAAATGTTTACAGTCTGAAATATTTAAAAATTTTTTAACTGTGAGTACTATAATTTCATATACATTTTATCAGTATTAGCATTGCAATTATAAAGAATGATGTAAGATAATTTAAATGGAAAAGTGATAAAAGTTTATTCTATTGTATGTGTATAGCAAGTATAAAATATAATAAAATATAATATATGAAACAAATAACAAAACTCTAATTTAGTCTGACTTTAATGGGGTAAAACAGAGTAAAATTACCCTTAAAAAAGGTCTTTCTTCATAATTTTTTTAAAAAGTAATTATAAATCCTAAATAAAATATGAATTGGTATATCAATTGGGTACAATCTTTGAAGACATTTTAAGAATTTTTGTATATACTTGTATAAATATAAATATATGATGATGTTGCACAGCATTGTAGACTTCCGTGTTCAAAAAACAGTCTTTCAGTGGCGTAAAGAAGTTGTAATTATCTGAAATGAAAATTTCTTGAAAATTTCAATTTTCATGAGTGTAGTTTCAATTAAGCGTAAGCATTTTTTAAAATAATTTTTTTATAAAATGATAGTGATTTAAAAAAAAATTTTAATTGTTCTGTATTTTGAACTTCTTAAACATCTCGAAATTAACAATTAATAAAAAAAATCCCTATGCTTAACTGAAACTATTCATTTTTTGAAGTTATTGTTCAAAACTGAGACCGATCAGTCGAAAATTGTTCGAGTTATATAACGCCAGTTGAAATCAAGTAGTTTTGAGAAAAACGCGTTTAAAGTTTCAGTTGATTATTTAATAGAAATCTATCTACCTATCTATCTCTCTATCTATCTATCTATCTATCTATCTATTACCTGCACACAATTCCTATCTTAAATTAAATGTGTACCTCTATTATAACACTATGCACCTATTCGCTAAAATTTACATAATTCGAGAAATGCTTTCAATTTCATAAAAACTTTTAAGAATATTTTTAAGACATCAATCTTTCGGAAAAAGTAAAAAAAAATTTTTCGATTTTTTAAAAAATTACTCTATTTGTCCCTTTAATTATTTATTAACGCAATTGAAAATATATATAAAATATATATAAATGTGTATATATATATATATATATATATATATATATATCTTAATTTTAATGAAAAAAATTAATTGAATTTCTTTCAATTCAGATACATAAGCTGCAGATTTCATCATGTCAATGATCGTTTACATGTACTCTACTTTGATCTTTTCGAAAATGATGCGGACTGTAAAAGACAAAACAGATCCATTTTAGTGTGTCAACGAATGACAGCAGTTGAGGATTATAAACAATATATATGGATTATAATGTAATTTTTTAAAAATGATACACACGCATGTGCGCGTATGTTTATATATATATATATATATAGAGGAAAACTCCCTATTATACAGACGCTTAATATGAGATAGCGGCGTTTCTGCTAAAATAATAGACACTATCTATTGGTCCATCATAAATTTATTGCTCTTGGATTGAAAACTATTTAGTAGAAAATTCATTATTAGATCATGTCGTAAAACAAGATTTTAGAATTTGGATGTCTTCAAGTTTCATTGAGATGAGCCCTTAAATCTTGTTTATTACTTAATAAATAAATATTTGACAATAAATTTTTCATGTAGTGATAGAGTAGGTCGTACTAATACAAAAATACGGGATATGTTGAATTGTTTAATTACAGAAATTAAATTTGATGATCGTAAAATCATAAGGCATGAAAATCATAATATGAGATAGCCAGGTTATTTCTATGAAATAATCCATGCTCCTATGTGTTATAGTGAAAATCGTTGCTAAAATATAAATGTTATTGTATAATAATAAAAAAGACAATCAAAATCAACGTCGATGCTTGATTTCATTATTTGAAGGCGAGTTCTGGGTATAATGTATCGCATACTCATTTTTCGCGTACCTTGGCTGTGTTTGTTTGTATTTAAGGAACATTAAAGTTTTTTAGTTACAATACTGATATACTTTGCGTTTTACTATCGATTTCTCAGGGCATCTCATATTAGGAGCACAATTTTTTGACTTTGCGATTTGTTCACTTTTCACATTTCTTTAATTTTGAAAAAAAATTTAAATTAAATTTTATATAATATTGTCTTAAAGCTTATTAAATTCCTTTCAAAATGACCTATTATTTTTTAAAATTCTGCCCATAAACTTCTAACATTTATCCAAAATAAACTCGATATCACATAATAGGAACCTTTTCTCTATGTTTGTATGTATGTACACAGAGCACCTCATTTTAACTTTTACATTGTAATATCTCAAAAACTATAAAAGATTAAAAAAAAAATGTTTTTGAAAGTGCAACGCGATTCGAAAGTGGTACATTTTGATCAGGTTATTTTTTTCTAGATGAAGACATCAAAAAGATATGATGGTTATTTTTGCTTTTTTAAATGGAATTTGTAATTTTTTTACACAAAACGATTCCTCTAATCATTCTACATATAAATGTATTATGATAGAAATATCAGAAAACCGATAATTTACGAGAGATTTATATTGTATAGAGAAGACCGAAGATAATTGGTAGGCATGAAGCACGTGAAGATATACATTTAGACTGTGTTCCAAAATTCACTACCAGCGCTGAAAAGCTACAGTTTACGTTAATAGTCGATCAGACACCTTGAGTAGTGCTAATGCCAGCGGTACTATAACTTTCAAACATTATAACTCAAAAAGTACTTGATAAAAAATATTTTTTTATAGCATTTTGAAAAACTCTCAATATCAGCTATTAGATTTTGCCATCAAAAATAGGATGTTCTATTAAAATAAAAATCGATGTGACTTTCATCTGACTTTGATGACGCCACTCAAGGTCAAAACAATGCTTCTTATGTCCCCTTTCGAATCATACAACTCTTGTTTGAAATATTTTTCTGTGTGTATACCGTAGTTTTCAAAAAATCTTAATGTATTATTTAAAATGGGACACCCTATAAATATAATTAACTTCAACTGTGAAATATCACATTTTAAACCAATCGCAAATTACAATTATATTGTATTTTACATCGAATTCTAATATAAAAATATATTTTATTTATTGATGATGCTTCTTTTTTGTCTTTTAGGTTTGATTAATTATAGCAATTATGATTTCTTTACAGGCATGTCCACCTACAGCTATGCTTTATATCTCGGAAATTAAACAAAATATTAAAAATACCAATGTTATTTCAAATGTTGTGGTTCTTTTTCGAAACTACAGCTATCTATATCAATATATATGATATATTAACAAATTTTCAAAAAATATGGATATTTGAAGATACTGTCGACATTATAAGTGATTATTTCAAATCCATTCCATATAGCATTTTATTTCTCATATTAAACTACATATGTCAAAATGTTTACAATAAGGTATAATAAAATTAAAACATGAGTAATTATTTATAAGTAGAATTATAAGTACAAGCAACAATTTTGCACATTAAAATTACATATATCGTTTTCTTTCAAATGACGCAACCTTTGGACGCAAAATTTTCAAATTTATTAAAACTTTCATATATATTACATATTGTGTTAAAACAATTTCAGATAAACGAGACAGTAGTTACCCTTTACAAATTGTCCAATTATAATTTCGATGAGGAGTTACGTGAACAGGTAAATAATTACAAGATTTTATGTATTGTAAAATTTTAATTATGCGTGATAACACCATGCATTTTAGGACAAAAAAATGAAAATATTTTATAAAACTTTTACAATTAGTGTTACACGTACAATCTAAAATATATGAAGAATATATTTACTATTAAATTCATAATGCTAACTTATATCCAATTTGAGTTATTTTCAATCATTTCTTAAATCACCACTGTTGTTTTTTAATATACCGTTAACTTAACTAAAATAATGGAGTTAATTCAAAAGAATAAATTAAATTTGTCTAAGATTTAATTTGAAACTGAATTAATTGGAACTTATTTATTCTGTATTTACCTATATTTACTCTGAAACTGAAAAATTGATTTTTGACAAGTATTGAAGTTAAAAATGTTATTTAAGTTAAGAGATAAAATCGCTCCTTTGATATCTAATAATGTAACATAGTTGATGTTTTACGACAATGTCTTAATTTTTGATTATTTAATAGAATTTATGCGTGTATCCGAATTTTTATGAAAGATAGTGTATATCTAACGTTTCGTTAATTATTTAATTTGAATTAGATTTTACAATTTATATTGCAAATAAAACTCAGGAAGGTAAAATTTGGCGTGGGACAGTTCCACTATGGATATGATTTTATTTGCGAGGTATGTTAAATAAAATGTAAGAATATAATAAACGTACACATATAATAAAACAAACATTTCTATATTTAATCTTGCAAATGTAGTTAACATAAATATCTAAATGGCAACATTATATTGGAATCATTTTTCAATTAACTGCATTTGTTTACTTTTCATTGTTATTTTATGTATAAAAATCTTTTTTTACATTTGTTTTAATAAATTTAACACAAATATTTTTATTAATTATGAAAGTATATATTTTCAGATGTACAATACAGTTTTGGCCTTCCTGATGATTTTAATACAGGTACATAATCTATAACATATTGCAACAAGAAAAATCTTGAAAAATAAGATAATACATTTCCTGAAAATTTCCTTGCACTAAATATTATAATGATATTATTATGCGATACTATACTGATATTACTACCGTTAGTAGAATTTGTCTAGCACAACAGGATTTGAGTAAATTGAAATGAAATAGATCAAAAATTGCGTCTTTGGTCACTTTTAACATTTTTTCACTAAAAAAAAATTGATCTCTAAATAAACACAACACCATCTGGAAGTATAATTTAAGAGCTTTCGAATTTTGTATAAAAAAGAAAAGGGAAGGAGGGAGGGAGAGAGAGAGAGAGAGAGAGAGAGAGAGAGAGAAAGAGATCATACGACATTTTTTCATACAGTTATGGCTATTTGAATTTTAAACCTTTTGTAAAATTTCGAAGTAGAGTATATATACGTCGTTTTTGGCCCCTATTGTTCCAATACTCAAAATCCTGACGTGCTAGGCAAATTCTGCCAACGGCATCGTGTTCAATGCAAAAAAAAATCTTTGGGAAATGTACTATCGCGCTTAGAAGAGAAAAAAAAGTGATTTTTTTGTCTGTATAACAAATCTTTTATTCTCTCTAATGCATGAGAAAAATGATTTGATTCTGTTTTGATATCAACGTACATAATTAAATGTATTTTGATTAAATAGTGTTTTAAGTTGTTATGACAATTTCAAGATTTTACAAAATGTTTTTTATCTAAAATGTTTGATATTCTACTATATTATAAAGGTTCTATTAATATATCATATTATAAGGCTTTTTTAAACATTTTTCAGTTGGATTTATTACATGATACTTAGACATACGCATCATTATCAAAATTCTAATTAATATTAACTTCAACTCTAGTACTTCTATTATTGTGCCAGTCATCGCAGGTCAGGTAAATACTACATACTGTATTGTTCTATGATTTTTATGTCGTACGTATTGTAACTTGTAGTGAAATAGAACAAAGGAAAATTTTATCCTTCTTTATTATTTGGTGAACAATAAAGAATCATACATCAGGTGCGCTTTATATTATACATAACTCGAAAAAAAAAACGCATCTGAAATGATATGTACCATGACTGACGAAAAAAGATTCCCTTCTGATCCGTCAATGTAATAGAGTAGTTTAGAGTAATGTATAGAAATTTTTAAAGTTATTGCAATAGATTAATTCGAATTTCTCTCTGTTATATTGATTTGTAAGTACCTGATAATACATAGATGATGGATGCATTCCGTTTCACGCATAATGCAATGTTTCATTTATCCTTATTTACATTCAAAACAACAATGATGATTAATGCATTACGCATAAAACGGAATGTACTCATAGTTAATATGAAAACATTATTTAATCAATACGAAATTTTGCAAATGTACTTAATGAGAAAAATTTATATAATCACCATCAAACACGAGTAGATTTAACGGAAAGATAATATATACATGTAATTCGATCAACGATTGGCGATTATTCGATCAGCACGAAATTTTGGTTTACTTATCGAGAAAAATATATACAATCAACAATAAATTTTAGTATATTTAATAGGAATGAATTAATTGTTTTCACTCAGTAATTCTGAGTGATACAAAAATTCTGATTTATCCGTTCGAACGGACATATTATAATAATATAATTTTCGGACATATTATTATAATATAATTTTCAAAATTAACTTAAAGGATAAAATTATAAATGATTATAAAATATAGACAATATCTTCCTATTTGTAGAAAACAGAATATCTTTACAAAAATAATGGAAGATAATAGCTTTGATTATGGGCGTATCCAGGGAGAAGGGGAGGTGGGAATTTAACTCCAAAATTTTTTATTAATTATTTTATTTTGAGAGAGTTTCGTTAACGTACAATCTAATAGTATACATCCATTCACATCGGTCTGTATTTAAAAATTTTTCACTACTTTACTAATGAGAATATTTTATTTTAAATTGTCCAATTTTTAGCGATGTACTTTATCGAAATTTCTCTTTTATTTTTAATTGTAAAAGACATACTTTACTTTCGACTTTATGTGAGTTTTTGCTGTTACATAAAATATTTTTTTACTCCTCGTTATAAGACCATATAAGTAACTTTTAATACTTTTGTGAGAGAGAGAGAGAGAGAGAGAGAGAGAGAGAGAGAAAGTGGTATATAATAACAATATTAAAGAATTAAACATTTTACTTGTGTAACAGCCATGTTGTCTTTCTTTAAAAAAAAATGTCTTTAAAAATATATGTAAAAGTTACATGATGTACAAAACATAACATTTTTGCTCTTCAAAATGAAATACAAGGAGACATTAAAAGCTGTAAAAATATAAAAATGAAATTCATTAATGTCAAAAATTGTTGTCAATGTCACAACAATAAAATTGATTCAGTAATGTTTTTTTCAATATAAATAGCAAAATTTCTCCCTTTTTTTTGGTTCTTAGTCCGATTGGCGCATGGTACATCCCTGGATAGAAATCCCCCCTCTCAGAAAAAAATTCTACGATACGCTTATGGCTTTGATAAAAACAAATTTTACATCGTGGGATCTAAACTACACTGTAAAAAAATTTCGTAAATTTACACATGTAATAGATGTAAAAATTACATGATTAATCATATAAATATAAAAAATCATGCAATTTTACAGAAATTATGTAATTCTACAAAAATTATGTAAATTTGCTTTTATTGTGTAAATATATATCTAATTTTATATGGAATTACGTAAATAGAAGGATAATTTAAGTATTTTCTGTAATTACCCAAACATTTGTAATATTATGTAATAACAATAATTTTTCACGTATTGCTGTTAAATGTATAATAATATATAATGTATGTATAATTTAATATTTGAATGTATAATATACAAATAATGGATGTATAATTTAATATTTGAATATATAATAATACAATTGCGAAATGTATTGTCACATTATCGTTCCTATAACTATATACACATTGTAATTGTATTTCCACAATCTGCTTAGTTACAAACCAAGAAATAATTTTTATTTGCATATTGCACATTTACAAAACGCGTGGATGTTTACAACTATTATACAATATTATTAGTGGATCTCAAAATTACTCACTATAATAGTTATAATTTTACGGAAAAATTTTTGACAGTGTATACTATAATTCTAAGTGGACAAAATTGCATAAAAATCGTGCTTTAAATGTATTAAATTATTTAAAACATGCTTAATCAATGTTTCTAAACATTTCTTGTTATAAATAATTGTATAAATAATTGTATAAATCATTGTATGAAGCATACAAATGTTTTTTAAAAAATATAATGTTTTGTTCTTATTATTAAATAAAAATATTATATTTTACCATTCTTGTGAAATTGTAATACATACAATCACATTGTTGCGAGGGCACGGTCAGAAGTGTTGCAAGCCCGCCATATTTTTGTTAAAATCGTACCTAATATTTACCGAATAATTGGTTATTCGGCATATTAAGAAAAGGTCACCGATACCGATATATCACTTTGTTTTTAGACAATTTTTTTTAAAAGGTGAAAATAAAACTTTAAATACAAACTTTAAGTACAAATTAAAAAGTGTCCTATATACAAGTACCAGTATGTAATTTTGTTTGTATCCGATCTTCTTTAGTTAAATATTGAATTCTAAACAAATGGAGATCGAAATCAAATAGATCTTTACCATCTTTAGGTTAATTAAGAAATATCAGTGTATAATTTCATTTCCGTTCGTAAAATCTTCTTTTATTAAATATTAATTATAAACAAATAGAGATCGATGACGAATAAATCATCACGCACAATGCAAGACCAATTTTTTTTTACGTCAACCGAGACGTTGACTTGTTTCACTTACAGTTTTGTATTCGCTAACGATTAGAAGAAATACCAGGAGACACAGTAGTGTCTAAGGCAAGCGATCTTTTTCATTATCTAGCTTCTAGTTTCTAGCTCAGTTAACAAATACCAGCATATAATTTTGTTTCAATCTCCTTTTGTTAATTTATATTATACCAATATGTATGCTATCGCATTCTCGCGTCAAAACATCCAACAGTACATTCTGGCTAGACAATTGATATGCACATAAACATAATAATGACAACATAATAACGACGACGTACATATCTTAAAAAATTTCATATTGGGTTTTTGTTCTTTGCGTCGCAATAGATCTGTTTTTTTTATTACTGTACTTTTTGAACTGGTACACACAATGCAATAAGTTAAAATGAAACAAACATACGTTTCATTTCAGCTTACTGCACTGAGTGCAGCAATAAAGAATAGACCCAATATCTTCACTCGTAGTGCATGTAGAAAAAAAAATAAGAGCACTTTTATTACTCAATTCGATTAGAAGCTATCAATTGAGCGTAGAATTTGATTCAATAGTTATTGAAATCAAATAATCTCAGTCCCCTGCAATTCACGATCTCGCGTAAAGGAACAAGATAGTGTCGCTGCGCTTGCCTTAGACACTACTGTGTTTCCTGATATTTCTTCTAATCGTTAGCGAATAGAAAACTGTAAGTGAAACAAGTCAATGTCTCGGTTGACGTAAAAAAAAATTGGTCTTGCATTGTGCGTGATGAGGAGAGGCGAAAATCCGTTACGCGATCAAACGTAGCGCCAGTGGACGTACACGTGACGTGCAAAAAGAAAGGGATTGGTGAGCACAATGCACACAAGCGTACATTAAGCCGGCGGCATTGCGGCCGTCGAAGTGCCGGCGATGCCGAACGATTCATCGGCGTATCAGTTTAATCCCGGCAAGCGCGATAGCGTTGTAAATCCAATAATTGCCCGTCTTACCCGTTAAGCAGCTTTAATTAATTCCATTTCCGTACCGACGGTGGATTAACGGCCGAAGTTGAATTAAAATCTCATCTGAAGCAAAAATGCGGCCCGCAGCCGTTACGATTACCTCACGCCTTTCTATTCCCGTCTTCCGAGTTATATTTACGTCATTAACAACGTTAGTTTTATAGTCCATCGCAGTAATTGCTAACAATGATTGTTGTTAACATTAAAGCAATTCTAATACCACTGTCGAATAAATTCTATAATAAAACTTTTAGAGTGAATTTGATTCTGTAGAGTGAAATCTTATTCAAGAAACTCTTTTTCACTCAAGACTTTTTCATTTAATTTTCACTCTTTAGCGGTGCATTTTAAAAAATTTAGAGAGAAGGTTTTATAGCTAAAAATAATGTTTTTTTTTTGGTGATCGTCAATACTTGTGAGATTGTTGAGAATCATAAGATACATGTAATGCGAAGAAGTACTCGATGTAGTATCGTTAATCGGAAATGATTGCGGCGGAAATCTCTGATCCGAGAAAACTGTTCCGAGGAAATTGCATCCGCCAGAACGTCTCGTAGAGGCAAAGCCTGGTTGATTGGAAATGCGCTGTTAAATTGAAACTTGTATCGGATCGATGCTCACTCAAGGGAAATAACAACCGCATCCTTTGTGTCCGGAAGTCGAAGACCGTGTCGATTTTAATAATATCATATCGCTGAGAAAGAGAAAGAAAGATAAGTGTCCGCCATTGAGCATCTCCGAATTATGTATTTTTATAGATCGATCACGAACAGAGACAGAAGTAAGTCATCTTCGCAATGCAATTAATTATTTTGCGAAATATATACCTATTTGTTCTTTTCTCTTCTTCAATTCTAGTTAAATTTTGGTAGAAAAAAAAAACATAGATTTTTAAGAGAGAGATTTGCAGAAGTCTCTCTATATTTCTCTTCATCACAACTTATGAGAGCACTGCGTGTTCGAGGGTTACAAAATCATAGACAAATTGCAGGGCTTGAGAACCGAAGCGCGCGCAGAGCGAGTATCCAGATATCGCAGCTGCAATCGCCACGGATGTCCATTATACAGATTGCGACGGATGTTCACACTAGTTGGATATCCGTAGTTAGTGCAGGCGCGCCGTAATCTCGCCACGATTCGTTAAGATCTACGAGGCATGAAACATAGTTTACACGCGCGGCGGAATGTCGGTCGGTGTCGTCTAACAGTCGCGTGAATTATGAACTACGTGCACACGAGAGAACATCACGAACATCCTGGACAAATCCGTGCTGGATATTCAAATGTCACCCTCGCAACTGAATAATTGGATGATTTGTGTTGGTAAAAAGTTTCTACTCTTTAAATTTAAATCAATGGCCAATTACTGACATTAATCTTAAATAAACTACTGATAATCAGTGAAATCTCTAACTTAACAAATCTTGTTTTAATATATTATATAAATTTAATGTATAAATTCAATGTATATTACTGGAAGATTCAAACTGACATGTAAATATCAGTATTTTAATTATATAATGGTTAATCTTTTTTTTTTTTTCAATTGAATTTCATTGAGTCCCAATGCTAAGTGTCATTAAGTAATCAATGATTAACCACTGATTCAGATTTTAGAGAGTACATTTTGCAAAAAAATGCTTAATAGAAAAAACCCAAAAGAACGAAGAACATTTCATTGAATGTCCGATGTTGCTTCAAAAAACTCGATTTACAGGGATTGATTTTAAAAGAGCTCTACATTATTGCAAATTATCCCGTACGAATTAATAACACGAAATAATAATACAGGATACGAATCGTTGTTTCACTTATGGTTTCGTTTACAAAGCACGAGCTGTTCAGTATTTTGATCCGGTTTCTCGTTACGAGACTGGTCAACATTTACCCATTGCGCGAATCTAGACTCTGTTGCTGCATATGCTACCATTGCGCCACTTAATTTGCGCTTTCATGTACAGAAACATGCGCGCGATCTGCAAAGCCCTTCAAAATGAGTTGGGCGAACATACAAGAACTTCGTTTCGGCAACAACCCCTTTGTAGATGCAAAAAAGGCGCAATATACGTTCTGTACCGTCTGCCTGCAGTATAACGGACCGCCGGACAAAACGACGGGGGAAAGTTAACCGAGTAAAAGGGATAAGCAATATCCCTTTATTCGTTTACTTCTTGCAGACCGCCGCTGACGGAAAGACACGATGGAAACGGGAATCGCATAGCCAGCTGAATTCCCTCTTTGCAATTGATTTCGAAAAAGTTGATATACCATTTAAAAGAAAAAGAATAGCTTTATATTGTCCTATACTCGTATTATACTGGCATCACATTGTACGAAATCTATTTCTCTCTACAGTCATGTGTGTAACAAATTTATTAAATATCTGCAATAAAATTTATTAAATATAAAATAAATAAAAAATATAGAATATTCGATTTTTAATGTTGATGTGATAAGCACATAGCGAGTTTTCAGTATTTTTACAAAAATCTACTGGCCAATTAATATTGGCCAATTTAATATCGACAGTAATATCGACGAGACAGTAATTAATTACTTATCTTAAGTACTGTTATTTAGCACTTTTAGTACTCCAAACAAGTAATTAATTATTGTCTTTCAGTAAATTAGCTAGTATTAATTTTCTATAAGGCTATATTATGTATAATAAATGCGGGTTTAGATATTGGGTTTTTTTTTATTACAATCACTATTTATCTTCATCTTGTTATTTGATGAATAACTGCAACAATAGAACAATAAGAAAGAAAGAGATTGTATCTTATTGATTGTAAATTTTGTATTGTATTTATTTGTCGGACGTTATTCGATGAATAAGAAGTAATTGATCACTGATAAAATTTTGAAGTACACTATCAATTTAGTAATAAGATAATTTATTATTCATGCATAAATAAATAAATTAGAAATCCTTTCACTATTGGATCAAAATTGGATATCGATTATCAATTAACCATAAAACATTTTTCCAATATTATAAATATAATATGATATATCATTTACTTCTCTCTTTAATTTTCCTTTTCATTTTTTTATTTTATCAATTTTTATTCATCAATTTTATATTATTTAGCAAGTTAATTTGTGAAAACTAGATTGTTTGCAATCACTCGTAACTTTTGAAAATAAAAAAATTGTTGACATCTTGATATTTTCACTGAGATAAAATCGATTTCAAATTACTCTGACAATATGTTTTCGGATTTTTTTTTCCTTTAACTTTGTATACGCAAGCTATCGATGAGATTTTGAAAGACCTCGCAATCGTGTCAACAGCTTTTACATAAAATCCTTAGCGGAAGCATCTCGATGTCTTTAAGTAGATGACGTTTCGACAAATAAGACAACACGTCGTCTCACGATAAACAAATATTATTATTCCCGCAAATATTTACAATCAACAACCACCATGGTATAACGCGGTGCTATTTAGCTCTTCATCTCCGCTTCCGGCTATTGAAAATGCAATTTCAATTTCGGCGAAGCGAAGTCAATTCGCTCCATACGGCAGAAGCAGGTCGCGGAGAAATGGACCAGTTTTCATAACCGATACGAATGAAATGTACGACACGTAACTTTATGTTCGCGCAGCTACATAAGCATGAGATGTCACGGCTTATCTTCCTCTTTCCTCCCTCTTGCAACTGAAATTGATTTTTCGCGAAAGGTCGCGAGGTCGTCCGCGAATGGTCCAGACGATAGCGAGAGCGAAGAAAGCTCGAGGCTTCACCTCGCGTCTTCTTCTCTTCTTCTCTTTTTCCACTATTAATTTATCGGCAACAAAAAATCGAGGCTGAAACAGTGAAGACGACGTGCACTAAGAACAGAACAGAATTAAATACGTGATAATTAATTTATACAATACGAGTATATCTAATGCAGATTTGATGGCTAAACCTGAAAGCAAAATTGAGGATTTAAAATGAGTGACTGCAGTGGTTTGCTTTACTATTGTATGAAATTACTCGAACGCGAATGTTGCAATTTATAAGTCCTTAAAAATGTTAGATTGCGCTAAGATGCACGGACAATTTTTTTTGAAGTATCTAAAAATTTAAATACAGGCCTCAAAATAATTTTGTTAAATCATGAAGATAATTATACAGGACGCTCAAACTAATTGTTAGAATATCAAAATGCAATCTTTTGCAATGCTTGAAATTGCTATGTAATTATTTTGATTATTCAATAAAATTATTTTCGAATCTTTATTTAGCTAAATTTTTTTTATACTTAAATAAAATTGTTTATTTGCAAAAATGAATGTTATTTGAAGTGAAATATCTAAATAGACATATGCGATAGATTGCAAATTTAAACATATCTGATTGCTTTAATTTCTTAATGGCCATAAAGCCCTTGGCTTTCGTTCAACAAGCGTCGATGTGTATTATAAGTGATGACAGCAATTCGCCCGTCTACACTGTGTACAGTATACCAACTAGTACCTCCGGTTGTCAGTCAGGCGAATCGAATGATACCATCATATCCATGCAAATACTTTTGCCGACAAGCCAACTTGCAATCTCCATCCAATGTCAGGTAATACTTCCTCCTGGGACGGGAGAGAGGCAGGGGAATATTGGCGTCAGACAGCGGATATCGCGGCAGTAAATCGTTTCTATTCACTACAACCGTTCCAGACACAAGCATATCCTATCGAAAGAGATATGTGAAAATATCGCGGGACTTCGTAAAGTCGCCAAAAATTCGACGAGGAGAAGCTAAATGTATTGACAATACAAAAGGCAGCCATAAATTCGAAGCATTATTGTTTTGTCAAAATAAAGTAAAAATATATCTTTCAGTCTTTATCTCTCACGAGATTTTTTTAGAAAATTAATTGTGTAATCAATCCGTCATTTATTATTATTAGGTGTTGGAATTAATTCGTAGCGTTTTTTTAATGAAAGAATGTTATTTATTTCACATGAGCATTAAAAAATATTATATTATTATTGTAACTTGTACTTATTACTTATAATTTGTAATTAGTCTACAATTATATTTAATATATCTGCATAGATTATTATTAATAAATAATAAATTGTTTAATAATAATAAATATATGAATCTCTGTTAGAGAATGTCCATACTTTATAATTTAACTTTAAAATTTATCATAAAATTCACAATTAATATTGTATTTGCCTATCTAACTTTCTTAATCTTTATAAAAAATATTAAGTTTCATTTAATATTAAAATATATACACATATCGCTTATTTGCTACAACAAAACAAAATTTTTTTTCAAAAAAGTTTTAATATTTTAAATTATTAAAATTTTGTAATACTAATTTTAAAATGTAATGTAATGCTGATTGCAGAGCAATAAAAATATGTTCTTTTAAAGTAGATATTTTTTTTATATTTTCGTTTTTTCTGCGAGAAATTGAAAAATAATTTTTGAGTTATGTCGTTGCAGCAAATAAACGATATATATTGTCAAGCAAGCGAACAGAAATGCATAAACGAAAATTCCGCGCATCCTCCGTCTCCATCTCTCCTAAGAAAACAAACTTTTCTCATTAAATTTAGCTTTTCCGGCTGTGGACATCGCGCAAACTGAAGAATAGTTCGAAACAACGTGGACTCAAAAGTGAACGACTATTATACAAACCGTGAAACAAATTCGCGGCCTGTACACAAGAAGGACGCACTTGTTTAGCATTTCTGCGCAAAACAGCGCGTAAAAACGTGTGTTTACGAAGCTCCAAGGAAATGAGCTTTTCACAATGTGGTGAGCAAGGCACGGTGCAACATAATAAAATGTTATGGGGAAGAAATCGTTTCTCGAGGGTAAAATGCTAAAACGCTTTTCCAATGTGCTGCGTAAACCGGGATTCGCTTCCTTGATTGCAATATCCCGAACCAACCGAGAGAAGTTAACGTAAAGAAAGTTTCGAGGTTTATTGCGACGATGTCACCTGAAATGTAAATAGAACGTCGTGCTTCAAATCCATCATGAAGCTATTTTCGATAAATTTCTGGAAACTTATAATAGTGAGTACAAAAAGTATTTGTAAAGATATCTTCTAAAAAAAAAAAAGATATTTTCTAAAAGAACTTTATTTTTAAAAAGTAAACATTAAGTAACGATTTATTAACAAAGAATAAAATAAATTGTATATTTCTCAAAATTATTTTACTTAAAGGATATGTAATAATTAAAATTTACATATTATCTTAAAAATAAGCAAGAAAATAAAAAAATTATAATCATATTATCTGTACGTACAAAAAGTATTCGTACAGTCAAGCTTATAAGATCAGAAACACGCAAATTCTTTTGTTTATATTATGATAAAATTCATAGTAAAGTTGCTAATTAATATTCATTTTATGATAATTGCAAATAAAATCTTTTTATAAAAATTTCTCTTATACAAATACTTTTTGTTGCTCACCGATTAGTGTACAAACTACAAGCAAAAAAATTGTTCATTTTTTTTCTGGAACATGAGATGCATAAATAATAACTCAAAAAAATATTTTTTATACCTAAAAAAATGAAGGCTGAGATTCTTAAATTATAAATTTAGCGATATTTAAAAAAAATAATTATATAAAACATTATATTATTGTAACATTAAATTGCACATTTGAGCTTTAGAAGCTTCGCAAGTTTCTAATGAGTTTTTAATGAGTATTTGATTAAATTTTTAGACTTATACCTTTCTTTTCTTTAGATCAATCTGAGAATATCGATAGATTAAAGACTCCTTTAAATATTCTCTAATTTGAAAGATTGTTTGGAACATTTCTATTGTTCAGAAAGAGCTAATTTGCTTGCCCTGGCCAAACTAATATCTATTCATAATTAACTACAGTATATCTATTATCTAATAATTAACCGACAACCGCATACACCGCATATATATGCGAATGCGGTCGCAATATGCATTATTATGGGAATTGTATGTGTATACGTGCAAATATATAATATATAATAGTGTACCTAATCAAACAACTCATCGTGTACGTTAGTAATTATTATGTAATATCTATAAAGGAACAAAGAGATGCGCGCTTTCGCAAACTTCAATGTTTTCTAAAATACTTGGAAAACTCCCGATAATCTGATCTTTCTTTCACTATTCTTCCACTCAAGGATTCCGTTCTCGCACAATTAAGGAAAGAAAAAACGCCAGACAAAGTAAATAATCTTTCTACGCAACTCCGAAGGAATATAAAGAAATCGCGATAGCCGTCCCATGAAAACTTTTGACGAGCTTTTTTGACGAGCTTTTCTTTCGGCTGATTATACGGGAAAGCGCCGAAGTAACGGAAAAACCGCGATACGAGGATTCTTTAATATCGAATGCCGGCATTCCACCCGCCGAAACTCCATGTTTCTTACGCGCACTTTTAGGAAGATGAAACTCCGAATCAGGAGAGAGGAATGCCAATGGGAGAAACGGAGAAGCGTAGGAAAGCGCTTTCACGACCTCCTCACATTACTGGAACGACGAAACATCGGGAGCGGAGATGGATTATTTGTAAGGAATCTCGCTTTCGTACGCGAGAAGCGGTAGTGTTGGAATTCAATTTTGTAATTGACAAATATATAGTACATGCTCTTTCCGTGTGTGCGCAAATCGAATGAGCTATTTAATCTGAGAATGATCACCTGGAGTTTATCACTTTTATATCCCAATATTTTATGTGAGTATTGCTTCCCATTTTTTTTTTTTTTAAATAACTATTCTTTACGAAAACTTTTTAAGTATGCAATATTTCTTCGAATGTTCACAATAAAAAAGTCTCGTGTTAATTAAAATTTTTACTTTTTAAAAACAGTGTCATACTTAACTGTCTATACACTTAACGTGCTTATATTTCATTTAATATTTGTATTAAAGTAATATTTGTGTTAGTTTTTACCTACTTTTTCTGAGAATTATGATTAAAATCATATTCATAATATTCTCAAATATTATACTGAGGGAAAAGTATACTGAATGTTAATGAATATTTCTTAGAATAGTTGAATATTTACAAAATGTAATATTCATATGATATAAGAATTATTAAGTTGATTTAACTTTGTATTTTTTTATTTAGCAAATATTTATTTCCATAAATAATGTTATGTTAGTATTATTATTGAATTATTTATTAAATTTATTACATTGTTACAATTATTTGTAAAAATTAAGCACATTTTTCTCTCAGTACAATAAATTGGAAAATAATTAATAATATGCAATATATTGGTAATAACAGGACATCAATTGAAATGTAAAAATACTCCAAGTCGTTTACGTAAAAAATCAGATAATTATTTCCGAGTTACATGGAATATTTCGCAGCTGCGTGTGTCGCATTATATTTTTGTAAGAAGGACGTTATAGTGACCTCGATTGCTTAACGTGCATTGTTTAATCCTATATAGCATATTTTTGCAGAAATCTTTCTGCAAAGATTCACGGGATGAACCTAATCTTTTAAGTTGAATATAATATGTTGTTATTTTTAATTTTCATTTATGTGAAAATGAAAATTAATCCATTTCTGTGATTAGTTTCAAAATAAACATTGTCCCTATTAAGATATGCATTTAATAAATAAACTACATTAATTTAGATTTGATACATTTTTTTTAAATTAATCAAACAACATGTTAAATTAATTAATAACATGTTAGAGTCATGTTTCAATATAGATACACTGCCAGTACTAAAAATCTACAGTATATGTAACATGAACTAGATTTTCAGTAGTATTACCAGCAGTATACCGAAACTGTGGATAAAAGTAATGGCAATGATTAAATGTATAGAAATTGTTAAAATAACTCTAACTGTACATATGGAATAATTTGACGTTGAATTTAACAGTGTATACTTTGAAAATCGTGCCTCCCCCTCCTCTCTCTCTCTCTCTCTCTCTCTCTCTCTCTAATATAATCTCTCGTCGAACTTCTGAATTTCCAATCCTGGCGTTTTGATGAAATCGTTCGGCGATCCGATATTTTAGCGATCTCCCGGGCTTCGACCGTACTTCCGATGCAATTCCGCCTCTTCCCGTCGAGATTTCCATCCGATCGTCTCACGTGGTCAATGTAGAAAACACGTCGAGCACACTTCTGCGGCATTCCGGATAAAGGGCGTGGCAGCCTGCGCCCTCCGCCAGCTCGCCCAGCCGTTCAGCCGCCCGATATTCCCGATCCCCGTACTCGTCGTACTCTTCCCGGGTGCTGGAGGGCCTGGAATTCCATGGTATTCCGCATACACGGGCGTACGTACGTGTGGCTGTCGCGCCATGAGAAATTACAACGGCCGTGTTCGTACCACGCGTCGCTTCGGAAACGGCGCCGGCGGAACAAAACAAAAATATCGGGCGAGCCGCGGATACGGTTTATCGGAAAATCCCGGCGTGCGCTCGATACGGTGTTTATTAAATACCGTCGCCGTCTCCGTCGTGACATTATGTTCGCATGTAATTGACGTTATACGTGGGCGAGCGGTGCCGACGTTTTATTGCGGCGCGACTAATCGATTTTTCTCGCCGATGACGAGGACTCGCCTGCTTCGAACAATTATCGATAATAAAGACATTCTTTTATATAAGCGGGGTCGCCGGAGAAATATATGTAGGATACATCGTAATATTAACGTATCGGACACTTTTACTGGTGTATCTTTCAACGAGTATTATAGTCGACGTAATCTCAATGAAAATTGAGGCCGAAACGATCAGTTAGTATCGTGTTATTGAAGTTCGATAAAACCATTCGTCGATTAAAAAAGGAATTAGTATCAATACAATTTAAAATCACGTAGAAAAACGGGAAAAACGATTTTGCTGAAATATCTAAAAAATTAACTTAGATACAGATTTGAAAATAATTGCTTTGGATTGAAATAATTATAGGAATTTCAAGCATGCTGTAGGAATGTCAGCAGCGCTGAGAAAGTTTGTGATATTCTAGCAATCAGCTTGAGAGTCTTCCAGAATTATTTTGATAGTCCAACAAAATTATCTTCTGTATTTAAAAATTTTTAGATCTGTAGCAAAATCATCTATCCATGTAAAATTCAAGGAAAGAGACAATTGAGATAATCAGAATTCTGACTAATATGATTTGGAATTTTCTTCATTCATTTACAACTAGAAATTTTTCTCAATGTATCTAACGTATCTGAAAAAAAAGATTTACGTTTCGCGTCGCGCCGCGATATTCAAGTATGCCAATTTTCTCAAATAGCACATGGTTCATTTACCTAAGGAAAGTCTGTACCAATTGTCCCAGTAAACCGTGATGGACGTCAAATGGGACGAAAGCGGCTTCGCAAATGGCCTTGAGTAAACACTCTTTGCCGCCAAAGCCGTACATGGCTGCCATTTTTTCAAACAATTTGTAGAAGCTCCACCTACTTCTACTGGTTCTTGCATAAAACACTCCTGGTTCCGTGAAATCCGTAGCATCAGCCGGCATGTCGTATATCATTTTCGTAAATACACCCACGATTACGCTCTCGCGATCCAGCTGCAACGGTGTGCCTAAACCCAAGATCAGCTGTGAAAGCAGAAAATGATATTCAAGCGAATGAAACATAACGATACTCTCATTAGAAATCATTTTCACAACGCTTATCTTCGCGTTGCGATATTCCACGTTATTACCGCTTTATTATCAAATCAAATCCATCTAAAAGTTTTCTTAAATAGACCTATTTCGTAATTTTATTTTTTTCTTTATTGAATAATGCAGTAACTCTAAATTCTTTAAAGTGAAATCTTACTTTAAAGAGTGAAAATTGAGCCATTCTTGAAAAAGGGTGGTTTAATTTTCGATCTTTAAGAATGAGAGTCCATTTTTAAGAGTGACAATTTATTCTAAAAGTTTTAGAGAGTAGCAAACTACTGTCTGTCCAACTGTCGGTTTGCAAAATTTCTTAAAAGTAGTTTAACTTTTTCAAATTCTCTTTTCGACAATAAATACCTAAGGAACTTAACTTCATTGAAACAAAATATGAGTAAATCAGTTGAGAATCAAAAGCCAAGATTAATAAGATTTTTCGTAATAAGGGCAAATCAAAAGGAGTTTAAAATATTAATTTTAAAAGATTATAATACTTATATTATATTTCGACATTTTTAACGAATTTCTAATAGTTTCAGATTTTTCACTGTACTATTTATTGTTAATTACAACATTGAGAAAAAAAATTGTTTATTTGATTAAATTAATTCAGTTTATTTCTTTTGATGAAATATGTAAGTATTTACGTCAAACATATCATATTTGACTTAACTACATATATTCTTCAACGACAGAAATTAAGACAATGAATTAAGTTAGTCAAATAAACAATTTTTTTCTCAGTATTGCAAGGGATTTATAGCTACAGATATATTCAAAAGAATCATTTTTTTATTTAAATTTCTCTGCTTCGCTATAAGTTTCATTTTAAATTACTAATTCTATTAAGTAGCGACGATCATCGTCATTCAACATGATTATTGCCAGCTTCGCCGTGTCGAGAAAATGATACGACCGTTCCGCGCATTTAATTATTCTCGCTGGCAGTGCCATGTACGGTGATGTCGAGCGTTGTATACACAACGAGGATGAATCGCGATGACCGCGGCCGCACACACGTCGTGGATTCCGAATTCCGTGGGTCGTACGAAGTTCGTCCAATTTCCGCGCCGGGGTTGCGCGGACCATCCCTCGTATGAATTTCCGATAAAACCGCAAATTTCCGCGTAGAATCGTTCCGCCGCCGAGTATCTGGATACTACAGCCTCGCCCAGAAGGAGAAGGTAGAAGGAGATGGAAAATGCACACCGAAGAAAAAAAGGAGCCGACATGCAATAATTCTTTTGCCCCTCTCTCTCTCTCACGGAACAAACAATACGCGCTCGGACCCGACATTATGCGCGAATAATTGATTGCGAGCGCATCCGTACGAGCGTAATTCCGGCGTGAATGTCTCTTGCCGACGAAGGCTATTCCTTTCGCGTTCGAAATATTTCAAGCTTTGAAAATTATCGCGCTTACTCTCTTTCTTTTTCCCTCTAGTAACAGATATAAACTTATGGCTTTAAGTTATGACGTCACAGATGTGTCGTCCTTTATTTTAATATAATAATAGATTTCGTTCTAAGTACAATAATAGATTTATTATTTACAGTATTATACACGAAGAGATTTTGCTGAAGTATAAAAATTTAGCTAGATATAGAAAATAATTTGTTGGACTATCAAAATTACTGTATGTAAGCTGCTCAAGCATAATCCCGCAAAAAGTTACTAGGCCGAGCGGCTCATATAATTATTTTGATAGTTTAACAAAATTATTTTCAAACATTTATGTAGCTAAATTTTTAGATACACTTTGAAAACCATTCTTTCCTGATTGTAATACAAGAATTATTTGTAAGTATTTTCTCAAATTTTACGAAATACTCTACGAAATTCTGATTTTCTGATTCTAATTTATAGCTTACTTATTTGATCGTAGAATTAATGTAAATTTAATTCAAAATTTTTTATAAAACTTTATTACTGCTTGCAGAAATGAAAATAAAAAGTTTGTTCATAAATTTAACAAGCTTTCATCTCGCACATTTATTAAATAAATGTATAATTATAACAAACGTGGTTTATAAATCCAAAATTAACAAAAAGAAGAGCATAAAACCACAGCACAAGATAGTCTTTGTGATATTTAATATATAATTACGTTTATAAATAATTTACAAACGAAATTATTTATAAATTAAATTATAATTATACATTAAATATTACAAAGAATATCTTGTGGATATTTTATGCTCTTCTTTTTGTTAATTTTTAAATAAATGTGTTCCACGCTTCGGTAAAAACGTGTTAACGCTGGACAAAAATCCTGGCACTCTTCGCACTTTTCTGCGCTTTCAATGCGCAGGAAAATACTCGCTTACCGCTTACTGAAACTAGGACTGCAATATTCTCCGAATTCTATTTTCCAACTTAAGTCGTCGATCCAATCGTATCTTCAATTAGTGCGAGTAATGAATGTCTCCCCGCATTCGCTTCTACATCGCCAGACTAACCAATAGTCTATCATCGGTTTGCGAAATGTATCGATTTCATTCGCCGACGGCTTCGACGACACGAATATATAAAAAAAAACCGCAGCCCGGGCTGAATCTCGTTAAACTGTCCTCTCCAGAGGCTGTCGTGCCGAGATACGATCTTCCGTAGAAATTCTCGCGATTTTATCGAAATTCATACGCGACCAGCATGTGTTACGTCCGCGTTGTATCGGTAACATCCTGTACAGATGTGCGATCTCATGTCCGCGTAAACCTTTTCGTCTCTAGCCGGATGCCAGCTGTCATAAATTGAATGGACCACGAAAGATCGACGGGTTGTACGTCGGAATATCGGTCATCAAATAATTCTCCGTCGATGTCAACGCGTATGAGGCGAATAATTATCCGTGTCGCCGAAAAAAACGTCGAAAATAAATACCCATCACTACTTTCTTCGTGCAATTCGCGTTCGTTCTCTCGTCTCTTCGAAGCTCAGAAATGTAGGTGACAATCATCGTAATGGTATTTGTGGAAAACACGCTGTCCGGAAAATTGGACGAACGCGAGGAAGAATGACGCGCACGAAAATGGCCGTGTACATTCATTTTCTGACACGCACGATCCCGACAGTAGTTTTAATTATCAGAGTAGCGGAAATTGCGCCGATCAATTAATGGTAACATTATATATAAATATATTATGTAATATTAATTATTTTCTTTTCCCTTAATAATAAAATCCTATGCATGATTATAAAATTATATACATTTTCTCTCATTGAGCAATCAACGATGAGCATCAAATTCAAGTAAGTGATGCAATATTTCATTTATTAATTAATTACATACCAAAAGCTGAGACGAATTGAGAAACGTAAGGCTCCTTCGCAACCTGAATCGCTGCGCCGTCTCTGAATTTTCATTGTGAGTGCCGTTCACCTGCAGACATTTTCCGATCTTGAGCAATTGACAGAATAGGAGGAGAGTAACAATCGACTTGATCATTTTCTAGAGTATATTTGCGATGTGTGACACGTGGGATTTCTCGATGCCCGTCGAACTTCGAAGGCAGCAAAGACTGGATTGGTTTGCATCGTTTTCGTGTGTTGCGGAGACTGTTAAACAATCCCCAGCGCAAATGTTTGCGCCAGTTCTCCGGCGAATTGCTAGCGACGAGGTTTCGTGGTTCGAGCCGTGGTTCGTATATAACGTCGTTTACGCGATCCAGCGAGAAGCAATTCTCACCGATAATGCGTGCGTAACGATCAGTCTCGTAACGCATCGCGTATCGCATCCGTACGTAGTTTAGTCAAATATTTGAAATCGGCGCGACGGCATGATTATACAACGCCGGACGAAATTACGTGTAACGCGCCCCCGTTAATAAGTTAAGTTTGCAGACTGCGTCGTGTTGATACAAGGCTGCTAAAAGTTACATCACGATGGGACCTCTTCGCGCCTGTGTGGCATGTCGTGCGAATTAAATGTACGTAGCAACGAGAGATGCTGTAATACATGAAAGAGCGAATGCGTGTTTGCCACGTATCTCGGTGGAGCTGCTTTAATCATTTGTGTCGCTGTTAAGAGTTATTAAAGCTACGAAACGAGCGTGTTTTAATTCAGTAAATTTCTGTCTTGATTTACATTTGAACAGGATAACAATTAATGTTAAAAGAGAAATTACGCAAAGTTAAAATTAGTTTTAATTTTATGTAAAGCATAAGCAATAAGTAAATTCGATATTCGCTGTTGTTAAAGTTTAATAAGGTATGTTATTTTTTTTTTAACGCAAGAATATTAATATTTCAAAAGCTATGAATTATCGCACTTCAAATTTTGTATATTGCAGAATTCTGCATTGTAGAAAGACATTAAATTGCTTTGGCAATTTTCTCGCTTTAATTTACCACTTTCTCATTAAATTTTTAGAAATTCTGCTCAAATTCATGTCCTTCAAAAAATATTACGATAATATATAAATTTACATTGAATCATTCAAGTACTTAAGATCCAACTTGACGAAATTAAAGACCTTTATTCCTTATTAGTTGTGTATTCACATTGACGATCCTAAGAAATCTTTTGTTGTAATATCGATTACAATATTTTAACCCCCTCTAAGTACATTATTTTAAAAGTTTGAGAATACTTGCTTTAAATTTAAATGTCACATGCTAGTATCCATACATTTTTTATGTCGCTTGAAAATTCCTCCTAAAAATCTACACGGCTCCCACGAATTCTTTCGCAAATGGCCGAGTGCCAAAATGAGTTCGATGACTCTACGAACATCAGCAAAAAAATTTATATCGCGTTGAAAAACCGCGAAAGGAAAATTGCGTTTGTGCTCCATTTTCGTTGTAATATCACTTTAATGTGGCACTAAGAATGAACAGATCAGCACTTTGCTGATAATGTTATGAAAGAAAGTTTCCCTCGATAAAAGCGACAAAACTCCTGCGGTAGCCTCCGGCCTGAGCCCAAATCAAAGTCGTATCATGAAAAAAAAAGAGAAAAATGGAAAAGTCAAATAAAAGGACAATAAAACCAATATCTTTCTCTTTAAGTCCGAATTTAGCTTTCCATGTGATGTCTTCAATCGTAAATACGAGCGGAGACTGTATTCTGCGAAATAGTAACAATGTTTGTCTCTTTCAGACTTCCAAGGGTTAGTTACAATGGAATAAAAAAAGGTTAAAGGTAAATTCTCTTATCGAACGTACAGTCAAGAGAAAAAGCAGGAGAAGATTGTTTGTTTATATTATACATGTATACTTTATATACATCATATTATTCGATCTTGACAAGGCAGCATTATAGTAAAATAACAGTAAATGTTTTTGCAAATTATATGTGAAAACGAATAATTTTGAATTTAAATGCTTTTATTTCTCACAGGTGCAGATATATTTTTCTTTTTTTCCCATAGCCATAAGTCACAAAGAATTGTTGGCGTTTCTAACTTTTGGACATCATATGATCGACGGTAGCTGGCGGCGGATATCTTACAGGCCTTTAAATGGATGATCCAGTAACGTAATAAAATCTTAGCGAAAATTTGTGCGAAGGCGGGACAGTTGGTCGGTCCATTCGTAAAGAAAAATGGCCAGCGGGTAACAAGAAAGGCGAAGTTTCGTTTTGCCACGAAAAGATCTCGAGCTCGTTCTTATCCTGGTAATCTCGTAACATCGTAGAATATCTTTCCAAGTCGGCACGAGTTCATACTGTCGCTAAATTGAATCGCAACGGCCGTACGATCTCGTAAAACTCATCTTCGTTATCTATACGGAATCAGACCTGCGGCTGAATTCAAAACGTGTGTTTCCCATGGTCGGTTAAGCAACGTCCATTCATCCACGAATTCTTGCTTTAAAGAAAGAAACAAAGATGTGTAGCTTGACCAAAAATGAAATAAAAAAAATTTATTCCTGAATGAAAACTTTCTTGACTTTCACGCTGTTCAGTTAGAATAAAATTCTATATACGGAAAGAACGTCTTGCTGAAATATCTAAAAATTTAGCCAGATACAGATGGAAAAATAATTTTATTAGATCATCAAAATAATTTGCAAGACTAAAATTCATCAAATAAATTATAAAGCTCCCAAGAATATAAGTTCAAAAATTACAAAAATTAGAGGGCTATTCAAGCCACGCTGGATGTCGTGATTTAATTTACTGACTAATTTATTGTTTATATATAATAATTTGTACATCTAGGGTGGCTCGAATAGTCCTCTAATTTTTGTAATTTTTTAATTTGTCCAAACTTTTGCATTGTCCATTGTACTTGAATTATCTACATAACATTTTGATGGTCCAATAAAATTACTTTTGATCTGATGTATCCAGCTAAAGTTTTAGATGCTTTAGCAAAGTCATTCTTTCTGTATATAAAAAGAGAGTTTGGCTTTTCTATTTCACGTCTGCAATCATTGCAAATGTTACACTAATTTATTATGCAAATAAAGAAAAAAGAATGACACATTGCAGAATTAAGTCGTTTCGCGGGAACTTCGATTAAAAAACTGCAATTGTGTAAAGTGTATCTTTAACAGCGTCGAAAACACTTCCGCAGCTTTGATCATTTCTTTCTATATTGGAAGAGGTCGGATTGCAGGATACAATGCAGAAAATTGGTGGCCAACTAAAAATAAATGGTTACGTAACAGCGCGCGGGGTATTTCTGAAACAAAAGAAGACGTATGTGAGGTCAGTTTATCACGCTGGTCAACAATAGTGGTATCGGAGGATCCATTTTCCACGGCAGTTGTGCCGCTTAAAGCGAAAATTGAAAAAAATATCCGTCGTTCGTCAGCACCTTAGAAGTGGCTTGAAATGAATGATAAAGTGCCCGGAAGCCGAAAACGGAACGAAAACTTCTGCTTTAATTTTTTTAACGTTTTGTTATAAAACCTCCCCGGCAAGCTGACGTTATTTATCATCATTTTGACGCCAAACTGACATCTATAATGTCAAAATAACAATAAATAACATCAACTTGTTTGCTGGGTTGCTTTTTACATAATTATATGCAATTTATTAACAACTGTCAAAATATAATAGACTTTTCAAGCTTGATGCAGATTGATAATAATCACTTTTATCGTCGACTATAATTGATGTTTAAACAGCTGTAATGCATTAAACCCGCCTTGCGAATCAGAAACTAGCTCGTCGCTGATCGATATCTTTTTGGATAATCCCTAAAGAAGATAGTCGGTAGGAAGTTGATTTGTTTCCTGTTATATTATCTCGACGACGGGCGGACAAGGATATATAGGAGGAGGAGCTTTATTACGTCGTCTTGGAGTTGTAATTCAATTCTGCGGAATCCGCAACAGTGGACATGCGAACTAAGCTAAAGGTCTTATCTACTCCATAAAAGATCGAGCGGTTATAGCTCGAACTGATATATTAACAATTCACAATTCTAATGAAAACAAGTATTCGAGGACAATCAATTCCTATCAATTCTATCGATTCTTATCAATCAAATTTCTGTCAAATGCAGTCGAGTCTAATCTCGAGACCTCCTCTTCAAAACAAATTTTCAAAGCGTCAACAAGAGTTTTCGATTTAACTGCAAATAAAAAATAAAAAGCTCTTTGTAAACTAGAACAATTGATGTAAAAAATTTTACATAAAAAGATATCATGTTCTGTAAATTCGAGTATTGAACGATAGATTGGAGATAACT
>NW_011626992.1:21005-91141 GCF_000204515.1 Acromyrmex echinatior | reverse complement strand
ATACGCGTAACGGAAATGATAGTGGATTGATTTGCTGTGACAGCTCTCATCGATTCTATAGTGAATATATTTTCTATATTATCTCCAGAATACCTTGAACTCTTATATCGAAAACCGACGAAGCTCACTATCTTTCCTTGCTGCGCGATCGCAAGACAAACATTGAATCGTGTGATCCTACTTTTGTTAGATTTATTTATCTAGGATAATGTAATATCATGATTTTCGATTTCGCTCTTCTTCGCAAAAATCTGTGACTTTTTACCTATTCCACACTTAAAATCTTGCTTTTCGGAAAGCCAGCGCTTTGGATACGAGAGCTAAAAATATCCGGCTTTTATACGGGCATCAATAAAAATTAAATTATTGTATTATTAAATTATTGAAATATATATCATAAACATTGGTTGTGTTTGGCTTTTAAACATTCAAAAATAATTTGCTTGAACGTTACGAAAAAGTCATTTCTAGCGGTTCGCTTCAGGATATCCAATGCACATAATGTTACGTCGATATATACGCAAGATTCTTCCTTTCAGTTCAAATCACAAATTCTGCTACACGTCGTGTCCGTCCTGATATTACAAATATTAAAGAACAGGACAATGCGCAACGTATCAACAGAATTGGCTATTGATAATATTAATAAGAGATGCCACTATATATCAAATAACACCTGCATATTAAGGGAAGAATTTTTAATAGCTAAATTAAATTCGACATTTTTTGTATTTAATAAAAAATTTTATAAACAAATCTTTGAAACATCCAAAGTGGGCTTACCATTTGTCCCCCATTATTGCGACTATAATTTTAGAAGGTCTGAAAGAGATGGCATTTCAGCCTTTACCTTGTGTATTACAGTTCTATTTGAGATATGTATAGATGATATTACCTTAACTGCCACATCACCGTGGTATTAGATCGGAATGACATGGAACAAATGGAACGATTGTTATCTGATAATGATACTCTCTCTCTCTTATAAAATAACTGACAAGGATCTTACAAAAAAATTACTGGTCAATTACTTTTCTAGTTAGATAGGAAAACAATGAATTTATAGAATTCACCTATAAAGACGAGAATATTCCTACATATGGTCTTCCAAAAGTCCATAAAATTGATGTTTTTCTAAGAATAATTGTGTCTTTAATTAATAGCTCGTTGTACAAACTTGTTCTTTATTTACACTACTTCATTACTTAAATATTAAGTGTTAATATTAACAATTATCAGCTTGTTTCGACTGTTATTATTTTATTCACGCAGGTATTATCATGCGTTTTACGACTTCATTTTTTAATTTTATTAGAAAAAATGTTTACACACTTGTTATTACATCATTAAAGATAGCATATCGGAAGCACGTAGTCACGTTGAAAATTGGTTTTATTTAGTAGAGAATTTATGAATGGAATTTATTTTGAGTCGAATTTAAAATTGATTTGTTGAATGTCACATCGCTGTTCACCAACACAATGGACGGAACGGAAGTGAACGGACGAAGGGAGTGGCGACAGCACATGGAACTAAGAAGTATGAAGGACGTGCTGTTTGCGACTAAACGTGATGCAGTTATCGGATGTTATTGCCAATATTCTCGTTCGACAACAGGTGCGAAAAGAAAACGATCTGTTCGAAATTTATAAAGGTCAAGACTGATCATTAATCATGACGCAGTACAACGAAGGTGGCATCAAAAAAGACGCTTCGTTTAAGTCTCGAACTCTCTTCAGTTACGTTATTGGAAAATTTTTGTGTCAAATACACACATTGTGTTCTAAATGGTCCACTCAAATTTTTGTGTTTATTTAACATAAAATAAATATTAGAAATAAATTGTGTAAAAAATAATCACAAAAAAGATAATGCTAACACAGTTTGTAAACAAAAAGTAGAAGTATATTTTTTTTAGTATAATTAATATTTATAATATGTTAAATTAATCCACATTTTATTCATTCATCTTACAATTAGAATTTATGTTTAAAAACACTTTATTTTTACGCTATTTGTTTATTTACTCATAAACTGCCATTAAGAAATGTTGAATATAAATGTAACATAAAATCTTTAAATAACATAATCTCATCATATTAAATTAACACTGGAATATGTTAAAAAATTCAAGACAAACTGTTAACAAGAACGAATAAACCGTTTCCAAGACAAATATACAATGTTTTTTTTTACTGTATATATTGCGTGTCATTTCATTCCCAATGTGTCGCATGTTTCAGCAAATATACAGAAATTATTTTTCATATGACTTTCATTATTATTTAATACCATAAATACCAAGAAACATTTTCTTTTAAAATAGACTGCGATGAATAATATTTTCATGCATTTGTAACAAAGGAAAACTACTGCCATTGCGATTCTACCATTGCGATAACCACTGCATGACATAAATTCTGTATAAATAGAAATAGTAATTTGATTAATCGCAGAAGACGTAACTTTAAAATTCTTCTAGAATGATGTAATTATTCTAATATTTCAGTAAAATAATCTAAAAGGCTTTCCGTGCATTCCGGAAATAAATTGTC
Organism: Acromyrmex echinatior; assembly: GCF_000204515.1. The sequence continues at coordinate 88,586 of NW_011626992.1, read as the reverse complement.
ACAGCTGTTGGAATCTTGTTGACCTGCGATTTCAGCAGCACGATATTCTTGATCGAAGGCATTACTGAAAGGTTCAGACGTAGTAGAAGGCCTGAAATATTGATAAATATAATTACATCTTTAAAATAAAATTCTGATTTCTTACGCAGAAAAATATTATAAAATATATAACAATATTACAGAAATATATCGATAATGAAACGTATTTCTTATGTATTGCGCTCGTCGTTGAATAAAATAAGATATTGATTCGCAATTGTTACAATACAAATTATAATATATTCAGAATATAAGTTTTAACATTCAGAACATGCAATTGTCCTATTCATTCTGAAATGTGTTATAAGGCACTCGTATGCTGCATAATATGATTATGCATGTAACGCGATCTATTCATATTCCTAACATAAGCCACAACAATGGTAAGGCAAATGTATACAGTTCCTTAATCGTGAAGTTATTCTGGGCTTAGATAAAGATTACTCTAAGAGACTACTTGCCGGATTAACGCTTACGTGAAGAAAATATGGGCGAGCTGCGCAGTCAGAGTATCGCTCCGTCTAAAAGGCACTGCTGCGGCTTCGCAAATAGTTTTCAAAAGACAGGCTTTCCCCGAACGTGTGGTCTCGAAGACCGACTCGAGAATTTCGTAACATTCCCATCTGGATATCATCGCTTCACGTCGAAAAAATAACAATAGAAACACAAGTGAAATATATGCGAAGAAAATGATATAAAATAATAAATATAATATTAACATTATTAAAAAGAAAAATAAAATATATACTACAAAATATTGAATATGTTCTTTAATTAAACATTTACTTTAGATTTCAAGTTTATTCACAAATTTATGTACCTAACAATTATTTAGCTATACATTCATTATTTTTAAAACCATCAAATAAAAGATTCTTTAAAATATCTTTCAAAATTAAGAAATTAATGTACATTCGAAAATTATTTATAAATATTCCTTTTATTTTATAAAAGTCTTCTCTAAGATTAAAGCTGTACGGACAAAATGTAATTTAAGCTTATGATTAAATGTAATATTACGTTTTTTAAACCTTTATTATATTTTCTTGCTACATCAGTACCGGTTAATATCTCGGAAAATATCCTCAAAGACCATCAAGTATCTAAAGATCAAACGCCACAAGTCATTATGAGTCCGATACAGCAGAAGAAAAGGTATGGTCAAAAGAAAAAACTAAAGAAAAAAAAAGGGAAAGATTCAGGCTACGTTAGGTTGGATTAACGAGATCAAAGCGAATGAAAGAATCCTTCGATAAAGGAGTTAGATTAACGTCCATTGTGCCAGGAAATAGGCGCACGGGCCACGCAATGCAAGTAGATTTATTAAAACATGTAAAAGGAAAGAATCCTCGCCTTATCCTAGTATTAAGCCTTGTTCTTCGCTCCTTGAGTCCCGAATATGCTCATTTCGAGGGACAGAACTCGACTCAAGACCCTCTCAATACATCTTGTCAACGCTACTTCTTACATAATATTTCACCGTTTTTTTTTTCTTTACCATCTAATTCTTCCTTTTGAACATATTGAAGCCGAGAAGCAGAAAGATTCATGAACTTTGCCTTTTCCAGAAATTTTTCCGTGAAGATCCAAAATATGTAGTTAGTGATCTCTTCAAGATAAACTTTCCAGATCAGTTATAGATGTATGCTGTTGCATCCCCGTCAGATTGATATCTTTTCTCTAATTAAGAGTTATCGGATGATAAATTAATAAGATCGAGATTACGATCGATGATTTTGGATTTATTTTCTTTTGATTCTCAGATATGGAAATATACGATGATCTTTAAATTAAATATAAATAGCTTTCAAATATATATTAACAATATTTGTGTATGTAAACGTTTAGTGTATATTAATAAGCTTTTAATACCCTAATACATTAAATTCAATTTCAAATCAATTTCAATATAAAAATTAAAATTATGACGTAAATAATTCGATAATATTTTATAATAGAAATTATATAATAGAAACTCAGATTAACGGTATAAATCCAATAATTTGAACAATGATTTAAAATATCATTTTATTACACTTACGAGAATGCGTGAGTAAAAATATAAATGGGAAAGATCACAATAGCTTCAATTAATTCATATAGAATTAATACAGACTAAATGCTACGAATTAATCGTTTGAATAATGATTCGAGATTATTTTATTTCCGATGCGAGTCGAACGCGGGAAAGCCCTCTGAGAGGACAATAGCTTCAATTAATTTCATATGCCGCGCAAGCAAAGAACATGATACCTTTCGCATTTGGTGAAGAGGCGTCATTTCCATCAGGCTCGACATGGCGGTTGATCGATCTGTCATAGCGGACGTATGGATCCGTCAAGTATGAGGCGTTAAAGGGCAGGACGTAATTAAATTTCATCACGTAGCCGATAATCATGCTGACGTCAACTTCCATGGGTAAACCGAGGCCGAGGATTAACTGGAACGGTTTTCAAATATAGGAAGGTGTCATCGATCGTTTGCCACAACCAGAGATCGAATCACCCCGTCCTCCCTCTTGCCATGCCATCCGCCCACTAGTGCCGCCAGCGATCGAGGTTCAACCACGTGAAATTAGATCGGAAAATGGATGTCCCAAAACTCTGTGATTCGAATATCGCCGGCGATATCGCGAATCACAGGATCCTCCATCAAACGTGTCGCCCGCCGTCGAGTTTGTACAAAACGATTCGAATAACATGACAACAGGACCATTTTTATTTAACTTTTATTTAATTTTAAAGTCAAGTGAACTTTGTTGTCAAGTCGAAGTTTTCTAAACTAAATGAAAAATGGAGGTGTTCCTTTGATACGCCGAACAATTCTGGTTATTATTAAGAAAAATACATAGCACAATTAGTTTATTAAAGAAAAGCCGAGCGAAACACCGAGACGTGTACATTCAAAAGTCACGATTAATACTTATTTAGACTAACAAGAAATCTCAATTGTTGTTTTATTTAGCAATATTCTTTAACGGTCTCGTTGAAATATCGGTCTAACCAATTTTTCATACGACCTCGTTTGTTTTGTTTAAGAACACCTTTAGAACCTGTAAACTTGCACATACCTGAACTTTCGTGGGAGTATTGTTTCCGGGCGGCGGAAACACCAGGTATCTCTTATCGCGCGCAAACCAGCCGCTACTTTGAGATAAAGTGGTGACATAAATATCACGAAGGTAGACACATAGGATGGCTAGCGCAAATGTACGAGAGATTCGCATTCTTAAACACCGTTGGGACTGACAATTTGGCGCAGCTTGGTTGAGGCGGTCTACCGCGCCAATTATCACAATTAATAGTGCTGATTAGCCGGCCACCGCGAGTTAAGCGGATAATGAGCGGAAGTACTTTGATTTTGCGAGATACATGTGCGATGACCAATATTGTTTCAACGTAGTACATGAGAAATGGATTTTAAAAAGATATATAAAATGTATAAAGATATCGTATAAAAATTTTATATAGTTTCATTAATATTTCTGTAATATGATCGAATGTATGAGAAACTTTTTCCCTTCTTTCTCTTTCTCTTTCTACATGTATACATCAAGAGATACGGTAGCGATAAGCCAAGCGACACTATCGTATTTCTTACCGTATTTCTGCGTCACGCAGAATGGGGAAAATGGTATCGAGATGACAAATGTCGTAATAAAAAATATTATCTAATATATTAAATTTTGTTATGCAATATCATTCGCATTGGATCTAACTTGGAACTAATTTCATAAATAAATTATTAAAGCATAATTGACAGTTTATAACAATAAGGATTTTATTCAGTTTATTTCAATGTACTAATTTTTCCTTAAATCAGGCGTTATTATATGATTATTTTCGATTTCAATGAAGAAAAATACATTAAAAAACATAGAACTAAAACGATCCCCCCAACTGTGACGAAACTTTTGATTTCTACTTATCTTTATAGTAGCGCTATAACATTTGCTCGATGATGTTTACACGGCCTGTCACGGCTTGTTTGATTTTTCCTTTGTGTCTTTATAAATTTGGCGTGACGTCGCTACAGCGTCGATCTATATTAAATACTATATTTGTAAACATACGCTCTAAAAAACATTAATCTATAAAAATATCAAAATTTACTATCATATAATACCTGTTTATTTTGTTCAAGTTATTCCATGAAGACATTTCTATAATATTAAGAAAGATTGTATTTTACAAATTTTGTTACAATAATGATTAACTAACTACACTAAAAATTATCTGAGGCACAATATTTTCCACAATTACAGTTAAATCGCGATTAATGATGCCAAAAATTAATAAAAGCACAAAAGAGATAATAAAAATTAACTCACCAACTTTACTTTTTTAAAAATTATTGTAATATTAACGCGATTATCATTATTTAAATTAAATATATTGCATTAAATATAAGCATTAAAAACATTTTGTTTTTAATGAAAAAGAAATTGTTCGATTTGTCCAGATTTTGATGACGTAGAAAATTAAGATAATTGATACGCGTTGATTCGTATTAACTGATAGTATCGCCATTGTCGCCAATGTCGCCATATGTAAAGAAAATACGGTGGCCACGAATTCTTTCTCTCAAAGCGTGGGAAGAAACGTTTTTCGTTCCCGTTTTTTCCCAGGTTTTTTCCAGGTTCTTTCCCGGTTCTTTCCCTCCCTCGCAACACTAGTGGCGTCTCGCAATTATTTGTGGCGATTAATCTCGCAATTAATCTCGGCGGCGTAATGCTCTGAAAGAGTTCGATTACTGACAACTCAATAAATTTTACGCGAACAGTTCGTTCAGATGTGGATTCTCATGAAAATCTTCTTATGAATATGAAGAACTGATGTTAATAATTTGAGCGCGCGCGGAAGTTTTGTTATAACTAATTCTGCTGTATGAAAGAAATGTATTATTCGACCGAATTAAGAAGCATGAATTAAAGACTGGATGACGTTCGCGAGAAAAATCTTTTAGTGTTTAAATAATTATATACATTTTGTATCAAATATATCCCTAATAATCTAATTTAATTAAACTTAACAATTTTTTTTTATTTATGTATTGGCTTTTATATAGAGATCTATAAAATTTAATTTATTGAATTTTTTTATTTCTTTTTTTAAAAATTCAAAATCAATGTTACAATTTTTAATTAAATATATTCTTGACACAAAATTTAAATATTTTAGCAATTCAAATAACACAAACGCATCAAATGTATAAGTTCTTTAAATGCCAATGTTCTGTGTGTACATCTTAACAGAATTTTAATTCGGGATTACAAAATTATCTAACTTGAATATTATAAAAAACATACTCCAAATTAGTTTATGAATTCATGATTAAATAGCGATATTTATGTAATAAAAAAATGATATTTTTGAAAAGAATTTGTGTATAATTTTTATTAGTAAACTGAATGATGTATAAAGAAATAAAAATGTATATATAATATATATATATATGTATAATAAGATTTTACGTGAATTCATTTTTACATAAAATGCACTGTTCAAGAGATATTTTAGTACGTCAATTAAAGTGATGTACCCTGTATATGTTGATTATTTAAGACACTAAAGAATTGATAGAAAATTGCAAATTTGTGCAAATTCTTGCACAAATATGTGCAATAATAATATCCAATCGCGTAAAGCGTAATATAATAGGTACATAAAATACGACGTTAGAATTTATGCTTGAAGCAATTCTCTGCCTGTGATTATACAAGCGAAATGTTTGGATATAAATTTCCGTCGATAGATAGGTATTGAAAAATGTTCAAGATTAAAGTTACTCGAGATCGTGAAAAGCTTGCTATTTAAAAAACTGCACTTGTTGACCCACTTTCGTAGTATCCTTTCGCTATGCTCCTCGAGTGATCGGGTCGACGATCTCTCTATCGTTAATATCAAAGCAGGTAGTAATAACAAGTGGCCGGCAACACGCTTTCGCCGTTTTCGCTCGATATTAAAAATGCCCGTTATCGATAATACTGTCTCTGCTTTGCCTGACATAAAGTGTACTCGAACGAACGAATCAAGAAGAAGCGGGGTGCAAAATGCGTCTCGTAGGGTACCAGCGAATCATTCCGACGTACACAACACTCGCTCGCGTTTATCTTTGTGTTAAAAAACTTGCACGAATAATAGAAAAAAAAAATATAGATACGGAATATGCGAGATATTTCCCTCGCGCACTTTTCCATTGGGGTTGGTTGTACCAGTTGATATGGTGATATCAGCTCGCTAAGATGCATCATCGGGTGGATATTCCTGAGTAGGAAAAAGATAATCAAGAAAACGTGGTTATGAAAGGTGATTATCGAAAAACTGTGCAAGTCCGATGAGCTCGCCGCGGAGGACTGTCTTCAACCCATCGACTTCTGAGTCTGAGAAACGGGTAGTTTAATGCCGAGCATTTCACAGACGGCGATAGCTAATGTCAAAAAATCTCATAATGGCGAAGAAAAAGTAAAGCTCGATTCCATAATCACGGCAAACAATGTTGACGAGAATTATTCGTACTTATTTTTTTTATATCTTTCATAATTAGATTCGAGCATCTCGTCCATTCTTGTGTCCTCCTATGTTTTTAATATCTGCTTTTAATTTTGATACTCATTTTAATCTTAATTCTGTTAATTGAATCTTTATGATCAAATTATTTTTCATAACTCATAAATAATTTTATAATCATCTTCAATTAAATTTTCATTATGAAAAGAAGAATATTTCTTATATACTGTTTTTTTTTCTTAGTTAATCTTTTAAGATATATTTTTAAAAAATCTCTGTTTGCTTGATAATATAAATTTTGTGTATGTTCTTTTAAAAGATATATATTTTTATTATTTATTTTTTATGCATTTACTTTCTCTCTTATAAAAATAGTTACACATTTTTCAATTTATTTATACATATAGTAATAATTAACAAGTAAACAATAAATGAAAAACCGGGCAATTAAGAGTCTAAATTCGCAGTAATTGGAGCGATTATATCAACATATATTTCTAAATATATATATATATATATAGAACAAATACCGAACGTTTCGATGCACTCAATTACTTTGATTTACAACTAGTTGAATTGTATTAAGGAAGTTGTATTATATAAGACTACCAAGATGTCTTGAATTATTTATCAAGAGGTGTTATACAAGACTGTACTGAAGATGGCTTGAATTAAGCCGAAACGTTCGGTATTTGTTATATATATATAGTATTGAGAAATATATGTTGATATAATCGCTCCAATTACTGCGAATTTCTCTTAATTGCCCGTTTTTTTTCATTTATTGTTTAGTTTTTATCCAAAAAGTTTTATCCAACTTCAATTATTCTTTAATAATTAACAAGCTAATAAATTTCAAATAAAACATAATATTTTTATAATAAAAATAATGTTATTCATGCCATAGAAATTGTAACCGCAATCTCAAATGTTTACTTTTATACATGAATTCAATATATAATAGATAAAGAAACCAAACTTCGTATTTGTGAATATTCAAACTTCGTATTTGTAAATATCGCTGCATTCCGTTGATATCCGTTCGAAATTCGATCGAAGCTTTCGTTTTTTGCATAGACAAGATTTATTTGCAGCGGAGCTTATTCTTGTGCCAAACGCATCGAGCAAACAGTGCCTAATATTTCCTCATAAGCAATCACATAAAATCCCATAATCGCAAGAAAGAAGGAAACTGGCTTGGTAAATACCCTCTTCGCCGCGCCGAACGAAAGAAAACGAATGGGAAGAAAAACGATTGAAACTTTTTCCAGCTTGAAACGTTTCCAGCGACGCGAGCTCTACTCCGAGGATCATTTATCTTTTCCCAATACAACGGAATATTCCCGACGCCTCAAACGTAAACGAAACGCGAATTGTGGTTTTAAGCGGCGTGGGTTTTCGAGAACAAAACTTAAAGTAAACTTTCTTAAACAAATCCTTCATGAAAGACATCGCACATCGGTAAGCACCTTCGAAAAAGGATTGCATTACTTCAGCAACAAAACCTTTTATTATTATAGTTTGCAACTATAAAAGTATATAGGAAAATATGTCTCTCTTTCTCTCGCAATTCTTCTAACGATTATTTAATCATTAAATCTTTCAATATTTTTATTTTTTTCTTGTCTTCTTATAAAGAAATCGAATTATCCGAATTACTATCTGCGATTAACAGATTTCACTGTACCAATTTTGAAGCAATACACAAAGATTATTTAATTTGAAAAACGTAATAATAGTAAGTAAAAATCGAAATAAACGAAGATTTGACCGTATTTGGTCAAAATGAGTTTTGGTACCAAGATTCGCTTTGACCGAAGTTTTCTTCATTTATTTGTATTGAACATTTCTCAATTCTTCGGTTTTCACTTACTATTGTATTTTTTAGATTAAATAATCTTTGTATGTTGCTTTAAAATTGATTGCACGCTGTGAAATCTTAACCGCAAACAGCAATTTGGTTTCTTTATAAGAAGACAATTTAAGAGGAAAATTGAAATGTCGAAGAATGATTAGATAACCGCAATTTACAGTTAGAAGAATTGAAACTCGTTTTGAATGCAGTCTTCTTCGTTTCTTTGTCTAAAAAATACATTTCTTCTCCTCCTCGTAGTTTTAAGCTGCCGACATATCGTTTAACACAGATGTCAGATTCGGGAAAGCTCATTCCATCAGTCCTATTTGCAGTGCATTAACTTTTCATCGGACGTATGTGTGTGCGCGGGAAAGAGGTCGACAGACGTCGCAATTTCGATTCTCTTTGCTCGATTTCTTTCGATCCCTTCTGTTGCAGACAACGTTATCAAAGTCACGCGATTAAAATTACAGCGCCCTGCGGTCATTTCCCGGAGATTACAGTGTTCTCGCTTTTATTTCGCGACATCACCGCCGCAGAAAATAGCCAGTTTACTCGGACCTCGTCGCATAAAAAATAACATCAGATTAACTTCAGGGGGTCACGGATGTTTTCAGAAACGAGCTTCATAAGTGGAAATCTTCCAGCTCGTGTCAAATTTACTCGCTGACCAAGATAACTTACAAAATATTTCTCAGCCTCTCAAGTTTTAATTACGCGAAAAACATTCCAATTTTCTGAGTAATTCTACGTGAAGTTGAAAGTCATTATAACATGTCGTAATTCATATAGAGGATAAACAAAAATAATGTGAACGGTTAAAAAATATTGTATACTATTTACTTGTTTTATTAATGAAAAGTTAGCTTACTAGTTTACTATTTGTCTTGAATACAAATTCTATCCTTATTGGAGTGAAGACATACATGCTTGAATGGTATAACAATTGTTACAGTACTATACTAGTCTTCTTCTTTTACTTAGAATATTTTCTAATTGTTTAAAAGATATTGGAAGAGGAAATTTATTTTTCACTCTGCTCTTCAAAACTACAAATGGTATTTAAATCAAGCGATTGCATTGACCAGGAAATTGTTAAATTTTTGAAGAATAGAAAGCAATTTTGGAAAATAGAGCGAGAAGAAAATTTCCTCTTTGTATCGTTTATATAAACAATGGAAAGATATTCTACTGAAAGAATAGTACAACATTCCATTCACTATTCAAATATTGAGTGATTATTTCAACAAAGATTGAATATGCATTAAAAGCAAATGATGGGTTAGTATTTTATTAATGAAATAAGTAATAGAATTAATAAGTAGTGTATTTCTCAAGGGTGTTCATATTATTTTGTTTAACAAAAACCTTGTGTTGAAGAAACTCTACGGAATTATCATTATGTGTGCATCTACCTTATAATTTATTTTTCTGTCACACGTCACGAAATCAAGATCCTTGGAAAAATCAAGTTAGATCACTTCTATTAAATTACTTTATAATATATATGAACTGACTAATTGAAAGTAGAGAGGTGCTAAAAAAAGCTGGCGGTATTTAATTAATCGTAAGCATCGGCGGTCTCCACGGGTGACATTCGTTTTTAGTCTTATCGAAGGTAACGCAAATGTTTAATTCATAAAAGGAACAGATCGCCATCTCGGAACCATCTTCGAAACCTGTGCTGGCTCAAGAATTATGAAAAATTTCATTGAGGCATTAATTCGGCATAATTTATAAGCCGAATATCTAGCGGAGAGAAAAAAAACTTGCAAAACGCTCCACTGAAGACTTAACGTACATCTTCATTCATCGAAAAAGTGGATCGCTCTCTTTTTTCTCGCGCTGACCTAGTAAAAAAAGAGGACGCGCTCTTTGCGCAATGTAAAGGAAAGTTTCGTGGAAATTGCAGCTTTAACGAGAAGAACGACCACGCTGACAAGGCCCGACCGGGAAAACTTTAGAAAGCGATCGCGAAAGGTGGACAGGTGGACGTCGCCATTTTACTTGGCAATTTCGTCGCGCCACACCCTTTACAAAGTTTCCCTTATAAATTATGCAGGAGGACGGCTGCGCGTTTTTGCAAGAACTCGTTCATAGGCTCGCGGGTCCTCTTCGTCGGACAATAGCGATCCGAAGAGACTCCTATCCGTTGGATTTTATTCGTTATGTCAGCACGTTCGAAGGGAACGGAGGCAACGAATCCGCTTCAACCGCATTACGGTTTTTAATGCGAAATTCTGCATAAGCATTCGCAACGTGCACTCTACGTTTTCCCTCTTATTATTTTACTTTACGGTTTTTAAGGAATATACATCAAAAATTTACAAAGAGGACCAGAACTTACAAACATCGTACATGTAATGCTAAAAATAGAAAACGAAAATAATCCAATTCTTATTTTTCAAGGCAGATAAAATTTATACCATTCCAGTTTAGACAAACTTTGCGTCAAAATAGAAATTTATTTTTTTCTAAATTCATCCTTCAATTATTTTTAATCTTTAAAATGTTTTAAAACTGAATTAAATTTTGGAACTGAAAGGTTATTGCTTACAATAGTAGCCTAATTCCAAAAAGGAAATTAGACTTATTGTGATAAACCTTTTAGTTCTAAAATTAAATTTAATTAAAAAATATTTTAAGAATTTATTACATTATTATTATTGTTGCTCAAAATTTTGAAAAATTTAATCCGCCAAATTATATTTTAATTTTTGAGTTTTATAAATGAATTATAGATCGCATCAAATAATTTAAAAACAAAAATTACGTTGTCAAATTTACTTTTTATCAACGCCATCAGTTAATTGAAGCGCCGAAGAAATCTCTAAGTAAAAAATTCACAAAATTCACTGGAATAATCGTCTAGATCAGACTGGTGATCGAGCGAATTGTATTTGTATTCCCCGAATAAAGATGCGCGTATCTCCCTTGTGTATTTCTACCGATCTTCTCGGCGACGTGGCACTCTCGCCGATTCGAGCAAGATTTCGTATTCCTCGCGGGCCGTCGACAGCGTCGGGAAACGCTCGTAACAGCTCCCCCAGGAACTCGTTGTCCTTTGTCGAACGGATTCGCTGTGGATTCGCAGACGACGCATATCGCAGAGCAGGCCTCGCCCGAGCGAAGACGCTCTACGGTTGATTCCATAGCATAGAGATGCGTCGCGATGTGTAATTTAAGTGAATATAGGAAAAAACGCTCGGATCAAATGGAGGAACTTTTATTTCACCCTCACGCGTAAACGTTGTGAGTACGTAACAACAAGGATTCATGCGAAAACTTTCCATTCGGTTTTTTCTTAAAACATAACTCCTCGCGTTTATGGTAATCGACGTGGAAAATATAAGCCTTGAGAACGTGTGTTTTACGTATACCGTAAACGTTATATATAGAAGAGGTATATTATGTCACATAAATATTTTATATATGTATATTAAAAAGACAGAAATGTTAAAAATCTAGATTGTAAATAAAGAGATAAATAAATAAAATATTAAATGAAATATAAAAGTCAGGTCTATTGTAAGATTGTACATTTTTTAACTTCTTTAACCCTAGTAAGTTGTTATTTTTCGTTACTTTTCCGGTCACATCAGGATTTGTGAAACCCTGTAACTTTGTCATACTACATCTCTGGACTGGAATAGGTATTTTTTAGCTTAAAACGTGTTTTAAGCTAAATTTATATCTCAAAGTCAGACAAAGATAAATATGAATTAAATAAATAATATTTTATTTTCGATTAATTATAATGCTTCATATATAAATATTATATTATTGGAAAAATTGGCAAAAAATGATTTCCACTTTGGAAAAAAATTCTAAAATGTTTAAATTTAATCCAGGTTTTCAAATTATATTATAAAAAAGTTAAAGCAATGCAAAAAATCGCACAGGATACGTTGAATCCATGAATGACATACTAGAGTTAATGTTATCTAATACTAATGTCCGTTTCTATCAATATAGATTTAATTTTAATCTCAGTTCAAATAATTCTAATTCTAAAAATTAAAAAAAGATGAAGAATAAATTGAACCAAGATTAAAATTAATCTACATTGAAACGGGCATTAACTGATTTATTCTTTTTTATCTGAAAAACTAATCATCTAAAAATTATCAATTAATTCTCTGTCGATTTTGTGAAATTTTACATCTTCCGTCAGCCTGAATCTTTGAATTTTAATTCAGATTTTTATGTTGTTTTGGATACTAAAATATGTTTTGGATAAAATATGTTACTCTAAAATTTGAAAAAATTCTTATATACTTATGAAAGTTTTAACAACTAGTTTTTACTAGAGAGAAATCAAATTATATTTTATTTATTTTTTATAGATAAAAATTTATTTATCAGGATTTACAATCAAAGTACTTACCAATTTTGTCTTCGAAATCTAATTTGGCTGGCAAAGATTAAATCTTATTATATTGTATATTAAACTGTGTAATTATATTATAAATTAATATTACAATAAATTAATCTTATGCTTTTTATAAATAAGATATTTTAGGTGTTGATTATTCTGCCCTTCAAATCTTTCTCTGTCAATTCAAGTCAAACTTCTTCGCTCGTAAAAAGAGAAAATGGCGACAATAGCACTCTCTTCAACGTGCGTTAATGTTATAGAAGTCGTAAAAAAAGTCATATAACAAAACAGTGCCACGTCTAGTGACCCATCGGTATTAGCGGAGCAACAGTATGTGTTTCTATCGACTTCCATTTGAAAAAAAAAACTGCGCCACGAACTAACGGAAGGTTCCTTCCGGACGAAAATGTGGAAAAACTCTGGACGCTGGAAGAGTCCTCGTAAAAAGGGGGAAACATCTGCGGTAAACAGCCATTCGGTCGTCGCCATTGGAAACGTACGACTATCGTTAGCAAAAGGACGAAAAAAATTGAACGTGTCGCCTAAATGAAATACCGTAAACTCGAAAACCGCACGATGCACTATAGCAGCGGTTCGCCCCATAAAATAGCGCAGGTTTTCATAAATAACGAACCTTCTAGTTCAGAGACACAGATGCAGGTCAACGTATAAGCTTTTCATGATTTCTATGAAACTTTCAGAATTTATATTCGTTTTCGAAACAAACACTGTACATGTTTTAGCGCGTGAGATTTCGTCTTTGAAATCTTTTCGTACCAACATTACCCTTTAAAAATTGATTATTTTTATTTATTAGAGATTGGACGGAGGAAAAGAAGAGATGTTATGCGTACATTGTTCGGCCAGTTCGGTCACGTAACCCAAACAGTTCGTTGCTCGCTGTCGAAAAACAGTGCCAAGGTAAATTTACCCTATCGGTGCGAACAATTTCATAGTATAAACACGAGCTTCGAAGACAGAAATAATTGAAACTACAAAAAAGAAATTAAATCAGTTCAAATAGATCTATCAACAATAATCTGAATAAAAGTGATTTAATTTTTAGGACGAAAAAACTACTATAGTAGCGCTGAAATAGTGTCATTTTGAGACAAAGAATACAATAAATTATAACATAGATCTTATTCAAAGAAAAACTAACATAGATCTTATTCAAAGAAAAACTATAAAATTAAAAAAATAGGTCCACTCTCTAAAGATTAAACAATTATCCCCGCTCTCTGAAGATTAAATAATTATCCTTGAAGATAAAATTAGTTTTTACATCAACGCACTTCGCAATAAGTGCATAATGAAAAATTAAAATGCATCGAATGTTTTTTCTCGAACTGCTGTCAGCTGGAAGCAGCACACAGACCGAGTCATCTAATAGAAAAATTCCAATAGCTCCAATCTCTGGCTGTCAATCTCGTTATATCTCGTATTGATGAAAACAGTTACCAATAAAAAGAAATAATGATAAATCGCGAATAAAAATCTTAAACCGAATAGCTGCACACAAACTTTTCAGTATTTATTTTACCAACAATTCCCAAGAAATACTTCGGGAGGACGAAAGATTTTTGTCTTAATTTTTTTTACTGTTTACAAACGCAGCTGCAAGTTTCATAAATTGAATACGTTCGTTACTTGCGGAGTTTAGATTGATTTAGATGAATTTGTTCGTCGATGCAATTTTAACAGCGCAAGCTGATTCATTGTTAGTGTTCTGTTAAAAAATACTCGCAATACTTGCAATAAACATATTATAATGTATTTATAGTCTTACACACCAAACTAATATATATTAAATAATTATATGCATAATTAATAATTATTGCATTGTTAATTCTTTATATTTTACTATTTTATTATTTTATGATTCATTATACTCCAAATAATTCTTATTTTTATTAAAATGCTAGAAATATAGCAGTAAGTTGCTACCATAAAATTTTTGTAACACTAAAAGTTTATAGCTGAATTTTTTCCACTCATTTTCGCAAAATGACATCACGAGGAATCCCTTCGCGAAGAATTAAGGCCGCCTTATTTTATTAATTTTTGTAGCACTTTTGGGTGTTGTAAAAGGTTGGGATAATATATTTCGTAAATATATTTCAATGAAGGAAATCTGCGTGTATCTAATGACTAGAATCATCTCATCTTTTCTATGAGTATCTAATAAACGGATAATTAATCATCTCAGAGAGACGGCACGAATTAATCACATCCCCATTAATATTCCATGTTTATCTTTCAGTTACGTATGGATCGACACCCGACATCTAAAAATACTTTATATATCAGATATTCTTAATTAATATTTATAGATATTAAATTATATTCTCATTCATTAGTCAATCAAGCAATTTTATTTTAAAAAGATAGAATAATAATAAGATGCGACGTAAAAAGACCGAAGAAAACGATGAAATATGTTTGGGGATGCTGAAGCGATGGTTGAATTCGATCGATGTCGATGAAACATTCTTAATTACAAAGTAAAATATTATGTTTTTCTATATTGCCACAAAATTACAACATGTCTTCCATCTTACAACCTTTTCCATCCGTTCTTTCCCTTTATTTTCTTCGTTTCACTCTGCTACCGCAAAGTTCGTATCTATAATCTTAACTGTATATATTTTAACATTATTATTTTTATTGTATTTTATAATTGTCTCTGTATGCTTTATAAAAATTCTTTTTATTTTAATTATCTCTGTATGCTCTGTAATAATTCTGGGTTTACTAATATTTTAATTATGCCTTCTTACTTTATACTTTAAGCACTCTTGTCTTCTATTATCTTTGTTTACTGAGTATAATTTTATCATGTTGTTTATTAAACAAGATATACTTTCATGTATTGTCTCATTTATGTGATTTATAATTTGTAATTTGTTTTGTTTTCTGGGAGGCTTAGTAACAGCAATAATTTAAAATAAGAATTGCTAAAATAGTCGTTCGCACCCTGACTTGTCAATATATATGTATAGTACATAGATATCAATGACAATTAATTACAATTTATTAAAATTTTAATAAAATTAATGTCATAGCAATTCATTCTAATTCATTACACTTATGAAAGGATATTAGCACATAGACAATGTAATTTCGAAACATGTTACAAGAAATACATATAAGTATCAATTTCACATATAATTTATTTTTAAATCTATTTGGTAATAAAGTTCTTAATTTGCAAATAGATCGTGCATCATTTCTAAAAATTTTTATTAAGTTAAAATTACAATATTCAAATTTCTACTTTCATGAGAATCAAGTATAATCTAATTAAAGACACACACACACACACACACACACACACAATAATATTATGTCGAATAATAACTGCTAATCCTACTGTAATAAACTTTTATTATTATAGTAAAAACATTTAAGAATTAAAAATTTAATATGAAGATGTATTAAAAATTTTTCTTTATTTCATAGAAAAATATTTATATATGTGTATCTATTGAATATGAAATATATTAGGTAATTTGAGAAATGTTTTACGTGCTGTAAAAGGTTTCCGAAATATTTCAGAGCACTTTCAGAAATGTTTTAAGTGCAAGAATTGTGGACATTTTGCCATCTCAGAGTTGTCTCAGAGTTGTTGCAGAAACATTTTGCAATATTTTTGAGATATTTCAATTTCACACGTGAAATATTTCTGAAATATCTCTAATAGGTTTTCATACTGTATGGGTACCTTACAAATTTTACCAGATTAAGAAATTTTGTCTCTCACTAAAACTCTGGAATACGAAATACCGTACTGTATGATAAGCATACTAAAAAGAGGGAACCGATTAGTGTAGCGGATGATCAAAAGTAGCATCTCTATAAGTCTATTCTATTAGAATAAAACGACATTATTTGTAAATCACCGACAAAGTGCATGATCATCTTAGAACCCTCTTGATGAAGCAATAAGCTGTGAAATATCGTATTATTACATAAAAGAGAACGGATTGTACTGAGGAACTCAGTAGCTTTACAAATGCAGGGCTACCGCTACTCTTGGAAATAGTCTTGTCAATGATGTGATAATTTGCATATCAATTTCACACGATGTTCTCAAACGGTCACCCAAGTACTAATCTTGCTTAACGTCGCTTGACATCAGTGATCGGACGAGAACTAGTTTGGACATGGAATAGAAGTTGATAAATGCCGACTATAATCTTGGTAAAAGTATCAATTAGGGGACCCAGTCCCAATAATCTTAACTTTAACATATGTTGTCAAGGTCTTGACTCTGAGTGACCTCTAACAAGTTTTAGCTTGTTATTCGTTAAAAAGTTATTAATAAAAATATTTTGAAAAAATAATGTCATTTCTGCTAAATATAATATTAAAAACTGTTACATACACTTCCTTGCTTTTCACGCGAAAGGAATTCCATCTCACCTCTTCCCTTGCTAAAAAGCATTCAACTTTCCACACGAAGCAACTTTCGAAGTCTTGTACTCTTGAAACAGGAGAGAGGGGGGGGGAGGTGTGGAAGTCGCTTCGAGTGGAAATAGTGCGCCCCTTGGCATGGGGGGAGGTAGGTAAAAGTTTTGTGTGGAAAGTTGTATTCCTTGAATTTGTTCATCTCATCTCCCTGTTTAAAATTATTTGACTCTTCATGTAAAGCAGAGAAATAGTTTGACTATAAATAACTAATTTTAACTGTTAATAACTGTTTAACGAATAACGAGCGACGGCTAAAACCTGTTGGAAGTCATTCAGGATCATGATAACATATGTCAAGATCAAGATCATTAGAGCTGGATCCCCTAATCAGTACTTTTATCGCAGCCTTTGTCGATTCTAAATTCTCACTATCAGAAAAAGTTCATACTAAGGCGACTACTATTTGCGAACTCATAATAGCATAACGGGAAGCTTCCTACTTAGACAGTTAGTGTACCATCATAGCTGTTTCAGATACAGCCATCTGATTCTCATTCCGCAACTTGATCAATTTCGGAATAGTGCATGTAGCAGAATCAGCATCCTGAAAAATTTATCAAATTGACAACGGCATACTTTTTTTTTATTTGGTTCGGCCAATTTCTGTGCAGCGGTCGATCTCGATCAACTCGTGCGAGCGTCTATCGTTAGAACAGCGAGGTAATAAGGGTGGCTATTCGAATTCCCGAGAACATTGCTCTCGTGGAACAATTGCTCTCCTGAGATATCTTACCTAAGGTACCAAGCACAACATTCACTTTTTGTTTAATGGCAGCATCGGTTCCTGAATTATGATTGAGAGCGGTGAAAACAGGAGTATGAAGCCTCCTGGAGTATGAAGCCCGTGAGGATGTGCCTCGATCAAGTGATCGGCGACGCTATTACAAGGTGAAATATGTTGACCTTCTTATCCTTCAGGATCTACACATCATACTTAGACACAGTCTAAGATGGCCGTCATCGCCCAGCTTGTAACAGGTCTCTTTCCGAATGGAATCTGATCACAGGAATTCCAAAGGATGTCGTGGATAGTTGAAAACCTTCGGCGAGATTGGAGATTAGCATCAGGAGGATATCCAAGGGTGAGCTTAATTTAAAAAATCCATACGCTCGATTGCGAGAGGAGGAGATACCTTTTACTCTACTCGACCGCTTAAGGCGCTCAGCGATGGGACAACAAGGAATCATTGCCTTGGTCCTTAAGGACTGCTAGTGCAGATAACTAAGAAAACAGCAGGTATTTGGCAGAAGAAACCGTCGGATATGTCCTCTATTTACCGAAATTTTTCGCCCTTGGCGGGAGGAGAAGCCGCACCTACTCTACTCGACTATTGTTTATTTCCATTTCCAAAGTGTGCCAGTGTGCGCTCTGCGAGAGAAGGAGCCATGCTTTACTCCACTCGACCGCTAATATAGAAAAGAACTGATTCGGCAAGGGGACATACGTAACATGCGACCGTCGGTTCTTTGATGCCATGCGATTGTATTGGCAGAAAGAGGAGTCGCGCTCACTCTACTCAATTACAAAGAGCCGCTGAATTCTCATATATTTGCGACTGCCGACCTAATTTCAAGAAACTGATCACGGCTGAGCATAGGCTGCTGCGGATGGCTAGAGCGAATCAAATCTTGCGAGCATGATCAGAAAGATCCTTGAGATGGATGGCCGACAATTTCTTCGATGAACATCGATCTCTTGAAATGCGGATGCGAAAAGGATCTGCATGCTATTATACAACAAAATATAGCTATTATCGATTGCTAACTTTTGGCGATAATTGAATCTTAAATATATTTCCCATAAATTTGATAAAGGCAGAAATTCAAATTACAAATTAAATAAATTACCAACCTTTAAAAAAAGGTATCTTATAATAGGCGATTTTACCCTACTGTACATACCTGAAAATATAATTCAAAAGCTTTTGAACGAGTTTTGTTTCACGATCATTTGACATTTTTTAATTTATAAAGTTATTACTATTTGAATTTTAGACTTTCTGTAAAATTTTCAAGAAAGATACATACTTATGCATGATGTTAGTGTATGTATGTGTGTGTGTGTGTGTGTGTGTGTGTGTGCGTGCTGTGCGTGGCTAAAATTGTAAACTTATGGAATGTTACAGAAAATCCAAAATTCGAACAGTTATAACTTGATGAATAAAAGTCGTACGATCATGAAACGAAGTTCATTTGAAAACTTTTGAATTACACTTTCACATACTCTTCAATTTATTTAGAAATCTATTTTCTTTTTCTGTTTAAAAAATGTTAAATGTAATTAAAAACGCATTTTTAGTCCCTTTCATTTCAATTTACTTAAAATCCTGACGTCTTAGGCAAGTTCTGCCAAGTTCTGCGATGGCATCGTGTTCAACGCGAAAAAACTTTTGGGAAATATATTGGCTGTGTTCCAAAATTTATTAAAAATCTATAATTTATGTTACATGCTGTAGATTTTCAATTCTGACAGTAAATTTTGGAATACAGCCACTATATCACACTTCAGAAAGAAAAAGAAAGATTTTTTGTCACATGTAGATTTTCTATTGTCTCTAATGCATGAAAAAAATGGTTTGATTATGTGTTTTAATATCCATCGTGATTATCAACATACATACACATAAATTTCATCTGAAACATTTTTTTATAAAATCAATAAAGTAACGAGATATTTCAAATATAGATAGAGACTTCCTATATATACTATATATATATATATCAGTAATAATAAATTCTTTAATTATAGTTACTTACATATGTGTACATATATGGTAAATTTGACGTCTACATCACGTCATTATTGCAAAGGCTTATTGATATGTTAAAATTAACGTTGAATATAATTAACGTCACTTAATTGACGTATAACGTCAGTAACCAATTGTGACCAAATATTGAACACAACAAAATAACGACAGGCTGCTACCTGGGATGTCTTCTGACAACTACAATTATTACATTTATGCAATTGTAGACTAGGCTTTAGGCAATCCTCTTTACATCTTTACAGCAACTCGCGGTAACTAATACGTTTACATCAATTAACGCTCGTGCATAAATCCACCGCTTTATATCCCCACGACGCTTATCTTTGTGGCGCGGAGATGCGAACGTTAATCGCGTCTCTTAAAAATACGTGACTTCGCATTCGTTGCGTTTCATTAAGCCGCGTCCGCGTCGCGTTTAATTACCCACGCCGCTTTTTCGTGATTCGCCATGTATTATGAAGCTTCATTATCGTCCCGTTCACTATGCGTTCGTGGTTCCTATGCCGTACTTTCATTCTGCGAGTGCGGAAACCGATCTTCGACATGACGGGCGCAAGAAGAAACATAAAAAACGAGATAAAATGCAAAGGGAAATTAAAAGCGAAACGCTAATCCGACCTATGACCACGCCATAGGGAGGATAGGCTCATTTATATACGCGCGGTTTAAGTCACAGCTGCACTCTACCTTCGAGTAATGCGCAGTCGCTCTTGTGGATTTTTTTAATCGCGACTGCCCCGTTGCCGCTAAGTCTGACGCATTGTAAGAGACAGAGAGAGAGAGAGAGAGAGAGAGAGAGAGAGAGAGATCATAATTGCATTTCAGCACGTAACTGAGAATTATGGACGATAACCCACCCTCCATGAGCAAATCCCGAAGTCCGAAGAGTACCTATGCAAATTTAATTAAACGCTTGGTGTGAGAGCTCGCGAACCATTTCTTCACGTTGAGACGCGTCGAGAAACGCTACGCCAATATTTACAAGAGACACGATAACACTGATAATCTGTCGTTCTGTATCGCGTATTCGAGAAACGTGATTCTTTCGTATAAATTTAATTATAGGAAACGTTCATTATCAGATCAGAAATTTAACAATTTAAATAAATATATAAAATTAATCTAAAACTTAATAATTATAATTACAAAAATTATGTGAAAAATGGGTTACAAATCAATTTAAGAATTTATGGAATTCTTCATCATTCATTATCAGCACAATTTAAGAATTTGTAAAATATTATATGTAAATGAATTTAAATATAATTAAAAGAGAGAAATCAATATCTACATGTTCTGTCTGTAAATATATAAGTTCTATGGATTTATCTTTTAGAGTAAAAATAATTTTTTTTAAATAATCTTAATTTAACTGTTCTCAAAAGAGAATGTAACATTTAAAATCTAATCTATTCTTAAAAATATGTTTATTGGAAATCAGGTAACATTTTAATAACTTCTTTTTAAACGTTTGAATATCTCACAGTAAAAGTTAAGTGCATATATAATATTATATTAAAGAATAATGTAAATATTCTATATTTAAACAAAAAAAATTTTATATAATATTAAAATATCATTGCTTTACAATTTTGTAATTTATTTCATCTCTCTAAGCTATTATTTATCTATAATATAAGATATATATACAGCGCGATCTCTGCAGAAGGATATTAAAAACCTCAATCAGCATTTCAAACAAACCGAAATTAAATCTGAGAGTGAAGAAGTATATTATTAATTATGTATGAAAGATTTATTCCAATTTGAAATGTCCAATATTATTTATCTAGAAAATCCAAATAACTGAATCAATTTTGTTTTACTATAATATTATATTATATCTTAAATAAAAAATTGAAATAAAATAAAATAGTAATATTAGTATCTCTCTCTTTATCTTCAAGAATAAATCTAATAAAAATAAAATACCTCTGCGGAAATTGGTGCGTAAATTAAATATTCATTACGCGATATATACAATTGTATATGATACAATGTATCTATTATGTTATGCATATTTCATGTACACACCAATATCCATGATAACTCATATTGTAAGCATTTTACCTGTAAAATACTGTATTGTGATATTTTATTATTGTTATTATTTTTATTATTACCGCTTTTTTTTATTTAAATATTATGTACTTTCGAATTTCAGAAAATAGAAATTTCCAGAATTTTTGAAAGTTCATCACTCGATGATTCATTTCGATTTAAAAAATTCATACGACGTCATTAATTGTCATGAAAAATTTTTTTTCATTTTAATGATAATTTCAAATTGTCATAATAATCGTAAAATTTTCGACAGTTCAATATTATCCCGGCCGAATAGACAGCAAATAACTAAATCAAAAAGATTTGTGTATACACATCACATTAACGTTCATCAGTCATAACTGTACAGAGTGACGCTTGCAGACCGGTTCTGCATAATGTCGCAAAGTGATTTTTCGGTGACTGAAATCGATACAAAGTTCTGAAATCTGCAGATTTAAAGGAATCCCGCCTGCCATGTGTTGCCAGTCAGAGAAGATCTTGTAAGCTTAACAATACTATTTTTTTCTATTTATTATCGCGTAAGTACTAAATTAATAAACTTGACTAATACTAATTTTTATTAACTTTCGAACAAGAAAAAAATATTGCAAAATAAAATAGGCAGAAGAAAAAAGAAAGAAGAAAAGAGTACATGTCTATGTAATTTTATATGATATAATAATATATGTTATAATAATATATGTTAGTACAATAATTTACTTACTCTTTACTTAAATTTTCATTATGTCTAATCCACGATGAATTTACTGAATTGCAGACTTTTCATATTTAATTTGATACTGACGTCGCATCTTGTGCTAACAAAAACGACAAACTCGGATATTGCAAAAATTTTACATCGGCCTATTAGAAGTCTAACATTTCCAAAAAATAGTAATATGGGTGTGAGTATATGTAAAAATATTACTAACATTTTTATCAATAAATTGCGTTAGTTACAATATAATTACATGTGATTGTTGTTACTTAATATATATTTTTCCTATTATTTAATACATTTTAACATATTGTAATTAGCTTTTTGAACATATATATATTTCTGTCTTTCTTAAGACATCTTTTATTATTATAAGTTTCCTTTGTTAGAATCTTGATTGAGAGGGAGAGAGAGAGAGAGAGAAGGGGGGAGGAGGGAGGGAGGGAGAAAATAAGATCTTGTTCTCTTAAAACTTTCCCAATTCCGAGAATAGTCCAATGTAGAAATGAAATCGTGCAGCGATTATGCGATTAACGTTTCCTGCAGATCTTCGTCGCTCTCGCGGTGCCACTTGAAGATCCTCTGAGTTCGATCTCACTATCCTACTTCTTCGAGGCTAACTACGTTTTACCGCCAAACATAACATCTCTCGAGCCCTGGACGGGACTAAAAAGGAGGAAGAGGAATATCGAGAGAGCCACAATCTATCAAGTTCTGGAAAGTAAATTTGAGAGGCAAGTTCGCAAACAAATAATTGCGCATTACGAGCACGTGGATCTTCCTTTCATGGATAATCCTTTCATATTGCCTTACGGTATTCATGTTCCATCTAATCTAAAATTCTGATAATCTGGAATAGCTGTTCTATAATAACATCGTAGGATATTCGTGTTTTCTCAAACTAAAAATATTTAATCCAACCGTTTGCTAAATAATTTACTGATATTGTCACTTATATATAATAACAAAATTTAAAACAAACGCAATCGCGAACTATAAATAAAAACAGATTGCCTTTATACATTCTTGGTGAAACTTTATCACTTCTATATCCTCATTTCAGTCTCTAATCGCATTTGACACTTCCTATCCTAATGTTTGACGTCTGATATTATAATAGCAATAATATAAACCGCTCGATTATTTGACTCAGCAAAATATCAAAATAACGATCAAAAACGAGCAAAAAAGTTGTTATATTAATAGTAAAATAATATATATTTGAGGTACAACATCAATAAAAAAATCTTACAAATTAAATTAATATATCATTACTTTGATATTTTGATATTAATAGACCTCCACAAAATAGATAAAAGTTATCATTGAACCAGCTATCATTAAACTAGTATGTCGTAAATCACCTAATTGGCATGCATGATGTAATTAAAATCGATCAATTATTGCATTCAAATTGGCGTCGATCTTTGCGAGCGAGAGGAGTTTCACCTAGAAATTCGCTGTGGTGGCGAATAAAAGGGAAATCAACGGAGAGATTCGAGGCGAATGCACTCCCAGTTTCATTTTACGAGCATTTAGAATTACACTGCGTCTGGGAATTACACTGTCCGACGCAAATATACATAGGTATCTACCAATTACGTATGCACATGAACCTTCAATCCGGTATTTAGAGAATTGTAAGGCGTAAAATAAACAGTTGCCAAGACCGTGCGATTCTCTCTCTCATTCCTCCTCAACCTCCTTCGAATTCCGCGTCTCGCCGTGAGCTTTTCTTGATTTTTCTCCTTTTGTTATAGCTCTGGGTATTCCGGAAGGGAGTGTCTACTGAGAGCAATCTGCGAGACCTCGGAGTTTCCGCTCCAACACAATGGGTTGATCGGTGACATCATGCACGTGATCTTCACGTAAGTTCCATCGTTGGCCTTAACGGCCGAAACTTTATGGCAAATTCATGATATTATTATTTAGTTAAGACAATACACAATTAAAATTATTCTTTTTCATACAACTCTGTTTTTAGTTCCAAATTACTTCGTTTTAAAGAGATAGTGCCGCCAGAGTGAAGCAAATTATTTATTGTTACTAAAAGAACGCAGAAAGAAACTTTGATGAACTTCTAAGTTCGAAAAAATTAAAAATGTTATAAATTCTCGGCTGTTCTTTAATTCTTAAATATTTTTTCGGTATAGTATATCCGGTGTTCTTTTTCCAATACTTTTTCAATGCTTTTTCCACTACTTATAACTTTTTTATTAATAAAAATACTTTTGCTTGATACCATTACACTGTTAAATATCAAAGGAGCAAAATCAATTTCTTGAATTAACATTTGAAATAACATTTTATTATTCTTAACTTCCATTTGCCAAAATGTGATCCAATCCATTTCTGTAGTTAGTTTCAAAGTAAACATTATCTTATTATATTAACGTATGTATTTAGTAAGTAATAAACTAAATTTAAGTCAAATCTAATAATTTTCTTGAGGTAAATTGTTTTACTCCATTGTTTTAGTTCAATTAACGACATATTGCAGCAATGGCGACTTAGAGAAATGATTAAAAATAATTGAAACCGAGTATAATTTGAGTATAATTATGAATTTAACAGTATATGAATTTAACAGTGTATGTTCTTTAATTTTTGGCGTTTTGATTGAAAAAAAAATTTATAATATGTTCATTTTTATGAAAGTAATTAAACAATCAATGCAGAGTATGCTATACCGTAGTAATCAAGACTGTATGTTTAAAATACTTTTATTTAAAAGTATTTGCAAGTGTATTTTGTATTTCAGCGGAGCATAAAGATATTATGTATTTTATCTTTAAAATAAAAAGATTGAAAGTTTTTTTGTAATTAAAAATGATAAGATTGCGGTCAATCTTATTATTTGAAATACAAAATACAATTGTCTTACAAATACTGTTTTTAAGTAAAAGTATTTCAAATACATGCCCAGTCCTAGCAGTAGTTTCCTGTAATACGACGTCTAAAATTAAGATTATTATAGCTACATTTTTTAAAAATAAATTACGTTTTTCAAAGCTTGATAATAATAATATCAAGCAAATATAATTCTTTTAATAACGAGTCTCAATATCTTCATTATTGAGGAAAGAACTCATATAAAAAGATTTGTACACAACATCATTTTCACAGATAAAACCTGGATTATAAACTCACAGTTGAATTTCTTCCCCCGCGCATTACACGATATTGTTCGGTCAACCAACGTGTAAAACGGGCCAAAGAATGCAGACGCGAGTTTCCTCTCTTTCTGCAAAAAGAAACAGGAGAAAGAAAGGAGGAATAAGGGCATCGCTCGCGGGCTTCTTTTTTTCTTCCGGAAATGCGGTATTCCAAGGCGTCGCAAATTGGAGTAGATACGCACCATGGAAAAGCAAATTTGGCTTCCTCGCAGCAACCTTCGCCCATCCTATATAGAGACGCGCATCCGCTTGGCTCGACCTTTCTCTCGCGAGCGAATAAGCTCTCCAACCAGGAACGTATGAATAAAGAACACGGACCCGCGGGCGAAAATGACATTGTCGCCGTTGTCGACGCCGCGACGAAAGAACGAAAAGTCACCTACGTGCGACGCACAATTGCATAATACGTTGATGAATCGCATATTGCTACAAAATGTTGGTGCGCCGCGAGCTCTTCCTTCTACTTTCGCGTTCTATATGCTTTTGTCCTATTATGCAAATGAGCACACGTCTCGTTGCGGACGAACGCATGTAAATGAGCTGAAACTCGCCGAAGAACATTTAACTATTTCTCGTATAAAACATTTCACGGTTGAGTCCACAGTTGAGACGAGACTCTTCGATCCCTCGAACATTAGTCCTCTCGTCTAGCCATTAGAGCGAGTTCTGCTAACGACCTTTCTCGGATCTAGGGCGGAAGATGCAGCATGCGAGGTATACAAGCGACGAGAATGGTACGGTCGTCTCTTTAAGATTTTTGTATCCTGACACGAGATACGCAACTCCTCGCATCGTCGCGTTGCGGCGATGATAACGACAATGCGCGGTTCCTCGCTCATCCGCAAGAATAGCAAAGAGGAAAAAGAAAAAACACTAAGAGTACTCGTTTCACGTCTTCGTTGTTAGCGCAGGTTGCTGCTTGGTAACGTTGATGCGTTATTACACCCGGCTCGGATGTGCCCTCATCTCTTTTTGACTCCCAGAAGAAACGCGAAATTACAAGGAAATTCCGTGTCTCTTTCCGTGAACTGCCTTTTCTTGGCGAACAGCTGATCGACAAGTCACGAGAAACCAGAGAAGGAGATATGATGAAATAAATAATGTGAAATAATCATCTATAATATCTCTCAATACAATAACGGTGAACACTTCCTGTCGATCATTTAATATTACAATTTCTGCGTTGCAGTTTGGAGGGAAGATTTGGCAAACACTTATGTACATTGCGCTTTTTCATTATTTTCTTCGGTAAGAAATGCCGAATAACTTCACTCGGTTTGTACGAGATAACGAAATCGCAAAGTTATGCACAGCGTTCTTAAATTGTTATAAAACCAGTAATAAACTTTTTGAAACGTCCGGCACTTCAGCGACCGGAGGTCGAAAAGCACGAAGCGATACCACCCATCGGATATTTCAGGACGCATCCTGGGATCCAACTTTATTCCTGCGAACTCGCAAAAAAAACTCGCGAAACATTATCGTTAAGGGAAATATTTTTCATTCGGTTCGTTTTCCAGCACGCAGGATATTCAAGATTTATCGTCTCTCATCGAGAAGGTGTACTCGCATAAAAGGAAGGATGAGAGAGGGGAAAAAAAAGATGACAGGTCGAAATAAAATTCCAATAAATCGATCGCATCGCTGTAACAAAAGACGATATAAAAATTGGGCCGGTGAAATCGGTTTTTCTCGAAATGACGATTGCCATGCAAGATGAGGGAATTGTTTTTAGCCCTGTCGGGACTTACAATGCTTCCCAAGGGAAAAACGCCAAGAGGGAACGTATAAATAAAGATCGTTCGATTACGAAAAAAACCCATACGATTTTCTTTCGAGTCATTATTCGCAAATGTACAAGAATGCGTTATCGGACATGCACAAGTTTCGTGATGGAAGTTTTCGGCTAAATTCCTCAAACGCTGGAAAATATTAGAAAGGTAGCGTCGTTATTTTCGATAGAATCAAGATAAAAGCGTTTTAGAGAAATTCTCAGATGAGATTTTCTAAAATCTTTGTAAATGTTTAATTGCTAGGGCATACGACATTACGAAAAGGTAATGTTCATTACTTTCTCTTATCTTCTTTAAAAATCTTTACATCTCCTTTAAAAATAAAAAAGAAATCTCTTCCCATATAGAGTTTTACAATTAGCTCAGTGCTGGGCCATTATTAGTTGCAGTTCAGGTACATTATATTATAAATAAAGAAACATAACCCAAATATATCTTAAATTTCTAACATAAAAGATTATATATTATTTTAACAAAAAGTATTCGTATAAAAGTATTCTTTTTAATTTAGATAATATATTAATTTAATATTAAATAGGAAAACCATTGGCTAATCACAGCGCGTCTTTAATGCAGTGATTCCATTAGATTTCGTATGATGATTGGTGAAATACATTCCCATTCTTTTCAAAAAACAGTTTTTAAATTTTCTCAATTAGAAGATAATATATTTTAATTATTATATCTTTTTGAAACTTTGAGAAATCCTTTTAAAATAATTTCAAAAAATATACTATCTTTTATTCTGTTCGTTATTAATAAATCGCTAATTAATGTTTACTATTTTTCTAAAAAGTCACTGTAAGTACTGAAAGACAATAAGTCGTGATTTAATTATATTAGAGAATTCTCTGCTTTCAGTCCGAGTACTTCGAAACACGAGGGATTGTCGCGAGATGTTATCGAAGCCGAGCTGGTTGGCCGCAATAGAAACTGCTCCAAGTACCAACCGCAGTGTCCATTGGGACTCTTCGACTTGATTGGAGTCCTCGCGTGATTCCTGAAAAATCGTCGCAAGTTTACCGTACCTTTTTCGTAAAGTAAACAGCCTAATTGCACCGGCAGTGGAAACAATCTTAACACTGTCAGAAATTTCGATGATTCACATAGAGACTACACATACGTTCTATAGAAACGTGAACTGATTGAGAATTTTATATTGAGCAATCAATAAGTGAAAATTTAACAAGAAAAATGCAGAACCGGTATGGTGTTATTCATAATTATAATGACTTTCATTCATTTGTTCTAATCTATTTTTTACTTATAACTACATGTTTTTGGATGCAAATGTGTTATGTATATTATTTACATATATTACATTATAAATAGCGTGTAAAAATGTATTATGTTAAAACATACACTATTTCCTAAATAAAATATCGTTATAATAACTTCTTTTTTGCCTTGCAATCCTCAGCTAATTTTAAAATTTAAATATATGTAATATTGCTATTATATGCTATGCTGATAACTCTGCGATAGTTTTCATTATAATTTTGTTCCATATTCTCGCGCCGAAGATTTTATTATGTATATATTCTTTTTACTTGTTACATCGCGTTATTAGATCCTTAAAGCTCCGTGTTGAAGTCGTTATTTTGTTCTCACGCGATTATACAGCAAACTAAGAGTCCTACGGGTATATCCGCCGTTTATTTGTAGTTTATTACCTAAGAACTCGCATAGAGCGCGAAAATGAAAACGGAGAAACAACGCCGTATTATCGAATTATCGCGAGGGAACATATTTATATACTTGCTCGTAATTGCTGTGTGATCGTAAATTTCAAATAGACGAAGGATAAAAGTTATTACCACATTTTTCCAGTTTAGCTTCCGTATCTGAGCGAAGCCGCGAATTAGAGTTAATTCAGTGCAAGTTGAGAATAAATCTCGTTGATAAGAGAAAAATATATTGCATAATAATATTATGATAATATCGTCGCATAATTTTCTGATTAAATATTATACGCGAGCAGTTAAAGCAAATTAAATAAAATGAAATTATATGTACTTTGTTAATTTGTAATGTTAACTAAATCTTTATGTTTAACAAAAAAGATTTTTATAAATTTAATTTAATAACATTTTACTACTTAAATCTTTATCTTTATTATAATTTGCTATACATGAATTGAATTGACCCAAGCGAAAAAATTGACAAACGTACATTTTGCAAACACTACTTACTTTTTTATAATTCAAAAAATGCAATATACAAATAATGATTAAGACAAATATATAATTGATATTTTAATTTTTTTATATATTCAAAACTATAATATTATGTAAACTAAATAAGTTCACGTATTTAAGGACAGAAAAGTCAGTAAATCTCACAAACCCGATATGGCAAAGTAGCATAAAGTGTGGCAACAAAGAAGTAAGAGATATGAGACACAGAAAAAATTACACATAAAAATCAATATAAAAATCAATATAATTAGACATATAACGTACGTTCATCAAAAATTTAAAATATAAAAAATTTTGCACCTCTTTTGTTTATTTTATTATTCTCGTTTTTCTATACAATAATAACGAGTTATTAAAATTATTTTTAAATTAGACAAAAACCTTTTTGAAATCTTTGCGGTGAGCGATTTTCAGTAAAAAAGTTTTAAAATTTCCTATTCTCTCGATTTATATCTCGGGGAGTTCATAAAAAAATCGCGTATTGGCCGACGAAAAAGTTTCGTGATAATAATTCAAGCGATAACTCGCGTGAAATAAAATTTCACAAGGAAATTCGTCGAAAGTCTAAGCCGCGTTGTAAAATTTCCGACTTTATATCCAAAGTTCCCGAAAACGCACTAAATTTTACAATCGCTATAGATAGGAATCCAGGGAATTCTGACACCTATGAAAAGCAAAGCCGGGCATTTTACAGCGTCGAGTTCGCGAAAACTTTTGCCCTCTCGCATAAAAAATTTAAAAGCAATGCCTTCTTCTGCGCGTGAATTGTTTACGCGCAACGATATTCTTTGTCGGTTCCTTGTCAATTTTTTTACATTACGAAGTTAGATAATAAAATTGCTGGCGCAATCCATAATGCAATCTTTTCTCACGTCAATAGATGTATATCTATAACGCATCAAATATATACTACATCATATATATTTAATTCTCAAACTGTACATGATACGAGAAATATTTTTTCGGCCGAGAAAAAGCAGTGCTCTTTTCTTGCTTGGTTTTCAGTAAGACTGAATATATTCGCCTTATACATTTTAGCTGAATCAGAAAAACTACCTTTAGGGCACGTATTCACACTGAAGACAGTGAAAGTATTCAAGTCGCGTGAAAACAGGGTTGTTCCTCTATATGGATGTACCCTTACAAAATTCTTTACACGTGCAACGCACTTGACGAGAAAAACTTCGCACCTCCTAAAAAGTTATGAAGTCATAAATGTTGAGCTCGTATGGAAAGAGAACATTTCCAGACATTTTTCTGTCTCGTCAACCCTTCCTACTCTTGTCAATGTAGTCCTGGCGAAAAGCACATCATTTTCAAGCGTGAATAAATTTGGCTCACGTGGAAAAAGACTAACTCCGTCGAACGCTAATCAAATCGCTAAATTCTATTTGAATGGTTCGCAATGTGCATGAATAGGGACGATAATGCAAAATTAATCCATTCTGATTCAATAGATATCACGAATAGATATCTCTCCTCGCTCTGTTGGCGATAATTCCATTTCACATCGATTCTTAACATTCCGACTGCATGTATCAGCGATGCAACGTTATATCAATGTTAATAAGAGTTAAATTAGTTTCCCCAAGCAAAACTGAAATATTTTTCATATTCGTTTAGGGAAAAAAACCTATGTTACTGAAGTATCTAAAAAAATTAAATACCGACTTAAAAAAAATTTTATCAGAAAAATAATTACGTAGCACTTAAACAATGTTGCAAAAATTTTAACATTCTAGCAACCAATTTTAAGAATCTTATATTTTGATAATCCAAACGAAATTATTTTCAGATCTATAACTAAATTTTTAGATACTTCGATCATGGTTTTTTTCATTTGTCAAACGATAATGTGCGATGTTATTTATTAATATTTTGCTAATCTAACGCGAGTGTTATTAAAAATTATTTATATGAGGTATAGATACTTAGAGATGATCACGATACATATTGATAAATTATTTTCGATATTGCTGTCAATATTTTAGCATCAGTTAGATATATCTAAGAGGATATCAAGCATAAGATATCAAACGAAAAGTTGAGAATATTTTCGTTTGACCACAAAACCTTTCTAGGAAAAATTTAAGTCGTATTCGTCAAAGAACACGCAATCATACAGATAAGAATAAAGCAAATACTTTGACAAGAGATGAAGGCCTGTTTTAAAAGAAAGGTAGAAGTTAGTCCATTTTTCATGTACCTACTAGTATTGGGAAAAGTGAATCATTGCTACTGGCTTTGCCAAAAAAGCCCATCTTGACATTTTATTATGTTATATCGAAGATTTCACAGGCAATAAAACTTAGTTTTCGCAGTTTCTGAAATACAACTCGATTTATTAGCATTTTAAGTTACGTTCTTCGAATAAATTAGGATTCTTTCGCTCGAAAAACACTTCACATTTGAAGCTATTCTCTTGTGTCCAGAATGATCGGTTCGAAAGGAAAAGGAAGAAATATGAGGTATTGCTTTTCGAGCGAAGTATGCTAAATAATCTTGACGGATGACTCACGCGAATATGATACGCAACAGATCATCGTCGTGCACGGCTCATCGCTTGGTTTCACATATTCATCTATACGTATAAGGAGACATTGACGTCCCAGGATAACTCATCCTAAAGCAATGGAGCAAATGTTCTGTCATCGTTCCACACAATGAATGATGTTTGGCGAGACAAATGAGGTGTCCCTAAGAGCAATAGCGTTGCGGATAGGAAGTGTCCGCATATCTCCGTGTATATCCCGGAACATTTGGGAAGTTTGATTGTTTAAACCACAGCTTCGACAGCTAATTGAAAAACTTGTGCGACGGCACAGCATGTGATGTATATTTTTTTTAATCCCGATAATTGATTGCTAGGTAATTAATAAATTTTGGACGGTTGCCGCGTTATTATGTCGTTAGCATCTGGCTCAATAAATGCTGTGTCTATTTGACACTGTTCATATAATTATTTGACAGTCGCTTATGTCAGAAAGGAACTTCCATTGTCATTCATGCATATTACATGATAAATTATACAAAATAGATGTGTCATTATATGATAAATTGTATAAGATAGATGTTATTATATGATAAATTATGTAATATAAATGTAGGTATGTATGTGTTAGAGATGCGAGTTCAATGTTGTGCGCAAGAATTAACATTCGCGAACTTGCTATTAATTCCTATTGTGTCACAAAGCGCCGTCTTTCTAACGATATAATGCGATTAATGTTTTGAATTTATTAATTTTATATTATATGTCGCCGTTTATCCGTCAAATAGAGACACATTAGTCATTTCCGCCACTCGACATTTTTCTTCCCACAGAAGACATGGGGTGAATGATGAATAGGGGAGAAATTGGATTGAGTTTGCAGAAAGGGCGTTTCCTTAAGAATTACCGACAATGGGTAAGAAATCCTCCCCCTTTAAGCCGAATGCACGTCTCATTGTGCAGTTTACGAATAGCAAAAGTAATTTTGCCGTAGGCAATTTATAAATATGACAGTATATTAATAGTAAGAAGTAAAAAAAAGAAAAGAAAAAATCGATCGAATATCTTCTTTTCTTGCTATACTTAAAGATGTAGATTGGATGGACAAAACATTGTAAAATCAGAGAGACTCAAACAAAGTACTTATTACAACAAAAATTGTTCACATTTAATTAAATTTAATTAAAATAAATAGGTTTTCAGACTAAATTAAGTTCATGACAAATTGAAAAAAGTGTTAATTGTTTCTCATCTGCAACGCGCAGGTTGCACTGAATTAATTTGGTTCTCCATTTCCTCAATTAAAATTTTTCAAATTTATAATTAGCGAGACACATTTTATTTTAATTTTATAACAAATTGAAAAGAATACTAATTATTTGCGATATGTTGATTGTCGATTTAGCACTCATCTGCCATTCGAGACATCCAAGGCTAACAGCGATTCGACGTTAAGCGACTACGAAGGCCTCTAACGTTCCCATCAGCATACGCTATGGGACTCGATGGGATATGCGCTACCAGCTAAGCGTAAACGACAATATGCAAATTTCTCGTACTCATCGGGTCCGATTTAAATGTGGCGCATCTCACGAACGACCGCATCTAATCAGTCCGGTGCACCAAAGGTATCTCGGTGCATTTACAGAGAAATGACGTTCGTCTACGACAGGGCGGTTTGCCGATCGCTACTCGCGAATGTAAAACGATCAAACGACTCAAGCAAAAAAAATTGAGCTTTTTAGATATCCCGAAGAAATTCGATGAATTCCTTCGCACACAGGATAACGTTCTGTATGTACCTCTACACACACATTCACTCATATGTGTGTTTCTAGGTATACCTAGTGTCCTTAGAATACAAAGTTTGGACCAATCATTTCAGCCAAAGTCCTCAAGTCATAATCGGTTCATAATTCTTATTTCAAGATCTTTTAAGTCTTAAGTCAAGATCTTTTAAGTAATATTAAAAATTAATACTGCTCTATGATTAGTATTCATAGTCAATTTTTATATTTCAGATTATCTTTAATACAGTCTTGAGATATTATGAGTCAATCAAAGGGCTGTATTAATATCTCAAAACACATTACTCAAAATGATCTTAAAATAAAAACAAACTATTGAATACTGTCTTATGATTAGTTTATGACATCTTAAGACTGTATACTTAGAACGGTCTTAAATATAAGATTCCATGAACATCGGCTTTAAAATGGCGTATGAATGTATGAATCTATAATGTTCTAAATAAATGTTCTTTGAAAGTTATACTACATTTTTATTGGTACTGCCATTTTAAAAGGCCTATGTATGTGAATAAATAAAATGTCTACAAGTTTTCTAGACTCTGCAATTCTAGAGACACTCGGTACATATACATACAAACACACATATTTACACAAACAGACGTACGGAATATCCGCCCTATCTCTCTCACGCGCGGGGAAAAGCTGCGCTTATTGGGAGAATCCCGTTTAAGGGATTTGAGCGACAGGAACGGAATCACGGAAGAGTGCAGCTAATCAATCTTCAGAAGCAGATAAGATGAATCGTTCAAGGGAAGCAATTGTTAGACACCACCGAGCGGACGCAATTAAATTAACGGCGATTTGAGGAACGTCATTTGTCTGTGACGGCCACGCAAAGACGAATTCGCAATACTGTCGAATTCAGAGAAAAAGGTCGTATCAATAACTATAAATTCATAATTAAATAGCGCCTCTATATTATAAAATTATAATAAGAATATTAAATAAGTTGTATAAACTAAGAAAATGTAGTATTATTAACCATTTAGTAATATTAATCATCTACAAATGATTAATATTACTACATTTTAGTTCACCTAATTTATTTATTGTCTGTATTAAAACTTTATAATATATAATAGTATTTTTATAATATGTAATAGTATTTTTTAAAGTTACTTCAAAAAACAATGATTAATTAGTTACTATATGATATAATGTATTGTATTTTAAATACGAATCTTAAAAAACTGTAATAAACTTATTGCAAAAAATATTGCCTAAGATTAAATTTGGAAAATTCGGGGGGATTATTAATATTTCAGATTATTAATTTTTCAGATTGATTGCGTTGAAAGTCCGACAATTATATCGGCATGCAATTTCTGAAATTGATTCATTTAAATAAATATATATAATAGGTCAACATCTTAACATTCAGACCGTGGCGCTTCGTAATGTATTTCTCTTTATTCTCTTTATTCTCTATTTTTATTTAAAATTGAATCAAAGTTAATTAAAATAAATTATATAAATTTAAATTATAATATTTATAAAATATTAATTTTAAAAATTTTTTTTATTTTTAATTCTTATCAAAATATATCTATTCTATAAATTATATTCCAAATTCATCTATTTCAAATTCATCATATTTTTTATATATTATTTAAATTTTTATTATTTAAAATCTTTAAATTTGCAATTTAATATTTTTTCTTAAATTATAATATATAAACGGTCTTATTTCCAATCTTATAATGTATTCTACTAAAAAAAGTGTTTGTCTAAACTAGAAAAATGTAATTATGTCTTATTATTTTTATGAGCTCTAAGTAAATATTTAATGTAGTTAAGATATTTTACTATATATTTATTTATATTTTATTTCACTACAAATATTGTTGCCATAGCTATATTTTTACAGTGTTGAGTATTAGATTAGTAACTATTACTCTATAAAACTAGTTACAGATATTATAATTGTCAATGTTGCTAAAAAAAAAGTTGCCACAATTATTTTTTTCTGCTAGTACGTGGGATTTTTTTTATCTAATAGCGATTAGGATAAATTCGGATAGATAGTCATGGAAAAGATGGTCATAGGCTTTCGAAATGACTACAAAAATGCTGTATTTAACAATTATTGGAGAAATTACAGCCTTATAGTCATCCTTTCTGTATGGCCATAATAGCCAAGTTTATTCTATGATACTGAATAACTGATGGAATGCTCTAATTATCTCGTTAAGAACCGCATTGAATAATTTCGGCAGGTAAATGGCCCCCCCATTGATAAGCTCCTCAACACGTGTAGCGGATGGAGATTTGCATACCGGGTCAGGAAATTCGCATGTATAACTTCGTACGCGTGAGAAAGTTCACAGAAGTGAGGCATACCTCGAGCGAATCGGTGTTATCAGGAGAACCCGAGGATACCCCGAAGTCTACCTTTTTGAACGAATCTCGACGAGGAGAGTTTACGCCGCTTCACTACCCATGAGAACTATTATTGTTTGGAATACTTCTTAAATGGCGAATCTACGAAAGTTCACCTACGAAAGTTCACCGCTTTCCAAAGCAAGCACGCCGTCGTGCGCCCCATTCTTTTTTTATTATTAAATCATCGTTCCTCCGAAATACATATCTAATACATATCTAATAAATTCGAAAAAAGAACATAAAGAAAATATCTTTTTCAACTTTTCGAAAGTTTCTTAATGCAGAAGTGCTACCCTCGCAAACTACTTTTATGTAAGTTATTGATCCGAAAGATCCCGCACTAATTATATGGCAAATTGAGTCCTAATAAAATGAGTTACTTTTTACATATAACATAGCTTATAATGTGGCGAATAAAAGATGTCATAGATATAAGGCTCAGTAATGGATAATTTTTTTAACTCTGGTGTATTAAAAGTGTACAAGTAAAACCTGTGCTCGCACAGAGCATCTTTGATATATCACAACTCAAAAACTATATTATTAAGTCTCGTGTCTATGATATTTTTTGTTCACCACGTAACTATAGTAAGTATTATTATTTTATTGTATATTGAGAAATTACAAAGTATATCTATATAAATGATAAGGTAGCAGTGGAATTGCTGCTACTAAGCCTTCCAGAAAAAACGAAATAAATTACAAATTACGAATTACAGAGAAATAAGACAATATCTGAAAGCATATTTTGTTTAATAACGCGATAGCTTGAAGAAAGAAAAAAGACAATAATGCTTAAAGTATTCATATAAACATTAAGCAAGAAGGCATAATTAAGATATTAAACGCAGAATTATTACAAAGCAAACAGAGACAATTAAAACAGAATTTTTACAGAACATACAATTAAAGTATAATAAAAATAATATTGTTGAAATATATATAAATGCAAGAAGGCATGATTAAAATAGTAAACAGAATTAACATTCAATAAGCAATAAAAGAACAATACTTATATCAAATGGAAAGAACATCCTAATTTATAATACAGGGGCAAAACAATTTTCCATGTAATTATATAACATCTTTCATTGGCAGGACTAATGCGTATTCAGTGCACATTAAAGCTGTTGTACACTATTCTAAACTAAATATAAAAATGAGATATCTCGAGATGCTCAATGTGTATTTTATCAAATAACACAATAAAATGTATTGAATATTTCGCAGTTTCATTCGTTTCTATATTTTTATTAAACGTACATCTTTATGTCGATTTGTGTACAACTTTAAAGAGTATCGAATGCGCACTAGTTCTGTCAATGAAAAACACTATTAATGAGGGGTTTTTTGAACATGGCATAGATTGCCATCGCCTTTGTTGATCAGTGTTTCTCTACCTTTTTCAAAATTCGATTCGTCAATTCGATTTCCGTTACACTTACAACAACTTTGCCTCGGAAAACAAACCACCGACGTCGTTGAATCAATTCGGAGGAAGGCGATTAGAAAGAAAAACTTGATGTCGAAATTGGAAGACGATTCCTGGTGTTTTAAAAACAAAATGACCACGGATCTACTCGGCTTTATTTCTAAGGTGCAAAAGGTCGTTTTTCAATGTCGCGTATTCAACGCGCAAGAGCAATACACCTTGCGATATTATTTGACGGGTATTATTCGCGCGGCGCGAAAAGCCGCGCGGGAAAAGGGAAAACGCGTAATGACGAAGGCCCGCGTGATTAATCTTCTGGAAGAACAAAAGTTCGGCGAACTTTTCCTTGTTAAATATGAATACTGTGGCAAAAATCCGCGCGCAATTCTGCGCGCGATAATGGCGAGGAAAGGACGCGCAATATATAACGATGTTCTCTCTCTCTTCATCCAGCGCGGAGGTGTAGTGCCAGTTAACGAGCCTGAAACCCAAGTCGAAGTCTCTTCGCGAACGGAGAGCGTGTTAGGAAAACGTCTCCATGGGTGTTAAGAGACTTTACCGCAGCGCGACGTGGAAAATGTACTTAAATTCGTGATACGCTATCGCGAAATTCGTATTGCGGAGATGTAAGTGTGAATATAAAGTGGATAGGGACTAGAATAATCTTCCTGAATTTCAGGGGAAACGTGTACAGCGAGAAGTTCAGACAGACTCATTAAGCTCGAGAAAGCAGTTGAAGCTCTGCGCGCAGCTTTTGTAAAATGCATAATAGCCATGAAATATTACAATTTGTGGAAATAAAGAGCTCCGTTGCTCTACGCCGTTCGTACTATTTGGTAAAAGAATGATTACAATTTTTTTTAATAGAATTTTGATTATTTAATTACTGTTATTATTAAAATTATGACTATTCTTACCATTTCCCTTTACATAATACTATCATTTTATTAAACATAAATTATTATTTTATTAAAAGCAACATACTTCCGCGTCGCGGAAGATATTATAAAACTCAACAAAACGAAGTTAAATACTACATACTGAAATATTATACTTAATGAATTCCAACAGTTAATGTGAACAAAAGACACGGATATAATTTAAATGTGCTCCCTCACATGTGTGATATACGCCATATTTCGCCTTTTTTCACGAAAGTACTTCCAATAGTAGGTATGCTACATAATTCATTAATCCCCCGAATGCCCTATAATTCACTAATTGAATTGTATTTATCGACTGAAGTACTAAATTCGAAAAACGAATTAATGTTAAATCGTAGTACTTTCTCTCTAAATTGGAAATAATAAATTCTTTCTGTAATAATGTAACGGACGAGGAATTGTGAACCGAGACATTTATAAAGAATAATCATTTAATAATTATTAAAAATCTTAAAGCACAACTGCTATCCTAATCGAAGAAAAACTACATGAAAGTGATACATATAAACATTATTTTTCGGCTTACAAGCTTTTTACGCAACAATTGATTACGTAACAAATTGATTTGCGATATCGGTGTTATAGCATCTTAATTGAAAATTTTCCTAATCCTTGTCTCTCGCTATTTTCCATAAAGATAGATTCCTCATATTGCATCACATCCGTCATTCGCATTTTCATAGCGTTCCTGACGCAAAAAAAAATGTCAAGAACTCTGCAAAGAAGAAGGACAAATGATTTTTTTGCAAAACCGGATTTGAAGAAAAGGAAAGAGAGGTGGGTTATCTTGAGATAACGCGACCCTATTTCACGCAATGGATTCTTTGAATTCTTTGTCTTAAAAATTTCACGATGATTGAGTACGTGTCACGTGTAGAAAAGAACGGTAAAAAAAATAATTTACGATAAGTTCGGTATTAGTCGCGATCTTAATTTGATTGACGGATCCTGATTGATGTATCTGGTATCTACTTCTCCTCGGCAAGAATACCGAAGTCATCGTTTTCAATTTTCGACGTTATACATTAATTTTTACAGAAACTTCTCCGCCTCGCTGCCTTTCAGGGATATGAAAGCAAACGCGATGGAATAATGGGCAACGAAGAGTGGCGTCGTCGTTATTACCACGGACGAAAATAAAGCGAGGAAGAAACGCAGAAGGGATCATTGGTCGACCATCGTGGCATTTCAATCTTCTCTTTTTCCGCGATGTTTTTCCCGTATAGCGAGATCGCGTACCGGCTGTAGATGGATTTCGTACGCGAGCAGAAAGCAACCGCCCCGTCGATGGAAGAGACAAGTCGGAAACGTCGGAGGATTTTGCGTCGAGGGGTAAGGCGGGCAGGCTTGATTGTGGCACCCAGTTCCTGGACGAGTCCGAGAGAAATTGCATTTTCAAGCCGCGTGCATCTGGCGAACCTCGCGTCATTTCGTTTAAACAAGCCGCGACCGTCACGAGCCTGTCCTCCATCAACCCTGTCCGTGTTACACAAGCCCTTTGCGCGAAGACTCTTCATTTTGCCTTAGCCACGCCGTTCTATGTGAAGGACGCTTTGATTAGCGTCCAGCAAATAATTCCGTCCATTTTCGGCGTTTCCCAAGGTGGAGTTCAAAACGAGAGAGACAGAAAGGGGAGAGAGAGAGAGAGAGAGAGAGAGAGAGAGCCAGCGAAAACTCTGTGCACCGAACGAAGTCCCGACTCGAAGCCTTTAATCCTTTTTCGTGTAATTTATCTTTCACGACGCGTTTTCTCCCCTGTGGTTGTACTTGATTAATATGCCCGAGGTAGAGATAATGTAAAAGAAGATATCTCGCGGGATCTCGTAGATAGAATATACATTGATTATTTTACACGAATGTAAAATAACTCACAAAAAAACAATGTATAACAATAGATTTTTAATTTGATTTAATTAAAAAAATATTTATTAAATCTCTTTTTATAAAAAAGTATACAATCTCTACATTATTAAAATCATTTTTCATAAGAAACATATAATATAACATAATCTTAGAGATTATATGTAAATGTAATGTTACTGAGTACATTCTTGTATTAAATTCTTAAATAAAATTATGTAATTTAGTAGGTATATAATAGAACTCTGTTATATAAAATATTTTTCATATGTTAGAATTTAAGATAATATTAAATATAAATGCAACTAAATTCTAATTTATTTTATAATTTATATTGTCTAAACATGATATATTAACCTGAAAATATTATTAATTATTTAGAATAATGAGTAGATATTATTTAGAGTAGATAAATCTTTTTGTTTTAGAGATTCAAATCGTACTATTTGGTTGTTAATCTTAGTCTTATTAAAGATTTATTCTACAAAATAAAGCAACACTCAATATCGTTAAGTGTGTTATTTAATATGTCTTCGATATCAAAGATTTCAACATTTCTTCTTTTTCAAGCGCGCATTTTATCCAGAAGCAAAAAGGTCTTCGCGCTGAAAGGGCTCTTTTAAATCGAACAACTTTAAATTGCGATTCCAGTAGCTGCCGAGCGTTGAAGAAATGCGTTTCTCAATAAGAGCATGATGGAGTAAGAAAGGCAAAAAATCGCACCGTGTAAAAGATGCATGAGATCACGAAGAAGCACTTACATTTCAAATACATTTGATACAGACAATAAATATTTAAAATTAGTTTTTCTTTGTCCAAGAATTGCAAAAGAAATCATGTAACACATATATATATATTTAAAAAAGAATTCAAAAAATTGTAAAAGATATACTATTTTCTTTCTAAAAATATATATATATATATATATCTCGAGCTAACTTATACTAATATTAATACTTCTAATTTATTTATTTAAGTTCTTTCTCCAGTTTTAGTTAAATCAGAGAATATGTTAAAAAAAACATGTAGCTTTTATATAAAAGAAATCAAAGCTTCATAAAAAATTATTATTTCCCAGACTCTGCGACCTTATTACTCTACTTTCAGCGAATCATCCTAAAGTCACCCGAAAAAAATGCTAAGCCATTTAGAAATTAGTGTCGCAATGTCATTAGTCCCAGTTGCCAAAAAAGGGCGACCCTGACAAAGACAAAACTCGCAATCTGTATTGGCCGACCCTAATTTCCCCCAAAGGTCGATCTATGGTAAGGGAATGAAACCGTATCCTTACACTCTGAAGGTCCAGGTATACGTGCTACTTATCCGATTAAGGGCTGACAAAGCTAATTTGATAAAGCACGCATTTGGGATCGGAAACTAAAAGAGGACCCATGTGGAGGTTGAGAGAAGAAGGTGAAATCTTAAAGGAAGAGAATATAGTCTCGTATTACAAAAGTAAAAGACGAATTCTAAAGAAGACGGTAGAGAGAGCAGGAGGCATCACTTGGGTCACTCGACTGAGCCGGAAGATCGCTCTTCAGGAACGCTCTTCAGAAACGCAATCCAAGAGCTCCAGGAAAAATCGCACGGGCACGTAGGGGATGATGCTGAAGCAGAAGGAATCGAAGTGACTAGACTCTGACGTGAGTTTTTCAAGAGATTCATGTGAAAAGAGAAGGGCGTTTCTGCGGCGATGTAAACCCGGACAGACAATATTGTACACCTCAACCGTTTAAAAGCGCGTTCAATGACATTATAGGCAAAAAGTGTCTCAAAATCCTAATAGCTGCTAGTGTTGTCTTATAATCATTTATCAGAAGGAATTATTATAATAAGAGAATATTATCGCGGACGCGTATTAATTTGCTGGATACAATCATGGATTTTTTTAGAATAAATTTTTTAAAAATCTGTGGAAAATTAATTTTACGAGGTAATTACGTACGGTACGCAGTGTCCTCAAAACCGATTTCTCTTACGGAAAGAAAATGGGTCATTCTAAAAGAAAGTTCGCGATCATTTGCAGAGTTGTCGAGTTTTCAAATTTAAATTAAAGTTCCAAGGCTTTTGATCGAAGTTGCGATCTTTCGATTAATAATGCTAGGCCAACATTGTCGCGACTTCTGCTTAACGTTATCGATTAGGGAATTCCTGAATTTTTTCCCCCGCGAATAACGAACGTCACGCATTCTAATTGAATCCAGAAACTAATTACATTTCAACCGGGAATGAAAAAGCCGGAAGGAGAGCTTTTTCCGGTATTAATTAACGCAAAGTTATCGCATCCGCGTCAATTTGAGGATATCGAGATTTTCCAGACTACACGTTCCGTCTATTTGATATCTTATATACATAATATTCCATCACGCTATCACATCGATGCTAAGTGGCAGATATTCCTGATCTGACAGAATCAAATTTGCCATGCTATAAATACCAGACGCTCATTATACATGATAATACGCAATGAGAGTCTGATATTTTAACGCGTTTATATTTAATACAAATTAATAATATAAATTTTATCCGTAAAATAAAAATATATTACGGCTTAGTGTACGATATATCCGAAAAATTCTGAAAAATAGAAAAGAAAGTTCTTCTTTACAACTATTCAAACTGAAAGTGGACGTTTAATGCTTTTATAATGGTGTCGAGTCAGCGCGAAATAACCATACGGAATTTACGTGCCGATCTGCCGTCTTTATATGGGATTTTCCGAACGGAAATTGGAAGCAGATTCTGAAATACGCAACCGCGATGGGAAAGGTCGAAAATGACATTGCTCGGTGAACGAGAAACTCGAGAAAGCCGTTTCCTCCCTCCACGTGTGCAATCCGCAATAGATGCCGCGAAATAATCGAAGAAATGTCATACATGTATCGAAAATATAAAAAGATCACGATCGAGCACAATTAAAATTGGAAATTGAAAATTTGCGGCAAACCGTGCGACAAATTCTCGATAACGACATATCGATTTTAAACTGATCACGTAGATATAAAAATAATTCGCTAATAATCTGGAGTATCGAAAAAATTTATGTACAATTACCTATTGAATTGGTTTAAAATTATTACGTGCGTTTTTGTTATAGAATTTCATTTTCTGATTTACACCTCTTTTACGTCCTCCTTAAAAGAGAAGACTAAACAAAGGGTAAACAAAATAGTGATAAGATATCGACTGATCATCAGGTCCGTTTAATCATCGTGTCAAATTAACCACACCTACAATTTCATTATGAGAATCTTTCCTAGACTTCGATAAGAGTACGAATGACTTTTTCTTGAAAGACGAATAGAGTGCATCCGTGGTAATCTCGTCGTTTAAC
Organism: Acromyrmex echinatior; assembly: GCF_000204515.1. Next base: position 44,376 of record NW_011626992.1, on the reverse strand, counting down.
CCGATTAACCCTCCGATCATCGATCTTGACCGATCGAGACACAAGCTATGGGATCTCTCGACAGATTAGACATCACGAAGAATCGTCTGCCACGATCGATCGTTGGACTGATTCGAGAGTTGGCAGAGATTACGAATAATAATGGTTGACATCGGGATTCTTAGTCGCGATAAACGAATTGGTGGATTTCAACAATGGAAAAGACAAACGAAAATCGCCATGGATAATGGAGCTATCGTGCATGCAAATGGATTAACTTCTCTAAAAGAGAATGGAAGGAGAGAGGCATGACTTTATTTAAAGTTGAAAATTGATGAAAATTGTTTTTTTTTTGCATATTGTATACGTTATTGCTCGTCGATATTCGCGCGTCCCAAACAAATACTGAAAAGAGATCCGTATCAGAACTAAATTTGACTCGATGCATTGATGTTACGCGTAGTAACATTTTCCACAAACGGAATGGTGTGCGCCGATTGTAATTCGGAATTCAAGCGCCGAAGAGCAACAAACAAAAATCAACGCACGGCGTATAGCTGTGAGCGAAATACATCACACGCAAAAATGGAACGCGAAATTCAATCGGCGGTACACCGATTTGGGATTATTCTGAATAAAATCCATTTTCAAGTCATATTTTATACATCTCCTTAAATCTTTTATGGCTTCCTTAGAAGAGAAGACTCAGAGATGAAATGGTAAACATCATTTCATATCACTTCATAATAGCATTCTCCTTGATGGAATAAATATAATCAAAGAAATCGAGATAAAATAAAATTCTAATTTTTAAAAATTAATTTAAAAATCAAGTTTAAATAATGCTGGCGTTCGATAAATTTGCAATAATCAGTTATCTACGTAAAGAACGGTTTTGCTGAAGTATCTAAAAATATAGTTAGATTTGAAAATAATTTTATTTTAAATCAGAATAATTATATAAGACTGAAACTTTTTGCAGCAATTCCCATAGATTCCCATATAATTATTTTGATAATCCGGTAAAATAATTTTTTTAGCTAAATGTTTAAATACTCCAAATTGAAATCATTTTTTCCATGATTCGAATCAGAATATCGTTTACTCTTCAATTGAATTTTGCTACAGTTATTAGTTCTATCTTAGACTAATAACTATAGGGTTTCTTTTTGCTTATTAAAGATTCTGCAATCAAATATACGAGAGATCTTCGCGCGCTGAGATGATGTCGAACGGGTAATCAGGAGGCACATGTGCTTCACATATTTTTCCCAATGAATCGAAAAAACGAATCCCGAGAAATCTTGACTTCCTTCTCGTCGTTTTCAAGCACGGGGCGGCATTGGCGGCAATTTCCTTGGATAATAACCTCATCCGCCTAGCCCGCCTTCTTCCTTCGGAAATTATTCGATCTCGTCGGTTGCTGCTTGGCACCTGGCGGAATAGATGCTTACCTTACACTTTTGGCTTCAGCTTGCGCGACCCCGTCACATTCGCTTTGCGATTCGAAACGTTTCGCCGAGTCGAAAGCCGATGGGGCGCAGCGGGGGCGACTCACCCTCGTACGTGGTTGGCAAGGTAGATGGTACGACGTTAACTCGCGGTTAACGGAATCGGGTTAATCGATTTCCGGGTAACGTACCTACGGGTACGAGACACACGTGCGTCACGTACGCTTACAGGCACCTACGAGAGGAGAAAAGAGAGAAAAAGAGAGAAAGAAGAGAAGAGAGAGAAAAAAATAAACGCTCGTTTGAACATATCGAGACCGAACAATATCGCGCGTCGCGATAAAAAAAAGCAGCAAGGTGGACGATGCTCCAATTTACAGTAGCTCACGTAAAAAGTAAAATTGTTAGGGAAACTGTATGCGTGCGTATATGTAACGTTCAAAAGGATTTAACTCTTTCAATATATAGTTTATAGCTAAAAAGAAATGCCAATCGAGTAATAATCCAGATAGTAAGCTGACGTTATTTACCGTTATTTCATTGTAAAAATGATATCTTTAATCCTTAACTATAGCTATGAAAATTACACTTCTGTTCTAAAGCGTCTTATTTGAAATATAGAATGCAAGTGGACCTTCATCTTACGGCGAGTGATAAAGAAAGGTTCAAAGTATTTTTATTTACAATATAAAGAACCTCATAGTACTAATTATAATATTATCTAAGCTATGACTCGATTGACATTTCTTTTTAATAACAATATACTGAAAGAGCTGAATTCTTTTAGCCATTAAGGATATATTGGACATATTTTTGAAAACATTCAAAAAATTATGAAAAAGATCATAGATTGTTTTATATTACATTTGAAAAAAGTAGAAAAAATTTAATAGCGATTTTTTTATATGGATAAAAATTATTTCATTAAGAAGTAAATGTGTCTAATAAAAATATTTAAAACTAATTAAAAATCTTTTTTATTTAAGTACTTTAAATACATATTCAAGATGATTTATAGAACAAATTTAAGTTTCATTGCGGTTCAGAAATTAGTTCTGTAAATAAACAAAATTATTTTATTTATTTATTTACAGAATAAGACAGATAATCAAAAGAATAAAACGGATAATCACGATGAAATCATTTTGTGTAATTTTAAATACTTAAAATAATTATATTACACAAAAAAAATTGAGATTTTTCCTAATGTAAAAAATTATTTAATTTTCAGTAACAAATAGATTAAATAAATTATAAAAATGTATTATTAAATAAAAATCTAATTTTATTCATACAACTTTCATATGTATATAGTTTATTTAAAGTGTAAATATTAAATGCATTTCTTTTAATTTACTTTGCAAAGACTGTACGATCAATTACAATGTTGAGATTCAATTTATTACGATCTTACGCCTTAAAATCTCATGTAGATTTATATATACATACATATACATTTTCCATAGCAATTTTGCTTTTTATGCAAATGACTACAAATCGGAAAACCGTCCACCTTGCTAATCTTTTTATCAGATTATATTAATGTCCAAAAATTTACTTCGGATCCAAATGTTGCTGTAATCGAGGATTAATGCCATTTTGACATCGAAATGATGACAAATAACGTGAATTATCCGATATTATTCCCCATCCCCGATTCAAATATAACGCACTTCCTCAAATATATACACCTTCCGCTTCCCATTTCCGCGACGTTTATAACTTTATGACCGCGTTAATTCTCATTAAGTCATAAGTCGCCAAACCTGACTACCGGCGCGGCGTAGCAAGTAAGCTCATAATCGTCTCGCTTCTCGTGCCGCTCAAAGCTGAGCGCCGAACTCTGGTCAAAGTGGACGAAACTCGTCTGACGTGGCCCGGAGCTATACGAAGGAGGTGCGCTGTATGCGCGATGGCCGGTAGATAGATAAAGAAGAAAGCGGTGTTCCGGACAGTATTTAATGCGGTTGCGCCCGTTTGCGACCGTCGACAAGCGCCGGGTCCGAGCTTTAGGGCGCGGCTTTTATGCGATGTAATTCCGATGCAAATCTGTCTGTTGAACTTTTCACCCGCGTTACGTCGCGTCGTGTCGCGTCGGTCTGCGGTCGTGTGCCGGTACTCCTGTATTTCGTATACAATACACTGGGTATTACATATATATTTTCAAAACGAGGTTGACGAATATCGCAAACTGTTCCTCTAAATACTTGAAATCATAGCTCTGTTATCTATTTGCGTTGCGATTTGCTGAATTGGTCTAACTGTTGACCCACAATAACTCTGATTAATTGAATTATGTACAATACTTTCTATTTCTTATTCAGACAAATTAATAAATTATTAATGTACGTACAATATCTTAACAATATGTACTTATAATATTTTAACAATCGCTTTTTTTTAAGGGTAATCGATATATCTTATATTACTTCAGTAAAGTAATAATAAATCATTCTAAAAAATACTATTTTTTACTATTATTAGTATTGTATCACTTATTTTATTAAAAGGAAGTAGAAACATCCTATCTATTTTACTAGTTTTTTATGATTTTCTTTTTCATTGATTTAATATAAAAATTTTCTTTCTCGCAATAATTCATAATAATGTAAAAAGTCGGTACACGTTGCTACATTAAATATTTTCATGACAATCCCTTTCTTGGTATATTTGAACCATATTTGAACCACCGTTATCGAAACAAGATAAGTTTTGTGACGATGCAGACATGGATGCGTGTAATAGATACGAATATCTATCGCCGTTCAGTCAATCACCCTGGAGAATCTCGCGACCACCTTGTCGAATCTATTCGGTTTGATGTGAGCGTGAATCGACGCTGGAAAGGTCGTCGTTTAAATCACATGGGCGGGGCTGAAAATCCCGGATACCGACCAGGAGCCGCCATCTACACACCGCAGGGCGAACAACCCCTGAGCTACATTCATCCCCGCTGCTTGATCCGAGAAATAGAATCTTGTTCACATGGACTTGCATAATCCTTGCAGCCGGCTTTGGATGATTACATTCGACGATTACATTACAATCTTATTTATATAACATTCAAATAAAGAGGTACGAGTCAAAACAAGCTAGTAGTTATTAATAATTAACGATTAATATTTAATAACGAAGTAATGTAAATAAAGATCAAGTTTATACAACGGACTATTAATTGAAGACACAATTATTTTTAGAGGAATTAATTTTATGGACCTGTGAAAAACCATATATGATCTAGAATAGTCCTGTCAGTGTTTAGTAATCTTTTGTAAGTAAATTCATCAATAAATTCATTTTTCTATCATCTAATTAAAAGAGACCGCAACTCATCAGTAAATTTTTTGTAGGATGCTTGTCAATTATTTTATAAATATTATCAGATAACAATCGTTCCATTATTTCCATATAGTCGATCTAATACCATGATGACGTGGCAGCTAAAATAATATCATGTAAATATCTAAAATAGAAACTTTAATAGGTAACGCTGAATTATCATCTCTTCCAGATCTTCTAAAACTATAGTCGCAATAATAGAGATAATGGCAATCCATATTCCAAGATTTGTTTGTAAAATTTTTTATCAAATACAAAAAATGATAAATTTAATTTGATAGCTATTAAAAATTATTTCCTCGATATGCAGGTGTTATTTGATATATAGTGCCATCCCTTATATATTATCAATATTCAATTCTATTGGTACGTTGGTGAACAACGATATGACATCCAAAGAAGCCAATTTCAATCTTATGAATTAAAGTTCTATTTTAGACATGTAGATAGTATTATTTCAGTTACAACGTCACCATGGTATTAGATCGGAATAATTACATGGAAAAAATGTAGCGATTGTTATGTAATAATATCTGTAAAATAATTAATATGCATCCTACAAAAAATACTTACTGATAAAGTTGTGGTCTTCTAGTTAGAAAGTTGGAAGAATAATGAATATATAGGCGAATTTACCTACGAAAGACTACTAATCACTGACTGGGATATCCCTAAAACATATGGTCTTCCAAAAGTTCATAAAATTGATGTTTCTCTAAAAATAATTGTCAATTAATAGTCCGTTGTATAAACTTGCTCTTTATTTACATTACTTAATTATTAAATGTTAAGCGTTAATTATTAACAACTTGTTTCGACTCGTAGTCTTTTATTTGAATGTTTATTATTATTTGAGTTTAAATACATTGATTATTACCTTATTTATATATTTCTTATTTTATAATTGTTTATTATTATTATACACTATATATATTTTTTTGCAACCCCTGTTTTTAAATTTATCTATTTTTGTTTCCATAGAGGTTAAAGTGTTTTATATCACACATCTAAAAAAATGTAACATTATAAGTAAAATTTTCTGAATTCTACTTTTATGGAACATCTAAAGTAAACTGCGTATTATTTACATTGGAAATTGCACTTATTTTATTGAAAAGAAATAAAAGCATCCGTTTCATTAGATTCGTATAATTTATTGATCTAATGTAAATTTACCCATGTAAATTAAATTGATTAAAATTTTTAATATATAACTATAAATATTATAATAATAATTACAAAAATCATATAAAACAATCTTATTTTTCCAGAGATAGATTTTCGAAAAAATTATATTTTTATATTTCTCCTTTGGATAAAACCTTGACGTAAAATCTTCGAAAGAAGCGTAATATCTATAAAGTCTCAATCTCTGGTTCTTATAAATTGCGTGAAAATAGCAGAAAAAAATTGACACAGGCCAGAGTGCTAGCTTTATATGTATCGGCACTCCTACATCGTTTATACAGCTTCACCCTGCATTTTTCGAATTTCTCGCACTGTTGACCCGCTGCAATCACTTTTTTACGATCGCGCGACGACAATAGTGCACGCCGTTCACCCCGCACCGTTGTTCCCTTTTTTCTCATTGTATACGTGAGGAGGCCGCATCTCGCATTCCGCGACCTCGCGGAAAATTGCTATAAAAAAATTTCCAGCGTTGTTCCACGTACCTGTTAAACCTCTCCTATAAAATCTTTCCTTTTCGTGCGCGCGCAATTGTGTAAATCTCGTATCCTTTATTTCAATGAGCGCGCGATATTGCCCAACTTACTCACGTGGAGCGATTCGCACGAATTATTTCGCGTGAGAGAAAAATATCAAAGGTGAATTGCAAATGTAATTCCTTGTCGGACAACCGCTAGCAGAGATTTCTCGCTATTGATGAATGGAACGAGAAAGTGACAGCTCGCATCAATTGTAAAAATAATAATTTTAAAAATAATATTACTTGAGAGAGAGAGAGAGAGAGAAAGAGAGAGAGAGAGAGAGAAAGAGAGAGTTTCGGAATAGATAATAAAAAGAATTTAATGAAATGTGTATATTATAGAGAATCCTATAAAAAAATAATAAAACCTAATCAAACATAAAACTCGCTACGTTTTTTTTTATTATCCATTTCTATTATTGAGTCATTTAAAAAGTATCCGCGGTTTTTTCATTCAAAAATTGAATAAAAAATCGCGGATACTTTTTAAATGACCTATTATATAATATAATATAATATTCTCAAGCGTAATAGTGCACAATACAGATATATCGAATATCAATGGAATAATCACATGTAAATGTAAGTTCGAAAGAAACGTACATCCTAAAAAATATTGATGTGGATTAACGTCATGCGATATCTATATAATTTTCACCGTATTGATGTAATATTAATATCAAAATGATGTGGATTTAAAACTCATAGTATTAAATCTACATCATATGGTGTTATTAATATTAAACACCAACACAATAAGTAATAATATTACATAGCACATATGATAAATCCACATCGATACTTTTTAAAGTACAAGAAAGAGAATGTATATGAAACAATGGGCGCGGCTCGGAAGGGAGTAACATTCTCGAAAAGCAGAGTGTACGATGACAACTACATATATATGTATATGCACAATGCAAGTGGAGGTGCACTTCGTGACCCAAAAATGACTGCAACCGAATGCCACGAGTGCTCGGGCCGCAAGGTGCGGCGGAGACCACGAAATTCATGGTGCGCTAATCAATAATGTATTTAGTGTGCGAAACTTCGTGCCGGGATATATTCCAGTTGGGGACCACCACACTGGCAAAAGGTGGTGCCTGAGCATTGTTCTGCGGCATCCAGGCCCGTGTCCGGCGGTCGGTCCGCTACGTAAAGTCCTGCGGAATAATTACGAGTTTCGCCATTGAATCAGGAATGTACCAAACAAGGCAGAAAGCCGACCTGCAATTCCATTATTAATTCAATTAGTGCTAGACGCATACTGATCGCGAGATTAATGCATCCCGTGGACCATAATCTCATTTCGCCATCTGAACGACTGAAGCTAACCGATATCGCGTTCGGTATACACGGGATCTCAGATTGATTGTGACTTTCCGCAAATATGATTTTTATTGTATTAATTCCTCAATCTATATAATACGAATACTTAGACGTTCTTGGTAATTTTTTAAAGAACACTGTAGAATTAAGAAGAGAATAGCCCCCTATTATGAGATAGGCTGTTAATATGAGATAGCGACATTTCTACTAAATTAATAAACGCTATCTATTGGTACCATCATGAATTTATTGTTCTTAGATTGAAAACTATTTAGTAGAAAATTATTAGATCATGCCTGTAGACATTATAAAAAAAGATTTTAGAATTTGGATGTCTTCAAGTTTCATTGAGATGAGCTTTTATAAGTCTTGTTTATTATTTAATTAAAAAATAAATATTTGACAATAAATTCTTCATGTAATGATAGAGTAAGATCGTACTAATAGAAAAATAAATGGGATATATTGAATTGTTTTATCCGAAATAAACTCGGTATTTCATAGGAGCCTTTCCTCTACTTAAAAAATTTAATTTTGAGTAATAAAAAAATTTGAGAAACAAAATGTTATTCTTTCAAAATGTATTTCTTCATTTAAATTATAAACCGATTTTTCTTTAATTTATTTTCAAGATATACTTAATTATATTTAACAAATGAAATTTAAACATACTGCGATAAAAATTGAGAAGATGAATCGAAGAATCAATAGAAATAAAGACGCAAAAAATGAATCTAAACTTTCGTGTATGAATCTGTATTGTACATTAATATCGATTATGTGATTTGGAATGGTATTTTAGCAATTAGTTTCAAACAAGAAATATTTGCGAGTAGCACATAAATACGGGGAATATAATACATTTCGCTTTGTGATGTTAATAATTTTCATAATTTAATTTTAATAATTTAATAATTTAATTTAATAATTTTGATAATTTAATATTATAATTTTAATAATTTTAATAATTAATGCGTACGATTCAATAGTTCCTAATTTTAAATAAAACTAGTAAGTTTAAATATTAAAATATGAAAATAGAATTAAAAACGTACATGTAAATAACATTGATAAATATTAAAAACGTTCATGAACGTTATTGAACAAATTGAAAAAATAAAGTTCTTCGATAGCGCTAAGTATAATTCAATCAAAAATTTAAATCACTACATCTTATTCCATTAGCACCAAAATGTGCATAACGAGTCGAGAAGCTGTTCCTTGATAATGATTACAATTATTAACCTTGTGCAAACGAATATAATTTTTATTTCGCATACGCTTAAACTGTGTGCGAACCTCAATTTACCACTCGGCAAAAACCTTGTGCAAGACTCACAGTCTAGATGTACGTTAGAAATGAGGAAGTGAGTATTCGACACCGAAATTATAATTTTACATAACAGTGTTAAAAATTAAAAAAAAAGTTCTATCACGAAGTTAAAATATACGTGATTAAAAGTATACCTAACGATAGAATACGAAACGATCGAATTGTTCGATATTTGCTTGCACGCCAATGAAGTGACCGCAAAATCAAAATAGCTCGTAAACTAAAGAAATGAACAAACAGACACCGACGTGTATTCCCTTTTTTTTTTAACAATACATTGATCGTCCCGCGAATTCCGAATGAACAATATCGCGAGCAATAGTGCGCTCGATGAAACTTGGAAAATATTATTCCAGTATCTAAACATTGCAACTATTTATTTTACAAAATACGTTATTTATTTTATAATACAAATTTAAGTGTTGCCGTTACACAGCTTTTTCCCTCCGATCATTTCCCGAATTCGTTAGTAATAAAAACTATATAAATACATGTAATTAAAATCAAGATCGTTGATTAAAAATTAAAATTATTTAAATAATTATTTAAACGAATAAACATAAAAAATAAGTAAATAACCAAGAGACAGAGAGAGAAAAGTATTATAAATAAATATATATACAATATATATATATATAAAACCAAATTGATTTTTTATTTCTAAAAATTAAAAATGTTAAGTACAAAATATTTAAACGACTGATAACTAAATACGTGATGAAATTTTCATTGAGTTTTGAAATATTTCAGGAATTATGTTATGATGCTGGCTCTCTTGATATGGTATTTTATGAAGTCAACACATGTATTAGGAGTGAAAAATATTACACACGGTATATCGAAGCATATACGATCTATCGGATTTCCCGAGGGTAGCGATATAGGGGTATGGTGGATCAATCATTCATTTTTCATCTACTAATGCGTCTTAGGCTATGCAAGCAGCCTGTTAATTCAATATTAATCATTTGCACTTCAAATAAAATATGATCTGCAAATAAAAGTAAGAAAAACTCAAAATAAATATTTGATTTGATATAATGGCAATTTCTATTCAAAAATATTGAAAAAGATTTTTATCGCAAAAAATATGATAAGAGACCTTAAATGTAGTTTGCAACTTTTGGCAACCTCTGTAAAATTTGTAGATATTTTTCGTTTTGTAAATTTATATTGACATATTTCGATAAATTAAAATCGTTAAAGATTAATCCTAATTGCATTTATTCTAATTGTACTATCGATGACTAATTGTAATCTTTTAATTTCTTCAAAGGAGAATTAAAGATTTAAAGATTTTTATTTGGTTTACAGATATTCTTCGCATTGGGAATTCCCTTAGATATTCCCGATAAATCTGTAGCGGTGTCATTTTATTTCGAAGCAAATTATGCATTACCATTCGAATTGAATTCGAGTTACTTCTACGAGGGAACTTATTACGCAAAACGAAGTCTTAGTCGTCAATTAGTATATAAAGTTTTCACAAGCAAAATAGACAGGTAAGATAGAGTTTATCAAGTATTCTTCATTTCATTCTGCAAAATTTTGCCTAAAATATAACTTTGCAAATAAAATTTAAAAAATTCCATATATATCTTATAACAGCTTCGGCTATCCTGGACTAGATTGTTTACTAAGAACAATCTGCGAAGCTGGAAAATACTCCTTAAACGAAAACGGCGTACTTGGTGACATTCTTCGAATTATATTCACGTAAGTATGATAAGAAAAACTGTTTGAAATTATATCGACTAAAAAATTAAAAGGTTAACAACAACATGCTATAATATAATGCATAATAACATATTATAAGTTAATAATTTATAATAGCAGCAATAAATAAGAGAATGGGAATTTTAAAAAATTGGATTAGCTTATCTGATGAATTTTTATTTTCAATCAATGTTCATCCGGCAGACGTTCATGTAATCATTTATCTAGATAATAAAACCAATAATATAAGAATTATTATATTTGAGAGCATTCCTTTGTTACAGACCCTCTATGTCGATGAGTGAAGATCTTCCGGATGAAATTATCGAAGCCGAAAGCGAGCAGCACTGTAATCAGCGCTACGAAAAATGTCCTGTGAATCTTTTAGATCTAGCAAGCTATTAGTCAGCACTAAATGAATAATTCTGCATAATTATATTGCATCGAAAATATCGGAAAAGTTCAGTAATTCATATAATTTATCAAAAGAAGATTATGCCAAAAATTATTGTATTTTATTAGATAGTAGCTATTTATACAAAATCTGTTATATTAAATAATATCGACAGGAGCGAAGTTTAACAATATAAGAAATTGATAAAAGAAATTGTGTAAATTTGCTTGGAATAAATAAATAATAAAGATCACAGAAATTGTGTGATCAATGTTGTGTGATAAATATTTCAATTCATTTTCTTCGCGACTTGTTCGCCTTGTGCTTGCGCTTTAAATTTATTCTTAAATTTATTCATTATATACATATATTTATATTTTTTGAAGTTCTTTTTTATTTCAACCTAGATATTTACTGCAACATCAAATTTATTACTAAAAAAAAATATTTATCGATATTTTAATATAAAAATATTATAATAAATGGAATTAAATTTTTACGTTTTATTCTGTGTTTAATCAAAAAAAGTTAAACCTTTTTAATTTATATAAAAATCTTTTTAATTTATATAAAACAGACAACATTAGAAAACTAATAAATCATAATAACATAATTACAATTAGATATGTCAATACGAAATCTGAATGTATTTTAAATACATCTACCTAATGTCTATCAGGAAAAAGAAAAAAATATATAATTTTAAATAATTTATTAAATATATATATATATATGTATATCATTAAATCTTGTCTTTCTCTGTAATTAATGTTGATCTGTAATGAGTTAGTAATTATAGCACTAAGGAAACATAATCTATAAAAACTATTGTCTTTCGAAAACTTTTTACTGTAACTATTATTTTTCAAAAACTATTATGCATGAAAAATAAAAATGCAATCGATGTAAACAATGCGAAAAATGTCTATTATTGGTACATTTCAAACAGCAACTCAACAAGCACTCAAAAACTATCATTTGTACTTTCTATTACGCAACTTTTGTTTTAATCCGAGAATGATTTACACAGGCCACTATAACATTAGAAATCTTCTAATCTATTAAAGCTTTTCTGTTAGGATATTCTTATAGAAAACCAATATAAAATAATTATTATGAATACAAAATAAAATGTAGCATTCAGAAAAAAAAAGATACTTAAAAATTATTTATACAAGATTTAAAATCGTTATGAGCAGTACTTATTATCTGTCCGATAAAAATATTAAATAAACAAGTAATAAGTTGAATATTAAATAAACAAGTAATGATTTTTCTTAAAATTATTATTTCTAATGCTTGCAACCTTTCGTAAGTCAATTTCAGTCTCTTCGGATATTAGCGAGAAATTTAAATCATTGTTTTCTGAGGCTTGTATCTCGAGTCTTTTCTCCACAATAGAATTTTATCGTAATCACAAATCACTGGTTTCGGTCCACATTGTTGTCAGACGACTATATGCATTCATATGACTCCGAACACCTCTGGATTATACGTGTATTTTGGTAAAGCTCCGAGAGATCCCCTGGTTTTACCTTACTCCTTCAGTTTGCTAATCGCAGGTACAGCGATCACTTGTTCCACAGTGGCACGCCTGGATTGCAGATAATGAAGCATATTTTCGTAGACCACAAACGTGATAACTGTAGCCGGGGTCACTCTGGCGAGGTTAACGCTTAAACCCTTGTAAAAGCCACGCCAACTCTCATATCTGTAACGAACCACCAGCAATACGCCTTTGTTTTACTTTGCTTTACAATAGACTAAAAACGCGAAGAGTTTTAAGTTATTAAATTTAACCCGCGTACGATTCTTGACGCTACAAATTTACTATAAAAATTCAATTGAGGAACACTATAACTCTCGTTCGTCGCTTTAAGAGTTTTAAATTATCAATCATTAGAATCATTAGAAGTAATATCTATTTTTTTATCAATGTCAATCATAAAATCTGTGATTTAAACAAACAAACGATTAAATGCGTATAAATTTGAAGCAGTAAAAAAATCGAATTTTTCTTCTTATTTCATTCTTTAGTTAAAAATTCAAATTTAATTAATTCAGACACAATATATGTATATCCAACATATCCATATGTGATACATTCAAAAATCGTACTGCTGGTGGCTTAATAAACAAATCACAACATACTCAATAATTATTCAATCACAATACCTTTCTACATGCTGTTTATTCGAAGCATAAAACGATAAGAATTTAATGCAAAATATGTCTAAAAATATATATCTAAATTAGTTAATTCGTAATTATAAATAATGATAACATTCTTCTGTCCTTTGCGCTGTAAATAATATTAATTAGTAGATATTAGAAAAAAAAGATATCAAATTAGATAAAAATTGAATAACATAAGTTGAATAATCTGAAATAGTTAATAATTAATTTAATAACAAACACTTTTCGATATGTGTGCGTGTGTTTATTAATATCGTCACAATATTATTTTAAATATACTCCTTCGCTTTCGTTCCCATGACTTTCTTTTCTCCAAAAAACAGATTCGAGCTAGATTAACGGCTAAAGAAAATGAATATAAATAAATTTGTCCTACTATTTACAGATTGCAGTGAGAAAACTTATTGCTATCGATCATATGTTCCGAGTGCCAGACTCTACGATCCTTGCAAAATTGGTCTATTACGGACTTCATATACTCCACTTAAAATGAGGTAAAGTATTGGCTACAGAGGAATAGAGTCGCTTCATAAAACAAAAAAAAAGGGAGAAGGTAAAATGTAGCGAATTTACTATATTTCTTAAGGCTCCTGAGTATTCAGCCAAGAATTCTGCGTTAGTGTTCTTATAATTGGAAATTACATTGTGTTGACAGAGGCGATACAAAATCAGACGGCGGCCTGGCGAAACCGGTCACACACACACGAGCACGAGCCTATGTATATACATGTGCTCTCGGCACGTCGAAAGCGAGCACATGTACATGGACTCGTATTATTCGTGTGTATGATGCTTTGTCGTGATAAATAGTTGAACTTCGAAAAAATGATGTTTTGACGACAAAATTTGTATTGCATACCATTTCGTTATTATTTACTTAATTGTAATTTATCTCGTACTTATCGTACGAAAACTAAAGTTATCTTAGAATTTTATATGAAGAAGCGTATTTTTCACTCGTTTCAACAGCTGTGTTTCTGCTCGAGTATAGACTCACTTTACGTACCTTTTACGACCATTTACTGACTGTCAAGGGAGGAAAGGACAGTTTTCGTCAATTTTTACAAATGTTGTAAAGCGATCTCGTAATTTATATTTTATTCAAATTGTCTTTATTTACGTGTGGCACGTAAAATAAATTAACGTATCATTCCTCGCTTCTGACGTCACAATTCCAACATGGTCACGGCGACTACTTAGGAGCCTTAAAACTTAAAAAGATAAATCACTAAATTAAGCGATGTCTAGTCCGCACTGAAACTTGTCAAGCGAAGACATGGAAATTATCAAGTTATACATGTGGTTCATACACATTATGCGTCAAAAATTGTTCGAAAGTTACACAGATAATAAGCATATCGTGTGTTATTTATATAGTTACGTAAATATTTGGTTATTAATTTAACTATCCAAGATTATATCGTCTGTCGACGAAATCGGATGTATTTTTTCTTACAGCTCTTGCATTCGAATAGAGCATTAAATATCTTATACTATAAGAGATTAGTATAAGATGTATTACTCTCCTCGTTTTTCCTTTCGCATCGTCGTACGCGCAACCAAACACATCTATCTAGGTTTGTTCAACTAAATCCAGTTTAGTTGACACTCAGATATCTATACACCTCAGCAAAGAAAAGATGATCATATTCATACGTTTGTGTATTCATACGATGGTGTACTTTGTATAATGAGAAGATATTTCATTTAAAATACATTTTTGTTGTAACAAAACTATCCTTACATACGTCAACCAACCACAAATTCCGGTATAAATTAAACACATTCGTCGCATCGAGAAATAATATTATTCATTTTACATTATCGCAGTCTTTCAGTGTACTTGGATAAGACAGGATAAATTGAATAAATAAAACACATACATTCTACGTACTATACGTGCCATAAACTATTGCCATTTCAAGATCTATTTCTCAGTTTTTAATCGTCGCATTGTAATTTATGCGAGAAGTTAAAACAGCAACAGTAAAATCAATTATTTTCCCACATGGAGTGATTTCTTTTATCATCGTATGATTCTACAAACTTAATAGAAATACAAATTAATAGAAATACAAATAATAAAAAATATCTGCACTCACTTTATGAATGTCAGAAAAAAATTATATATTACCTACATATCGTCTACAACAGAATAGAATAAAAATTGCTAATAATCATTTTGAATTTTCCAAAAATACTTTAGATAAAAATAATTTCGTAAAAAGTGGCTTTCTCAAAAAACAAAAATAATTCTGTACTGTAATCTATTTGAATGATACGTAACGCATAGCATCCATCTATATTTAAAGAAAAAAAAATTGAGTACTACGGGCCTCACGTGAAAGATTATACACGTATTCTACGTATCAAAACTCAGAAACGAATATCTTTCATCATAAGTAAATCAGAAGATATACGCATTAAATAAATAAGATTAAAAAAAATTGCCTAAAAAGTTCTTACTTTTGCAACAAAATAAGGTATCAATGTAAATTAACTACCGTTAGTAAAATGCTCGTAAATAAGAATAATCAGACATATGTTTGGTGTAACATGTAAAAGGTATGGTGATAAGCCTTTATAGAAACCCCTAATCCCTTCTGACCTCCATGTGCATTGAATGCAATGCCAGGTACCCCGATAATCGTGATGATGATCCTGAAGTCGTGCTCTCACTACTTGATAAGGGTATGTCGACGCTGCAGCAATCAGTTTTGACATTGCCGCGAAAACGATGTATTCAGTTGTACTCTGCAAAATATAATAGAAATATTTCTCATTTTTATTATTTTTTAAATATTATTTTATTTATAAGCATTTTTTTTAAAATTCAATTAAAAATTAAAATATTTTTTGTGTAAACAATATTAAGAAACTTTATTTTTTAAAGAACACAATTAATACTAGAAATTAAATGCCTATAACAGTCGAAACTTCAATGTTTAAATTAAATTGACAAGCAATTTTAATAATTTGATGCTCAATCAGACATCATACTATAAAGATGTTAATATGTTAAAAAAAACTGTTAATAAAAAAGGAGAGTATGTAAAAATGATCCAAATTGGCCCTGAATGTACGTCTTTAAAATCTGCAGTTGTCATTTTGGAAGTCCGTACATTCATTAAAAATACTTATTTATCCAGGAAACCATCCAAAAATAATAAAATAAGTCGTTTACGCTCTGCAAAGAAACTTATTTTGTGTCTAATTAATAATGATAGATTTCGACATTAATGTGTTTACATTTAACAAAGAATCATGAAATACTATAAGAATATACTATCAGGAAGATCTACAAATATATATATATAATATTAGAGGTTTTAACCGTCAATCGAACACCTTGCGTAATGTTAATGCCGGCGGTACTGTTTCAAACCTTGTAATTCGAAAAGTACTTAACGAAAAATAACTTTATTATAATATTTTGGAAAACTTTTGACACCGGCTATTAGATTTAGCATCAAAAATAGAATGTTTCATTTAAAAAAATCAATTTGATCTTGACCTGACCTTAACGACGCCACCCAAGGTCAAGCAAATGTGATCGGTGAAATCTTTTCAAGTCCTACAACTTTTGTCTAAAATATTTTTCTCCAAAATTCTTTGCTTTCGAGATATTCAACCGTTTCTAGACTTTTGATACATCCTTACAAATATACATATATATATGTATGTGTATATATATATATATATATATAAATAAATAAAAAGAATAAAGGGCTACGAGCCTAAAACAATCAACATAAAATAACAAATTTGTATTAAATAGTTGAAAAATGAAATAAAACATGTCATAAAATAAAAAAACATAAAATTCAATTTGGCAGTCAGCAAGTGAACAAACACAAACGTTTCGTCCTTGTTGGATTATTTTCAATGTGACGCAAAGATGACAATAGAAATGTTACGTAGATAAAATATATGAAAATTAAATAAAAAATTCGCTTTCGGATGCAGTATCAACTATAAAACTCGCTCCAAAATGAAAAGAAAACCAAACAAAAGATTGTAGTTGACAACAATGTGTTCCTCCGAATTGTGTATATGAATAAGGACGAACATGTTTCTTATTATGTGTGTCAAAATGATGTGTTATCGATTAGACAATGCGATGGGAATCAAAATTGATCCCATGGGGTTTTTTAACATATTAACATCTTTATAATATGATGCCTGATTGAGCATCAAATTATTAAAATTGCTTGTCAATTTAATTCGCGATTACTAAAGTAGTTTAATTGCGTTTATAATCCGGAAAAACAATTTGGCGCACAGTTCGATTCCCGGTAAAACCAAAATATTTTCATACACTCATTTTCTTCTCGAAAGGAAGCGGTAACCTACCGAGAATGTTCTTGCCAAGAACACTTCTCTAAACAAAAACTTCGTTGTTCGGAATTGACGTTAAACTATAGGTCCCATATGAATTGTGTACCAATGTGCACATCACATATGAGAGAAATCATCATCGGACATAAGTAACTAAAGAAATATAGTATACATAGTAATTCAAGATTAAATTATTTAAGCATTAAAGATTCAACTTCGAACATTATATCGAACATTTAATTTCTAGTATTTTTTATTTATTTTCAATAATAAAAAATTAATTTCAATAGACGCAGACAAATGAGAATAAATTGCGTGGTTAAAGATGCGCTATAAAACTACATACATTCTACACAAAAAAAAATTTGTTCAACAAAACACATTTTGTTTACAGATTTGATTAATTCAACAAATTTTATTTAATTGAATTCAACTATAGTCTGCTTAACAAACTGTTCAATGTTAAGCAGATTACGGTTAAATTCAATTAAATAAAATTTGTTAAATTAATCCAATCTACAAACAACTAAATGTGTTTAATTAGTTACACAAATTTTTTTTCAGTATATAATTTAATTGTATACATAATAATATTCGGTCGTTTCGACTGAATTCCAGTCATTTTCAATAAATTAATAATAAACTTAAACGTGACATTAGTTTTAGATATAAATTTCTTACAATGTTCCCTTTTCAATTGGATTATAATGAACTATATAATCAATTCCTTAAAAAAATATTGTTAATATAGTCCAAGTGACTTAACATATTGTTAACATATGTTTTAACACAAATTTAAATTAATACAACAGTTCATTATGATGCAATTGAAGAGGAATATTGCGAGAAATTTATGTCTAAAACAAGCGTCAATTTAAGTATGTTATTAATTCGTTGAAAATAACTAGAATTCATTGAAATTTTGAACATTATTATGTATACATTTAAATTATAGAATATATAGTTTTATAGCGCACTTTTAACCGCGCAGTATTCTCATTTGCCTGTCTATTAAAATTAATTTTTTGTTAATCTCGAGAGTCCATTATAATTACCCATATTTTCAATAATATATTCTATGCAAAAAAATACAGATCACCAAAAAAAACATCGCTAATTAAGAATTAATACGCACAGTTAGATTCATTTTAATCTAGTTTTTCTCAATCATAAAAATCTCAATAAAAATATAGTAAATTTACCAATTTCGTATCGATGGGTACATTCAGGTAGTTATAATATTTATTCTTCATCTCTTCGTACGCCATGAATTGTATCGCACCGTGTGAAACACCAAATAATCCAGGAACTAAACCCTGCAATAATAGAGAATATTTTCTTTATAATCCCGTAAACCGCAAATAATTCTTATTTTATTTAGAATACAGTTATAATTCGAAAGTTTAATGAGGAAAATTTACTTGCCTTATATAAGCCTCTAATACCCTCCGTCTTGTAAATCTTCTTTAAAGCATCAACCATGCCATGATATTTCTTGGACTCCGCCATTTTCACATCATCAGCATATTGTAAGCACAACCGCGTCTTTACCACCCAGATCGGGTTGGTCATGAGCAATGTAAGCACTCCGGCATCAGCGGCAGCGAACATATGCATGGATGGTCCGAGGGGTTTCTTCGAATTGCCACCTTGGATCGAAGTTTTTATCGTGTTGTAGCTGCAAATTAATTCGTGAATATTTAAAAGTACATACAAAGAAAATTTGTCGAAAGATTACAGTACATAAATAACACTACTGAAGGATTTCGAATTGAAATTTTTATTGCAATTACAAGATTAATTTTTCACATTGGCCTAATTATTTAATCCTCCATCGCTAATAAATCCATCGTAAAATTTTCATCCACAAAAGCTTAATGGAAATTTTTACATTGCTTCGGACGGTAAAAATTTGAAAAAATTTTTACGTGTATCTATGAAAAGTTTAACAAATTTTTACTTATCATAAAAGTTGGATTGTATTTTATCCTTATTATTGTATTTACAGATTGAAATTTATCTACCAGAATTCATGATCAAAAAATCAACTGTGCTTAAAATATTGCCGGCAGAGATTAATTACTTGAATTTCAAGATCAATCTAGAATACTAGCAATCAGTGATCACTACTTACAAGAAAAAGTAGAAACCCCACGAACTACCCGATCCTAGAACATTTGGTGTTACACCCCTGTAAAGTCCACGCACACCCTCGGTTTTAACGATCTGAGCGATGGCATTTCTGAGACCGTGATATCGCGGTGCCGCAGTTGTTTGACCATCATTCACTGTAATCAGAAAATAACAAAAATTCAAGTAAATCTCAGCAGTTTGGATTTATTTTACATTCTTGTAAAAATATCGTACGATATTATTATCAAAATACATAAGTTTTATTAGAACAAATTTCTGTGCTGTAATTATTATTTATAATTATAATGTTTTCTTCGCATCTTGCCTGGCTTCGCAAATTATTGCCGATAATGCATCGGCTCACGTTAGAACAATCCCATCATTTTTATGCTCGAATACGTTCATTTATATATCTCATTACATGTATATGTACATACATATATAGACATTCTTTATCGCTGTAAACATTGTAAAGTTAGTTTTCATATCGCGTCTCGTTGCGAAAAGGCAGCGTTATCACCTTCTTACTTTCTTACTGAGAAGCTTCCCTCTCAAATATGTATATTCGTCTCAAAGACACACATAGTAACAAAATGGATATTTATTTAAAAT
Organism: Acromyrmex echinatior; assembly: GCF_000204515.1. The sequence continues at coordinate 23,848 of NW_011626992.1, read as the reverse complement.
TTAATTCTATGCACTTTATGTTATCAATAATAAAAAAACATAATAAAAAAACGCTATATAATATAAAATTTAATATTTATAATTTTTAAGATGTAAAAATAGAATATAAGAACATAAATATATTACTCCCATAAACATATTATTCCTTTTAAAGATCGAAAAAGAAATAAATAGATTAGATATAAAATAATTTTATATCAAATTATTAAATATTTTTGCCGAAAACATCTTATGCCAAGTTAATGAAAAATTTTTAGATGAAATACTATCACAATATCAGATTGACAGATCAAAAAGAAATGAAATATCTGCAGATAATAATTGTATTTCATTTCTCTCTGACTTGCTTTACAATTTACTTTCGCTTTTGTGGATAACTGTGATTTCACACAACTACAAAGGCTATCTTCATTATGATTTTATATCGATATACTTCTGACTGACCAAACGAGCTCATAAAATTTTCTCTACGAATTTCTACATTAATTTAAAATCAATTTTTCCTTAATAAAAATTTAGAGATTATTTAAAGCCATAAGACTATTTTTTTCATAATTTGCCAATCCTCAATGTTAAATTAATTAAATTTTTTTTAACAACTATAATAATTTTGAAATGGAATTCATGTAACTAATGTAATCAGAACCAAAGAAATAATAAGTCTATTCAAGTAAGTGAAGCGCGAAAAATGTTTCGCTTTCACATTTATACGTATAACTTTTGCTTTATACAAAGTGTTTGGAAAGTAATGATAAATCTTTCGCATAGAGGCAAAATGGACTAAAATAAGAAGAAAAACCCCTCTACTATTTTATGATTTTAGCAATAGTTAAGATATTAATTGCTAAAAATTGCCGAAAATTCGTCTTCAATAATTTTTTACTCAAATACTATCAACTTTACAGAAAAACTGCAAGAGATGAAAATTGTTTATTTCCTTCTCATAGAATTCTATGAATTTTTTCAAAAATTTTTATCAACTTTTTAGTACTGCATTTTCTCATTTTTATCAACATGAGAAAATGCGGTAAAAAAATTCTGAAAAAATTCTTTAAAAATTCTTAGAGGTCAATGAGAAAAAAATAAACAATTTTTTTATCTCTTGCAGTTTTTCTGTAAAGTTGATAGTAAAAAATTGAAATAATTTTGAGTAAAAAATTGAAGACCAATTTTCGACAATTTTTAACAATTAATATCTTATTAACTATTAACTAAAATCGTAAAATGATAGGACTTTTCTTCTCAGTTTAGTCCATTCTGTCCTTATGCGAAAGATTTATCATTACTTTCCAAACACCTTGTATAAAAAAAATCTTGAGAAAAAAGGGACCAATCAATTCTACATTTTATGATAGAGAAACAGAGAATGGAAATTATATTATTTTATATATAATATTATTTTATTTTATATTATATACGTATATATCTATTTTATATTATTTTTCTTTTGCGTTATTTTTTTTCTAAATACTCATTTTCTTAGTTATCTCAAATTTTAAAACAAATTAAAGTGCTTGTAATACTGGTTAATAAATAAAAAAGAATTCAACGATTTTACGAGTCTTCATTAATTATATAAACTATAGAATTTGAAAGAATTGTAGTCTATAGATTTATAAATTAGTATTTTTATACATATTTTGAAACTTGTATACATTTGCAAAAAGAATATTTCGTAAACTAATATTTCCATATTTACTATATACGCATATTTCGTAAACTAATATTTCCATATTTACTATATACGCTTATGAATATTATCGCAGACACAAAATTTCAAAGCGACTTTCGAGTACTTTCGACGATTCGGTCGACTACGTGATGAAACGATTCAATAACGAATGTCACGTGTCACTGACGCAACTCGTGGAATTCTCGTGGCTTGGTGCTTGGTGGACGGCCAATGAATATTCCGTTTAAAATACGACACACACGCACACACGCACACACTTGTGTCCATTTCTTGCAATAAATCCTATTCGCTTCTACCTAGAAAAGTATTTAACGTTCAATGCGTATATTTCCATCTTCGTCTAACTGTGACGAATTCATTGAAAAAATTTTTATAAATATGAGGAACTTCGCTACTTAGTTTCCTTCACTTATTATTAATTTCACCAATTCAAGGTAACCAATCGACAAGAAATTATCAGTAAGATCTTTAAAGTTTAAAGCAGCTGAACCTGGAATGCCATTTATTGATCCGATATCAACTTGTATACGGAAGTTAATTATACCCTTTCAAACAAGCAAGCTGAATAAATAGCTAATTGTATTTGCATCGAATATAATTGCCTGGAATTGTTATTCAAAACAGCAATTTATTTGGTTCGACATAGTAACTGCAGATGAAAACAATGACTAATACGAGAATTTTCGGTAACGTCAAGTCCTATTAATAAAACTATTTTTATTTTTTGCAAACTTGTGTAATAAAGCTTACTTGTGATCAAACAACTACCTAATGAGAATTATAATAAAGATAAGATGTTATGGTCATCAATGTAAAATTAACTATAATCTTGATTTAACTTACTGTTTATCTTTTTCTAATTCTTTTTTAAGAATTATCTTTTCTTAAAATTCTTAATTTAGAAAAAGATAAAAAACAAATTGAACCGAGATTACCTAATCTTATGATGGTGAAATCGGATCTATGGTAAACGTTAGACAAATTCCAAAGTTTTAGTTACTAGACACTTCAAGATAAAAGAATAAATTCTTCAAAATACAGAAAGATCATTCGTAAACATAAACATACATTTGCTCAAAAAATAATTTTTTAATTTTATATATATATATTTTATATATATATATATATATATATATATATATACATATAT
>NW_011626992.1:0-20948 GCF_000204515.1 Acromyrmex echinatior | reverse complement strand
AAAGAATAATAATCAAAATAAATTCATTGAAACTGAAACAATTATATTTATTTTTGCGATGAATTTCTATCAATATTGAAGTATATTGATGAAAATTTATATTAATTTATATTAATTTTATAATTTGATTCTATAACATAATTAATATTAAATTTATTAATACAAAAAAATTTCCTTTTTAAGTGTATATATATATATATATATATTATACATTATATATTTTCAACAAAATAACTTTTAAAGCTTCTGCACTTTTATAACATAATAATTATCTAATAATTATCCAATAATTATCTAATATCCCTGATATATGTCTTTTTTAAAACAATGTAATAGCAGAAACATAAAATAATAAGCTCGTTGTATTACTAAACGCGAGTACAATTACATAATCACCATGTCGGTCATCATCACGTTTAATTAGAGTGAAAGAGACATTTTACATGGAGGTTAAATACATGATATACAAAGTATCAGCGTATTAACTCAAATTCTTTATTGAGAGCACGTGATGAATGTAGATAAAGCTTGGCGTTTATCAGATCTCATTCAGAAATTCGACATGTCCGATACATGAGACCGAAATTTTCCGAAACAACGTTACAATCTTTGGAAATTAAAATTATTACCGCGATACTTCGTTTTGATAAGGATAAATATTCTTTAAAAAGAAGAAAGGAAGAACCTTTTTATTTGAGAATTATAATATATTACTTTCGGAAAACTCAGGGAGTTTATCCACTTTGATAAACAAAAATCTTTCAAAAGCAGCCTAGGTTCGCCAAAGACGAATAGAAGGAAGAACAAAAAAGAAAAACCATTAGAAAAAATAGGAAGTGGACGTTTTTACTTAAGAATTGTTTTTACTAGTCCTTAGAGAACTTTAGAGAGTCTATACTTTGGCAAACTAGAGATCTTTCAAAATTGTCTAGTTTTCTTTACACTGTATTTTGTATGAATTTCATTTTCGACTATTGTATTTGATCCTAAATCTACTCCTAAATTTATAATCCAATTTATATAATTGTAGGCTTATTTTACACTAACTATAATTTGCATTACAACATAAAATTCCATTTACAATTTTCGTGTATATTTTGATACATAAGTGTATTTTAATCATCCGCAGATAATTCTGAATCACGATCTAATCGTTTGGATCTCCAAATCCCCACATTGTCTGCGAATTGATATGTATAGATACATATATATATATTTTTTTATATGTATAGTTTAAATTTTTCAAAATTTTCCTTATTATGTAAAATTATAAACATAATTAATTTTAAATTCTGATACAGATTATAGATCATTCAAAAAGTGATTTTATGTTCTAATAGATATACAAAAAACTATGTTGTAATAGATATACAAAAAACTTTGATTCAGGATCATATTAAATATATGAAACTACGTGTGTATATATATTAATACATGTGCAAAATTAAAAATAGAATTCTATCCTTTTAACATGAATTATAGCTCATCTAAAAATAGGTTTGATATAAGCAAGCTTTCTCTAGATGACTTTAACACGAGCTTCTAAAATAAAAATTCTATAATCTGAATAAACCAGTTAGTATAAATGTCAAAAAAATGTCAAAATTCAAACAACCTCGTTAATTTTTTTCAATGGATCTCATTTGAAAATCCGACACATAAGATAGAAACTTTCAATAGTGAAAACTTAGATCATTATCATTCGTTTATTCATATAGGTCGAGTTTCTTTGTGTATCGCATATGAACGTTCATATCAGTTATCTGCTTTCACGAAAGAGATAAGGGATTGTTGCATTAATGCAAAGGTTGCATTAAGATAATCATTTTCAAACAAAAACGTATTTTATCATTATAGAATATTTTATCATCACATCAGAATATTTGTCAAACAATATTCGACCTTTACAATGAATCAACTAATATAAACTCGATCGTTACTTCAGCTAATGTTTTACTTTATACTAACGTAATACTGTAATATTTTCATTATAGCATATTTGTTTCATAATTCACGCGAATAGACTAACAGAGCTTATAAATATAGCTGCCTTGTGCGCTTCTTTGTTACATTTCCGAGGTAAAACTTTTATTCAAAACAACTGAGCTCAGTATATACATATAATCATTTCGTTAAGGTTCAGCATGTCAGCATGCGATTCAAAATCAGTCGGAGGCCTAGTGAAATCAGTTGCCACAATGTGTGTACACGCACATGTACATGGGCTCATGCTTGTGTGTGTGTGTTACAGCACTTTGCCACAATAAATAGCTGAACTTATAGGCGTGGAAAAGAAAGACGTTTTGACGACGAAATTTGTGCTGCATGCCATTTCGTTATTATTTGTTTAATTGTGAAAATGTGACGTGTCTCGTACTTATGAAAGTCCTAAAAATGGACAGAAACTATAGTTATCCTGGAATATTATATGTAAAAGCGTATATTTCATTTCAACAGCTGTTCAAACCGTGTGTTTCTGCCTGAAATTAGGCTCACTTTATCTATCTTTTACGATTATTTAATGATTATTAAAGGAAAAAAAATCAGTTTCTGCCCATTTTTACAGGTTTTAAAGCAATCTCGTTATTTAGATTTATCTAAATTATCTTTATTTACAAACGCTTGCAGCATAAATTTATGTGTCATTCCTCGCTTCTGACATCACGATCCTAACATGGCCGCTGTAACTCAGGAGCCTTAATATAATTTTGACCAGAAATTGTATAATATAAAAAATGTTTTTTAATTTATCTTATTATTTTTAATTTATAATTTTTAATTAAATACTTAAGACACATAAAAACATAAACAAGTTCAAACAATATTTAAAAAATAGGTGAATTCAATGTATAATAATCTCGTTAGGAAAATTTAACCAAAAATATAGTATGGGGAATATTTATTAATTTATTGTAACACTCAATAAATAATAAACATATAAAAATATAATTGCAAGCAGATTGAAACAACAGATTTTAAAATTATTAGTATATAGCTACTAATTTTTTAAGTGTCTTCCTTTGTAATTATTTGATACCAAGAATTTTCTGACGTAAAGGACAGTGCTATCAGTATTCTAATACTGAAGAATACCTGGAATATATAATTATCCAAGCAACATAATATTACAAGGATATCCGGTTTAATTCGAGGTAGCCAGGAAACTAAAGAACTGAGATACCAAGAAACTCGAACAATTATGTAAATAGTGTAATCGCGCAGAATTATCACAAGGAATAGTATATTTTGGAACACTTTTGCCATAGGCGTACAAAAATAATCGATACTTCGAGTCTTAGGTCCAGTTTCACAACTTACGGTTGACTCTTAACTGAGGTTTAACTTATTCCTTATCTGTTTCTAATGCTAGAATTGAAAAGAAATGAGAAATAAGTTGAACCTCAATTAAGAGTTAACCACGAGTTGTGAAACTGTGCTTTAATGCACGAATATTAACTGTCAGAACATTAGACTGCTACGAGATGCATTACTTCCGAAATAGCAAATCTCTATACAAATATGTTAATTTCTAAAAGCTATCTAATCCAAATCTTGCCATTAATTATATCGAGCACGATAGCTAGTACAATGTTAGTGATAACCGAAACGAGCACGTGCTCAATAAATCTTAGTAATCTCACATCACTATTGTATTCAGAGTGCGCAAAACAACATTCATTATCAGTGAAATGTTATGCATAATATTTACTTCCGGCAATAGTAAACAGCAATGATAATAAACTAGGTGAATCACCAGAAATCAAATACTGCATAAGCATCTTGAGAAAATGCATTGAACGCAATTTCTATTCTTTATGTATCTCTTCTTGAAATGAAGAAGACACATTAGAAGAGACATTAGAGTATCTTGTTTCTAGTGATCGTATATTGATATCGAATATATATATATATATATATATATATATATATATCTCAAGGAATGACAAGTTTAAGGATATGATACGGACAAAAATATAAGCATAGCAAGATGTTAGCAGTAAGCAAATCAACATTTTGGAGATTTACTACATTATCTTACGTTCTCTACTGTGATTAGTTAGTATTGTTGTTAGTAGTGATTCGCTTAGAATCAACCAGATAAATTTGCATAAATGTATAAATAAAGAAAATTATTTAATCACAATTTAACATACGTCCTTTTAATAAAAATGCAATTGGATAATTTTCTTTATGCATATAATTGCAGTTATAAATGAAGATTATCTAAATCCTAAAGCATGATCTGCAATGTGTTCTTCGTTTTTTTTTACTGTTTTTACCTCTTGCCTTTTTGCTTCTTTACCCTACTTTCGTTTTCTATCGCCCGAGATAAAAGGTGAACTTCAGAAAAAACAAGAAACACGATCAAAAGTAAAAAATAAATGGCAAGAAACAGAAAGAAAAAAACACATTGTAGATTCAGGCTTTACTGCCTTACATTTTTCTGTATACCATGAACTTTACGATCGAGAATTTTTCATCATCTTTCTCTTTATTTGTGACCCGAGACAAAAAGTAAAAAAGTAAAAAAGTTTTTATGACTTTCATTTTTTTGTCCCGCGCAAAGAAAAATTGATAAGAAAACATCTGATTGTGTCAATAAATAACATGCTACTATCGTCGTGTTGCAACTTTAGAAAGAAATTTACTGTGAAACATATTTAGAGAGAAATTTATTATGAAAATATTGGAAAGAAAGAAATGTCGAAAAATGTTTATATAACACGAACAGATATTGTGGTAAGAAAGTAGCATAATATTAAGTATAATATTACTTTCTACTTAGATTTTTTATCAACACGATAAGGATTCTACGATCGTTTAGATTTTACAGTCGCCACCCTCGGCAAAAGTCCGCTGTCTGTTGCAATATTTGAACATCGAATAACGATTTGATTTGTCTCTAACGAAGAAACTTATGGACTTTATTCGCGTGGAATAAAGTCCAGTCATAAGTTAATAAATAATAATGTGTATAGAATGTTTTATAAGAATAATTCCATTCAATTTCTTTGGAATATTAAGTAATTAATAAACAAATATTAAATAATAAACAAAATTATTGTAGCTTTCTCGAATAGCTTAAAAATGAATTAATCTATTTTGTTTCATTTTAATCTTCTCTTTTTTACATTTTTTTAAAATCTTTTCTCTTAAGACAGCAGAACAATATCTTATATTTCAATTTGTCAGAAGATTTTATCAGTTATAACTTAACAATGTAATTTAATATTTATTAATGCGTAATTGATTTATCCAAAGAGATTATCAAAAGATTAAGACTGAAAGGATTGTGAAAGAACTAAGCATGCTTCACGTTATTGTTTCACTTTCGTGTTATCGATCTTTTCGTTCGGCGTTGCATGGTCGTACGTGGAATTTACAGTGTAGCTTATACAGCACAAGCAGTGATGTAAAGTAGCTCTATTTTCAGTACACTCGCTACACATGTATTCTTTGCGCAAAATATCTTACCATTACGTACAAATACGGTTACTTTGCAACATATCTAAATATAAGTACCAAGCTACTTTTGTGTATGATTTCAGAGTATACATAGTGTCATATGTGGTATACCAAAAAGATACAAAATGTTCAAGTTAAAACTAAAACGCTCAAGAATACATTATAAAAACGTATTTAGGCAAAATACATTAAATGATACATTAAATGGATCATACATTACAAGAAATGAACATTATAAAAATTGAATTTCGGATTTTTCAATACGCCTCGAGTTTGCAAAACATACATTGTATCCTGAGCAAAATGTTAAAATGCTATTTTAAATACAATGTAAGTGCAATAATTCGGAAGTGTGCCAATTTTTATATGTACACAAGAGACAACTGGTTATCATACATGTGCGGTATACCGGAATCCAAAAAGAGTAGCCAAAAATTAAATCATTCAATTTTCCTTGAGACACTCTAATCAAATTAAATCTACTACAATATTATCATTAAATTTTTCGTCATCGTACTAAAAAAATATTCTCAAATATTCTTTTATGTTTTAAATCGCTTTATATTGCTGTTTTATATCTCAGTATCCTGTCCATATCACACGAAATAATGTTTTAATTAATTTTAATATAATTTCGAAATATTTTAATAAAGTTAAACAATTTTATGCATACACTTTATAGTAAATATTTATGATATGACGTTTATATGTAATTATTACAACTCTTTTTATAACAAAAAATGTAATTAAAAAATTTACATAAGTTTTACAATAAATAATAATTTAAAACACTAAAAATTAAATATACAGAAAATGAAGCTAAATCAATCTTTAAAACGAATTTGAAAAAAATCATCTTAAAATCTACAAAACTGTTTTCTAACAATTTTCCCCGGCGGTAACCTGAACAGTTTAACAATTAAAACTTTAGAAAATTTAAAAAGATGATCTTTTAATTTCGCCGTTCGATATCTTTTACTTTCATATCTTCCATTTAAAATAAATAAAAAACTAAATGACTGAATGACTTTCTACATTCGAAGTAACAGTGATTTAAAACAAGACTCTTATGATTTCTCTCTCAATCTTTCTTTCCTCAAAAATACACGAGCGATATAATCGAACGGCGATAAACTGGTAAACAGGGTGAGTATTACGTCAGCCATTTGTCCATGATACGCGACAATAACAATTATAATCCCACGCTTCCTTCCTCCCGATTTGCTTCAGAGGCTCGAGGGAAATAAAAAAGAAAAGAACTTGACCGAGAATGCTGCCCGCTCGATAACGTTCATCGGCGCGGAAGGCGGAACTGGCGGAAGGCACCACGTGCTGCCGCAATGTGACAGCCGCCATTTTCTCGAACGCCTTCGCGCGTGCACGAAGCGGCGCGTGACTCCAGGCTCGCTCACTTACTCACCTGCAAATCGAATCTTGATTAAGTCCAGCGGATGCAGCATCAGGGTCGAGACGACGCCACCCGAGATGCCCGCGACAAAGTACTCGTACTTGAAATTACTCAGGACATTCAGCTGACGCGGAGCGCCCGGCGTGCCGCTGCCCTTGATCGCCGTCATTTTGAGCGGTACGCTGTCACCGTGCCGCTGCTCCTCAACGTTCGTTACCGATCCGTAATTGACGATGCCCAATTCCGCATCCTTGCCAGCGCTAACAACGCGCGCCTCCACTCTGCGACATATCTCTTGGTCCGCGGGAGGCACTGTCGTCGAGCTGTCGTAGCGTCACTCGTCGCCGAAATTACCCGCTTCTCTCACGCTTTCTCCTTTCGCTCGCTCGCTCGCTCGCCCTCGCGATCACAGCTGGTTATCTTCAATTATGCAACACCGCCCAGCTACACTCCACCACGCACGCCGAACGCCGCCATACTGGGCCAATGCGAACGGTACTCGACCGCTCGCTGCTCCGCTAGCGGATGGAGAAAGGGAGTGGGAAGGCGAATCTATCGCGCATGCGCTAATACTAGTCTAAGTCTGTTCTCTTCAGTTGAATTTCTTGCACTGGTTCATTCTTCCTCCTTTTCTTTTCTGTGAAAAAACACAGAAAAGAAAAGGAGGAAGAAATTCAGCTGAAAAGAACAGATAAAGCTCTCAGTTGAGTGCGCGTACGCGGGATTTTCAATTTTACCTAAAGCGGTCCGTAGACACTCAATATTATTGTACAATTGTTTTTTATGCAATATTATCGATGCCTCATTTAAATAATTCAAAATAAATAATCTGTAGATGCAATACAGCTTCCAGATGATTGATAATAGCTGCGTTCAGCAGAGAAAATAGTTCTCTCGGGAAAAAATATTTTATATATAATTATATAAAATTATATAAAATTATATAATTTTATGTATAGCTATATAATTGTATATGTAAGTTTATATATAATTATGTATAAATATATATAATTATGTACCATTTAATATATAAAATATGTACAATTATATAAAATTATATATATTTTTCCCGGGCTGTAATTGTAAAATTCTGTAATATGACTGCACTTAGTCCCTCACTGAATCTAAATGTATAAACTAATTATATTAAAAAATTTTATAACAATTGCAAAACTTCATGCCTTTAGTCTTTCTAAGGCTTAATGTTACTTTGATTTTAAGCGAGGCTTAATAGTTAATATTCTAGCGCTCTCTCTCTCTCTCTCTCTCTATCTCTCTCTCTCTCTTCTCAGTTTTAAAAAAAGAAAAGTATTAAAGTCAAGGTCTTAATCCTCACTCAAAGAAATGTTGGAGCAATTGGACCTAAGATCTCTAAGAATTGCAGAATCGAGGTCTACAAATTTAAATCGAGATAAAAATTAAACGACATTAATAGAATTGACAAATGAATGCATGTGTATTTTTTCAGGGGAGGAGAGATTATTCAAAGCACACGTACTTAAATGTTTGTGTCTCATGAATTTACAAATTAATTCCAAATTGTATAAAACGCGAATAATATTGTACTACTAAATGTTAATTAAATTATATTTTTCATTAAGACATTTGTTACAAAAAAATTAACAATCTTATGAAAAATATAAAAACTTGAAATTACGATAAAACATCAATTACTGCTTTCCAACTAATTTTTTATGAAACATTTTGTATTTTTGATTTATATCGACTATAATATTGGCAACAAAAAAGTTTTCTTATTTAAAAACAATGATAAATGACGAGATTATACTGTCTTTCTTTTTATTCAAATTTGGGACCGACAGTAGTTCCTATTTACATATTTACATATATACATATTTATCTGTATACATATATATATTTATATATTTATACTCTCGCACGCGCCCGCAAACTTACATATACGCACATATGAATTTTTCTTTTTAATTCATTTTTTCAAAGTCACTATCTTCAGTCGGTATTCCTGTTGAAAAATGATTTTTTAAAAATTGAGCAGAAAATCTAATATCATGTATATGTGAGTTTGGGCGCGTGCGAGAGTATAAATATATAAGTATGTATTATATGTAAATATATATATATATATATATATATGTATATACATAGGGTGTTTGATAACGATAAAATTTTCACATAAAGATAGAGTAGACTAAACTGAGTTAAAAAGTCCTCTACCATTTTGCAATTTTTGCAATAATTAACAACATATCAATTACTTAAAAATCACCTTTATACCAAAATATTGGTTTTCAATAATTTTTTATTCAAGTACTATCAACTTTACAGAAAAATAGCAAGAGATAAAAATTGTTTATCTTTTTCTCATAAAGCTCTAAAAATTTTTTCAGAATTTTTTATCAACTTTTTAGTATTGCATTTTCTTATTGACAACTATTTTTTCAACATGAGAAAATGCGATATTAAAAAAATTTTGAAAAAATTCTCAGAACTCTATGAGAAAAAAAAAACAATTTTTATCAGTTGCTGCTTTTGTGTAAAGTTGATAAAAAATTGCTTGAATAAAAAATTAAAAACCAATATTGTAACAAATGTCCTAATAAAAAGTATGATCTAATTAACATTTTGTGCAATATTACTCGCATATTATTTAATTTGAAATTAATTTCCAAATCATTGAAGCACTGTAATACTTATATATTATAGTATGATACAAAAAAAATAATTCTTAAAGAAATGCATAAATGCTTTAATCCAAGAATATTTTATGCTTCGAATAGCGCCAATGAACAATTTTTGACTAATAATAAATTATTCATAAAATGAAATAAATTTTCTTTTGAAAAAAATTCTTAGTTTAAAACCAATTTTATTTCAATAAAAGAATAAAGTTGCACTCGTTCAACACTAAATATGCTTATATTAGCATTATTTTTTTCTTCAATGATACCTTTTGTCAATTTATTTCAAACCCCCCTAGTATGCTTTTTACTAATCAAGATGACAGAAATCAATGCTGCAGTAAGTAACGATAGCTTTGTAAATGAAGTGCCACATTTATAGGGCATGCTTCCTAACGTGCACGGGGTATAAGCTCCCAAAGAAAAACTGAATCAAACTTGAATTATACCCTTTACTAATGTAGCTCAAAGGCAAGTGAAATGCTGAGACCGTTCTACCAACTTCTATTAGCCACAAATAAAGATGCAAACAAAATGTTAGAACCATATAGTGATTTTAGAAACAAGAATATAATTTTAAGAATAAAATATACTTTGCATTAATCTATTTATTATTGATGCCAGTGAACATTTATAATTGAAGAGAATATTTTATACTTAAATGAAAGTAAATAGCATTCAAGTATAAAAATATACGTGAATCAGAAATTCATTTTTTTTTGTGATATCAAAACATGTAAATCACGTACGGTTTGTTCCAAATCAGTACATAATGTTAAAATTAGTATTTTTAAAAGTTACATGATGATATGTTCTTTTTTTTCTATTTCTCATTCAATTCTTTAAAATTCGGTAACTATAAAATGATGATGGAGATGAAATTATTTTTAATATTATGTGATTTTTTAAATTACATTGTTTTAAAAAATCATGTACTGATTTGGGACAATCTGTTACGTGATTTACATGTTTTAATTACATTATTTTATCATGTAACGTTATGACATGATTTTTTTCAGTAAGGATACTTTTAGATGTAATTTAGAGTAGTAAATAGAAAATTTGAAAATTATTTCAAAAAATTAATAAAATTTCCCTATATTATATTGATTTGTAAGTACCTGATAATACATAAATGATCGGTGCATTCCGTTTCACAAATGATGTTTTATTTATATGTTTATATTCAGTGAAACAACAATGGGTATGCATTTTGCATAAAATGGAATGCACCCATAGTTAATATAAAAACATTATTTAATCAACACGAAATTCTACAGATGTACTTCATGGGAAAAATTTATTCGATTACCCTGTGAAACACAATTAGATTTAACGAAAAGGTGACATATATACATATCTAAATACATATTTTGAATTGGGGGTACCAAAAAATAAAAATGCAGAAATTGCTCTACACTACTTAACATATATAAATTTCGTGACATAGCGAAGCATTTGGCAAAATATTATGTAAATAAAGAAATTATAAATACTATGAAAATAATATAATTTTAACAATAATTGATTTATTAACTGAAGGAAGTGATGTAGATTCAGGTTTCCAGTCTGATACAGTTTTACAAACAGAAAAATCGGAAATTGATAATGGTAATTTATAAGACTATTTGTATATTTTAAAACGTATATTTTATAAATCTTGTTGAAAACAATATTATAGAACATGTGGACAGATTTCAAGTTCCATATAAGCCATTTGATGAACAAATATAAATATTTGACGAGGAGAAAGATTTTCTTACAGACGTTATTTATTAGTTGTTTTAGTAATTATGTACATTAAGTAATGCTCAAATTTTTAAAGTAATTGTCGAATTTTTTTGTAACAATTTTACATATTTTATGCAATACATTTGTACTAGAGGTATAAATATTTGAGATTATAATATTCAAATTATTTCGAAATAACTTTTACATAAATTAGTAATTAAATAAAATAGTATTACTCTAATCAAGATATTCTAATTATTTAGGTAATTTAAATATTACTTTTATAAGAATTAAAAGTCTGAAAAATTATTGATTCAAATTATTATCTGTAAAATTAAAACGTTAACTTTGAAACATAAAGTTCCAATATATAAAATATAGGATTATAATAATGAATTGATTATATTCGAAGAATTAATTATATCCAAATATCTTAGGGCGGTACTCATTGATCATTCTCATTTTAAGAACATTAAGTAATAACCTTAAGATATTACGAATCAATCTTAAGTAATAACTTAAGATCCCAATATGGTTCTCTGATTGAGTAACATCTTAAGATTATACTTAAGATAATCTTACATATAAGATCCAATTACGAATACTGATCTTAATGTTACAATGTGAGTTAAACAATTGAATTATAATGTTTATATCTTTTAATAAAATATGTTTTAAACATAATAGATTGTCTATTTACCCCTCTTATCTAGCTTATTTGTTTGCATTAATAGACTTGAAAGAATTATCCATGCCAAATTTAATGATTTGTAAATGATTGTCGTAAATATTCTGACCTTTTCAATTGTTTGCGGTCTCAAATATCCGTCACTTTAAGAATTTATCCATCAATGTCATGGTATAATTAGTATAGTAGCTGATAATATTCTTGAAACTTCTACGGGTGCTTTTTATATAAAGATTATGCGTTTCGCGGGTTTCCTCCGTGTCCAGATCCATTCTTGGAATGCCAACGTTTCGTGAACCTTGCAGTCCACTTCATACTGAGTATCAGACTGCTCCTCGTCCTGATGAAGTGAACTACAAGGTTCACGAAACATTGGCATTCCAAGAATGGTCTGGCACGAAGAAAACGCGAAACGCATAATCTTTATGTAATGCAGTAGTTTTTATTGTACATATCTAAAATTAAATTTATTAATTTTATATTTTTTGTAAAAATATTTGACAAAATACAAAATTAATTTTAATTAACATTATATTAATTTACTATGGCCGTGCTATGATTCTGTGAGCATCTATTTATTCGTGCTACTAAAAATATAGTTACTCCTTATCTAATATTTTATATTTTTTGCAGTGTTGTATTTTCTTATTTTTGCTCTATTTTATTTATTTTATTTTTCTCTATAATTTTATTTATTCTTATGTCATTGATTTTTTAAGTAATTCGATAAAATCTTTGATTTTTTAAGTAATTCGCTTAGATTGCGCTATGACACACAAACGTATAATCTTTCAGCTACATATATATATATATATATATATATGGTATACATATGAAATAGTTACATTAATTTATAGGTGATATCATCAACATATTTTTTATTTGATTTAATTAATACGGAAGGAAGATACTTAATACTATTTATCGTATACTTTTTCTTCATAATTATCATAATTTATTGAAACACTAATTAAATTTCAGTCGAAATCGAAATTCAAAATTTCGGTTGTGTTAATTTTGACTAAAAAATATAAGCACTTCTTTTTCATAAACATCATAATTTAATTATTGATACAAAAATTACACATTAAATTGATATTTATGAAGAAGAACTGTATGCTTTCAATTAAAACTAACATGTAATGAATATTTTTTTCGATAAAAATTTCAGTTGGACTCTAATAATAATATTGATAATATATAGATAAAGAAACTTTATAGGTAATGAATTTTCAAGATAAGTAAGCATTTATTAACATCTCTTCTTCATTGAGTTATATTTTCATATATTGCATATATCTGCAGAATATTGTATGTAATAACCTTTTTATCAATTCGCATTGCAAATAATTTCTGTATTATGAAAACATATTGGCCCTAGAATATTGCGTTTTTACGCGCTAAGTTATCTCTTCACTATAATCCAATTGACAATTTTGTCACTTTCAATCTATCTTATGTGTCTTGCATAATGAAATACTTGGCTAATTACATTTATTTCAGATCTGTTTTTCATTAAGAAGAATGTATTCAATACCTTTTTGTGCACTTGGCGTATATTTTTTCTTTTTTTAAAAAGATATATAATATAAAATAGATATTACTTTACAGCTGATAGCATCAACATGTTTTTTATTTGATTTTAATTTGAATTAATTTGAAAAAAGAGCATTTAATACTACACACTAAAGAACTTTCATCGCAGTAATAACGCTGCCAATCATTAAAGTTTTTTATAAAGCTTATACTGCTCTGATCATGATAGAACATAATATATTTGCAATATTAAGAATCTTTATTGTACACCGCATATGAGAATCAACACTAGAAATTATATGCCTATAACAGTCAAAGTTGGATCTTTAATGCTTAATAATTCAATGTGAATTATATACATACTATATATGTACTGCATATATATAATATAATAATTTGTAGTCATTCACGCGCCAAATTGATTTTCCAGATTTATAAATGCAATTAAATTACTATATTAATGCTATTTTAATGCTACTATATATTACAATAATAATAGCACAAATTAAATTAAATTGTCAAGCAATTTTTAGTAATTTGATGCTCAATCAGACATCTGATCAAATCAGACTAAAAATTGCTTGATAATTTAATTTAATTTTTGATGTACGTATATTAAAAAGATGTTAATCTTTGTTGAAAAACTTTGCTGAATAAATTTATAATTTATTTGTCTGAGATAATTGTTTTAGAAAAAAAAAATTAATTAAAAAAACCTATAATAAAAATTATTAACCAATTTTTATTTACTATGTGAAATAAATTTTATAAATAATTTGAAGCACATAATGATATAACTGTGAAAATAAATTATACTAAATGAATTAATTACCATCCAGATTTTAAAAGCGTTTTAAATCTATTGTTTTCAAATTATACCTATTATTTCGATTCGCATTTATAAATCGCTGTTTTATTTAATAAAACGAATTAATAATGCAAAAGTGCAAACATTATATGCAAAAAAAAAAATTATATATTGGATTCGTAAAATATACTTTAAATTGAATACTTGTATACGTAGAACTATAACAACTGAATTACTATAAGTGGATGAGTACTATTAATTGTTAGACGAATTCAAACCTTGTAACAATGTTTATCAATATTTTAACAAAGAATTTATATCACATTACGACTTTCCGCAAACATTTCTTCACTGCGACGTGTTGTATTTAGTATTACACGAACTAAGATATCGTGCGGACAAAATGTCAGATTGGACATCATCATGGAACTATTATACTACAACACATGATAATAAAATAAAGTGTGAAATATGTGGTATTGAAACTTGTGACGAAATTACAATGACGAAAGTACACTTACCTCTTGGAAAAATTGACGAAAACGTAACTGACAAAGTTAGTCGAAGCAATTTGTTCCAGCAACATTTTACAGAAAAAGGAAAATATTCTCCTAAATGTAAGATTTGCAATCAAGTAATTTACGGTGCATGTAAGGATTACAATTTCTTCAGATAAGCTGCGGATAACCTTATCCAGGAGATATCTCCATTACAATCTGACATAAAGTTATTTAGAAGTGAAGAAATTGGGCATTAGAAAATTATCTGCTAGAAAAACATATACTACTAAAAAAGCAATTAGAAAATACAATGGTTAATATATGACCATTGTAGCATGACCAATTGATAATAAATCCAGGAATGAAAAGCAGATTTTGCTATGATCTGTTCGACGTATTTAACACTAAAAGGACCGAAATAGTCAATTTGGCTCCTCGGGAAATACAAATTGTTATAATATATTATAATATTTTTCAATTTTGCTTTCATGTGATAACCTTTTGTGACTTTTCATCATTGTTAGTATTCCTAATTTCGTTTAAGAAATTTTTCAGTTATATAAAATGATTGAATTTTTGTTTAAATGTCTAATAAATGTCTAAACCTACAAAGATTAACGTAGCCAATTTGCTTCTTCGCG
This sequence comes from Acromyrmex echinatior, assembly GCF_000204515.1. The sequence goes on along the minus strand of NW_011626992.1, from coordinate 5,510 downwards.
AAATTCAGTCTGACGTCACTTCTTTTGGCTTTCTTATGTCTGATATTGCATTCGTATATGTTTTACAATTATATTTACATATTTAAACTGTTCAGTAAATTAATGATACTATTATTAAATAAAATTATCTACACGTTTCATTACCTTCTATTTGTTATAAAAAAAAAAAATATGCTTGATATCAAATTGGATTCTACGATTTTTTTAGGAGGATCGTCAAATCCGAACTTTCTAGTTTTAAACCATGAGATATAATAGAGCATTTGTCTGCATATAGAATAAATAATGAAAATATGTATAAATAATAATATAATTATATCATTAAATCTATCAGTAACTGAAAGAATTAACTTCAACTTCTCATCAAACTAATACTGATTTACAGATAAAAGACCCGAAAGACGACGATATATATTACGATTATTCGTATTTGTTTATCGTAAAAATTATAAAAGTTTTGTCCCATATCAGAAACGTGTGTTTTATAAATTGTACCTTATAAATTATTAAGTTGAATAACTAAATTTAGTCTATAATAATGTTGGATAATACATATTTATTATGATATACAAGTGTTATGGCTATTTGTATATCTTATTCTCCTACATTTATTCATACGCATTTATAAAAAAATTAGATATTAACATTTGTTTATTAGAAAAATTACAAAAGTTTTTCCGATATTTGATTGTGAAGTGTTTTATAAACCTTATAAATCATTGTGTCGAATAACAAAATTTATATAAAAATAAACATACAATGGCTCAATCATAATAAACAAATACGAATAACAGATGGGTTAAGAATTAAATTTTTTATATATATTTATATTCTTACGAACCATACAAACAAAATTTAGTCTATATTAATATTGCGGATAATTCGTATTTATAATCATATATTTTGATGTTGATGATTAATGGAAATTTTTGCATTTGAGTATCTGGTCAATCATTCTCATCTTCAAATAGTATTTGCATTAAAACATTCGATTTGTAAAGCATTTAAATAATAAGAATTTTTGGTTTAATATTATACGATATAATATACTGTGCGAACACAATTACAGATAACAAATATTGGATATGGAAACATTGTATCAAAAAAAATCGTAAAATAGAATGTAACGTAAGTGAATGTTCTGCGACAATGTCTACGATAATATTGGCAAAAGTACATTTATATCGTGTTCATGGCATTGACGAAGATGAAATTGATGACATTGACCGAAGCGACTTGATGTGGCAATATTTTATAGAAGACGTAAAATATTCTCCAAAATGTAAAATTTGTAATATTGTATTAGAGAATGGATATTACAAACTGAATTTAGAAAAGCATCTGAGAACACGTCATCCGCTAGAATTAAAGAAATTAGAAGATATACTAAATACATACCTATATGAATATTTTGAAGTGAATTTAGAACATCGTAAGATAAAATGCATTTCTTGCTGTGTGCACTTTAACATATTTAGAATTAGTGACATGAAGAAACATTTGACAAGACATTTCGTAAACATGGAAACTATAAACATTATAGAAGATAATATAAGTGAAACGATAAATAAATCATTAGAAGAAGCTATGGCAAGAAATGTGGATTCAGCTTCTTAGTTAATCTGATTCAGACTTACAAACAGAAAAGTCGGAAAATGATAATGGTAATTTTTAAGACTATTGGTTTATTTTAAAGCTTGTGTTTTAGAAATCTTATAAACAATTAAGTTAAACAATTGAATTTAATGTGTATTAAGATCGGATAATTTGTATTATGATATATTCATATGAAGTAATAATTATTTTTTATATTCGAGTAATTAGTCCATTATTTTCAGTTTTAGATATTATTTAAACCAATATATCAAGTTTTTAAGGCATTTGTACAATACGAATCTTTGGTTTGATACAATCAGAAAATAGTGAATACATTTTTTAGTTAATATTTATTGCATTTACACTTACAGATTCAAATCAAGATGAGCACAACAAAGTTCTGAGATTCATAACTTGCCGAAAGCAACATCATTAACGAAGGATGTGAGCGGATTTCATTTTTTATATGGGCCATATTTAATACATTTTTGACGAGGAAAAGAATTTTTCTACAAATATATCATTTATTAGTTGTTTTAATAATTAAATGTATTATATATTAATAATTCTCAAATGATCGAATTTTTTTGAAACAATTTTATATATTTTACACACTATATTTCTACTAGAAGTATAAATATCCGAGATTATAATATTTAAATTATTCTAAATAATTAATAATACTCTTATAAAAGTATTCCAATTATTTAGGTAATTTAAATATTACTTTTATTAGAAGAAATGTCTGAAAAATGATTGATTCAAACTATTATTTGTAAGACTAAAACGATACCATTAAAACATAATTATAATGTACAAAGTATACAATTATAATAATGATTTGATTATATTCAGAATTAATAATATTCACATATCTTAACACGGTATTCATTAATCCTTCTTATATTAAATCAATCAGAAAGTCGAGATCTCAAATAATGTGTTAAGATCCCAATATGACATTTATAACTCTATGACGCATAATATTATTTAGGATTATACCTAAGATGGCCTAAATTATAAGAACCGATCATGAATACCTTATATTACAATATATAGAATATTACAATTTGAATTATGATTTATACATTCTAATAAAATATGCTTTATACACAGCATTTGTATTTTGTTCAAAAGTTAATGTATGATAAATTGTAAAATAAATGATACAATGTAAACGTATTATTATTATTACTATAGCACTTCAGAAAATTGACATGATTTATTTATTTAATTCACGATGAAACGAAGATACATAGAAGTTCAAAATAATAGATTGTCTATTTGCATCCCTCTTGCCGAGCTTATTTGATTGCATTAATGGACTTAAAAGAATTATCTATGCCAAATTTAAAGATACTTTGTAAATAAGTGGATGGCTTAATATTCACATCTTTTCTAATGATTGCAGTCTCGAATATCTCGTCACTTTAAGAATTCGCCTGTAACTGTCATAGTATAATTAGAGTAATAACTTTATTGTATATATTAAAAAATTTAATTTAATTATTTTATGTTACATAAAAAAAATTAACAATATATAAAATTAATTTCTTCACTGCTTAGCGTGTTGTACTTAGTATTACACGATCTAAGGTACTGTGCGGGCAGAATGTCGGATTGGACATGATCTTGGAACTATTGTAATAGAAGAACACAGGATGATAAAATGAAGTGTGGTAAAATGATATATGTGGTATTGAAACTTGTGATAAAACTGTAATGGCAAAAGCACATTCACTTCTTAACCAAAAAATTATCGAAAAAATAATTGACGAAGATAACCAAAGTAACTTGTAACTGCAATATTTTGCAAAAGAGAAAAAATATTCTAAATATAAGATTTGCATTTAAATTTCACTTTTATGTGATAATTTTTTGATTTAATCATTTTTCATATTTTTAATTTTTATTAAAGAATTTCCCATTTATATCAAATAATTGAATTTTTATTTAATTATATACATATAAGAAAACCGACGGAGCCAATTTGCTTCTTTGCAGCATTTAATTTGCTGTAACCTTTTTTGGCTCTCCTATGTCTGATATTACATTCGTATAAAACTGTATTTATATATTTATGTCTTAAAATGTTAAATAAATTAGTGATATTATTGTTAAAATAATTATCTAAAAATTTCATTGCTTTCTATTTGTTATTTACGAAAAAGGCCAGGTGTCAAAATGGCTTCTGCGAGACTTCTAGGTGAATCGTCTTTCTAATTTTGAACTACGTGTTATAATACAGCACTTAGCTGCTTATAGCATAAATGATGAAACTATGTATACTGTAGAAAATAATATAATTATATCAATAAATTCTTCAAAAATCGGAGGAAATAATGACTTCAACTTTTCATCAGACTGATACACATTTACAGACAGAAAACCTAAAGAAGACTAAGGTAAGTACTACGATTAGTTGTATATCATATCTTCCAACACTTGTTAATATATATTTGTAAAGAAATTAAATACTTAATATTTGTTTATCGTGTAAATTATAAAAGATTTGTACGTTGTCTGGAACATGTGTTTTATAAACCTAATAAATTATTGAGTTGAATAACTAAATTTAGTTATTCAGTTTCTATAATTAATGCACAATTCGTATTTATTATCAAATATTTTAATGCTGTTAATAAATAGAGATTTTCGCATTTGAGTAACTGGTCTATTAGAGTATACTGGTCATTCTCTGCTTTAAATAGTATTTGCATTAAAAGTTTTGTAAAGCGTATATATAATAATAATTCTTAATTTAATTTTTCATATCGATTAAAGAATTCCTCGATAATATTAAATAATTGAATTTTTATTTAATTATCTACCTAGAAAAACTGATAGAGTCAATTTGCTTTTTCGCAACATTCAATCTATTATTTTTGACTCTCTTATGTTTGATATTGCAGTCGTATAAAATTATGTTGAAATACTTCTGACTTAAAATGTTCAATAAAGTAGTGATATTATCGTTAAATATAATTATCTACACATATCAATAACTTCTATTTGTCTCTTGCGAAAAGAACATGCACGGCGTCAAATTGGCTTTTGCGATCTTTCTAGGAGAATCGTCAAATTCGATCTTTCTAGTTCTGAACTATAACTACTGAATTCTTACAAATGGATCGTTGCTATTAGCTGTTAGGCGAAATCATACCCTGTATCAATGTTTATCAATAACAAAGATTTATATGTCACGCTACGACCTTCCGTTTCTTCATCGTTTAGACGTGTTATATTCAGTATTACATGATTTGAGGTATCGTGCGAACGAAATGCCGGATTGAACATTACCTTGCAACTGTTATACTACACACATGACGATAAAATAGAGTGTGATATATGTGATTTAGAAACTTGTGACGAAATTGAAATGGCGAAAGCACATTCAACTCTTGATGAAAAAATTGACGAAAATAAAATTGACGAAGGTGGTCGAAGTCCCTTGGTCGGGCATTATTATGAATTTAAAAGACGTAAGATAATAAATATTAGTTAATAAATGTAAGATTTGTAATTAAGTAATTAACGGTGCGTATATAGTTTAAAAAATTATCCGCTAGAAAAACATCCATAGTAAAAAAGCAATTAGAAAATATAGTATTTAATATATAACTATTGTGACGTGTCCAATTGGTAAAAATCCAAGGATGAAATGCAGACTTTGCTGTGATCTGTTCGACATATTTAACACTAGAAGTAGCCAATTTGGCATCTAGGAAAATACAAATTGTTATAACATTTTTCAACTTTGCTTTCACGTGATAACCTTTTGTGACATTTCATCTTCGTTCGTATTCCCAATTTTGGTTAAGAAATTTTTCAGTTAAATAAAATGGTTGAATTTTTATTTAAATGTCTACTTAGAAAGAATAACGCAGCCTCTTCGTGAAATTCAGTCTGACATT
>NW_011626991.1:437009-453309 GCF_000204515.1 Acromyrmex echinatior | reverse complement strand
TGGTTCGGTCCGTGGTGCGGGACACGCGGCTCAGTCTGGACTCCGGTTGGTCAGGCTCCTTGTAGGTGCTCGATGATTGGCCGGCGCTGATTCCGCTCGTTCACACACACGATCTCCAAGTTAAACGATAAACGTATATGCGCGGCGGCGTTTATTGTAAAAGGAGAGGTTTCGTCAAATATTATTATATATACGTACTTATAATTGCTCAAAAGTAATTAGTGTATTTTATAACTTCTGCAGTTGCTACATACATATCCAGACTTATGTTATAACTAATAATTAGATGCGGTTAACTAGGAAGGTTAAATAAGATGTACCTATGATTAGATTGGATTGCTCACGCGAGTAGAATTTAGGAATTAAACTAGAAATCACGATACTCTGGAAGAGACCGTTTCTCTTCGACCAGACCTGACCCCGGGAGGTTTTGAACTATAATAACTCCTTAAAACACTCGCTGCTCGCGAGAGAGAGAGCAAGTCCCGTTTTTAGAACCCGAACGCTTTCAGGAAAAAGGTGCCCCTCCATGCTGGTAGGGCGCGTGAGGTGGGGAGAAGATGTCAGGGGCGGTCCCTGCAGTTCTAGTGCCCCGTCGGTTATTGAAGTAAGGAAAAATTTGTAATTTGGCCAGGGACATTCCTGGACAAGTTTTATAAGTACCGCTGACGTGACATATGATATCAATTGAAAAGAATTGGTGAACAATCTTGATTAAGTCTTAATTACATAACAGTTGAAAACGTAATCAGAATATTTTCAAAACAAAAACTAGAAAATATAATATATTATGTTGCATTAAGCGTCAAATACATTATTACAAAGGAAAATGTGAAATTTATTGTATTTGTATCATCGAAAATTGCGAAAGTAGATGAAAGTAACGCGAATATTATCGCGATTACACGCGCATAAAATGCAAGTACAATGAATTAGATCGCACGGTCCAATACGTTGATTTTTATTGTTCTTGCGAATCCGTGTGTAGAGTGGGTCCAGGCAACAGCATCAATTTTACCAGAGGTCGGATGAGCTCAGATAAGGCTGTGCGAACTGTTGCTACCCGGGTCACATCGTCCTCTCCTGGGTGCAGCTTTGTGATGCGAGCTAGAGGCCATCTGCTTGGTGGTGATGTCTCTGAAATTATTGTGAGCCAATCTGAGGAGCAGTGCTTATCTTGCATCACTTCGAACGTGAAGTCAAGGAATGCAGGTATTCGCGTGACCACCTTTCCCAAAAGTGATCACGCATTTTTTGAAGATGCTGCCAACGAGAGAGAAAGCTTGTTGCCTTTTCTGTGAGCGACAGTTCTGGAATGACTAGCAACGGGGCTCCGATAAGCAGATGTTCTGGAGTAAGCGCAGAGAGGTCGTCGGGGTCGTCAGCAAGGAGAGAATTCAGACAGGCCTCTACCTGAGCTAAGAGAGTGCTCATCTCCTCGTGAGGTGATGTTGCCGATTACTCTTCGAAAATAGTACTTCGTTGACTTTACCGTTGCTCCGAAGAGAGGTGCGGAAGGTGGAATGAAGTGCCATCGGATTCCTTCTATGACAGCAGCATGCGCGATGCGGCTGCCGTTGACGGAAGATGCACGAAGAAGCTCTATCTGTCGGTCGGCGCCAATGAAGTTCGTGCCACAGTCGAAATAGATATCCACATAATCCTCTACATGATGTGAACCGACGAAGTACGGTCAGGAATGCGTCCGTCGTATAATCAGAAACGATCTCAAGATGCATTGTTTTAGAACAGAGATACACATTGCAATAAAGACTTTGTGGGACCGGTGCCTTCGTCTTCGATTCGTGCGAATGAGTCGGCCCGACATAGTTGATGCCGGTTCTGAGGAATGGACATGCAGGGGTTATGCGTCCTTGAGGAAGGTTACCCAGGCGATTGTGACTCTTCTCCATCTGGTACACGTGACGCACCGGTGCAATCAGTATTTTATCATGGCTCATCCTCGAGGAATCCAATATCATAGTCGCAATAGACCCAGAGTCAACTGCACTTCTCCATGGAGTGTTCGGCGGTGACATGACGATATCAAGAGGCGTGTGAGGTGTGAGTGTGGCGGAATGATTATAGGATGCCGCTCGTCCGGAGAGAGAAGCGTGCTTCAGGCGACCTCCGACTCTCAGCACTCCATGTTCGTCAATGAAGGGATTCGAGGCCCGTAACTGGCTGCAAGGTGGCATCAGGCACTGATCTTTTGCGGCATTGATCTCGTACGCATAGTGCAGTGCCTGGACTGCTCGGATCCATTATCCAAGTGCGGCGTCGAGCTCGTCGGGTGTCAATGTCGACTCGATTTCCTTCCGTCGTTGGCATCTCTCTTAAGTGTAGCTAACGTAGACACCACGCTGTGACCCTCAAGAGCCGGTGAAGTGAGGAGAATCGTAAGAGGAGCTCCGGTTCCGTGACAACTTTTGACGTGACAGTGCGAGAGTGGACACGTTGCTCGAGCAATTCCTCCAGTGGAGCTTCAAGTTGTGCGCTGGGCTAGGTGGAATTGTCCTTGAGCAGCCAAGAGGGACCACCAGAGTGGATGATCCACAAGCTCTCCTAGTGTTATCCCCTGAGAAGCACAATCGGCCGAGTTGTTCTTTCCGGGAATATGACGTCATTGTCCTTCTGGAAGCGCCTCCTGTATCATGGACACGCGGTTGGCCACATAAGTCTTCCATCGAGAGGCGTCCTGAATCCAGTATAGAGTGACCCTGGATCAGAGAGTGACTGGAACTATGGACAGACTTAGCACAGTGCGCGTGTGTGCGACTAATTTTGTTAGCGGCGCAGTTCCAATTGTGGCAAGGATACTGGCTTGACCTTGCTTTTTGCCGCTAGCAAGAAAACGTTGACATTGTTAGCTCGGGTGACACGAAGATACACCACAGCTGCGTACCCTCGTTTGGACGTGTCGGCGAATCCGTGCAGCTCTACTCTCGCGTCCTCGGCACTCGTGTTTAACCAGCGGTTGATTCGAAGATGTTCAAATTTTAGGAATTCCTCTAGGAAGAGACTCCACTGGCAGGCGACTCCACTGCTTGAGGGAGCGGGGTGTCCCAGTCCAGCTTTGTAACCACGCTGATTGAAGTAGGATTTTGGCGCGGATCACCATCGGTGATCAACCATCCGAGCGGATCAAACAAACGCGCGGTCTCCGAGAAAATCTTCCTTTTGAATTTTTCAACGGTACGGCTTCGAATTGAGAATGTGAAGGTGTCATCGACCGAGTGTCACTGCAAGCCCAGCGTTGCGTGACTCTCGTGTTCCGCGAATCCGCGAGACAATAATCCGCAGGAATATACCGAAGAGAATTTCAGAATGGTTGGCAGTCCATTTTTTCAGCGAGAATCCGCCCGTCATGCACAGCTGATGGAGCTCAGTTTGTATCGCAATTGCCTCGTCTTTAGTATACGGTCACGATGTCGTCGACGTAGCAGTCGTGTCTCAGTACGGCAGAACCTCGCGGAAATCTTGCGTCTTCATCGTCGGCGAGCTGACGAAGCTGACGTGTGCGGATGGCGAGAAATGTCGCGCACGACAAACCGTATGTCACTGTATTTAACCGATTCTCACGAACCGGATCGCTGACTGAGTGACTCCAGAGAATTCGTTGGTAATCTCTAGCGCCACAAGAATTTGACGGTACATTTTTTCAATGTCCGTCACGATCGCGTATCGTGCCACCGCCACCGGGTCAACATATCGGCAAGAGACGGCAACAAGTTAGCGCCGACTAACAGCTGAGTATTCAGTGACTTACCCGACTTTGTACTCTGAGATTCGTTGAATACCACCCTGAGTTTGGTCAACGCGCTCGATTCTCGGAGCACTCCGTGGTGAGGTAAGTAGCATCTTGCTTGTGGTTCCGATGACCTTGGCACTAATAACATGTGATCCAACTCTTCGTACTCTTTTAGGAAGGCGTGATACAGATGTCCGAACCGATCGTCACGTTCGCACCGTCGTTCCATGGCGGTGAACAATCGCTCGGCTGATTGGCGGGTGTCACCGAGTGCTGTTGCGCGACGCGGCAAATAGTAGTCGCACCTTCCTGTAGTTGTGCGGCTGTGAGTTCGAGCAAAGATTTCCTCGCATCGTTGTTCGTCTGGCGTGATGGAAGTGGAAGGTTCCTTTTCTTGCTCCCAAAAACGTTGTACGAGCGTGGTCAACTTATGGTCGGCGGTGTACTGTGAAGTCACTGAGAGATTCTCGCCGCAGTCTCCCGAGAGAATCCATCCGAGCAAAATGCAGTGAGCGACGGGAGTATGCGGATTGCCCTTTCGAAGGCCCTCTTGTAATGTATAATGGAGCGCACTTCAACAGTAACAGCTCGATGAGATCGGCGACCGTGAATTGAGGACTAGCCAGCTGGAGACTTACATGTGCCATGTAGTCTTGCATGTCGTAACTGCTCCTTGATACAGCGAAAGATGTGGCAGGATGAAAGCGACAGCGGTAACTCGAGCTCTATTGATCCTGGATGTGAGGCTGAGAGACACTTTCTCGCGACAGGAACCCAAGAGTGAGCCGCCAATTCCGAAAATTGAGATTGCCGCGCGGGATCGCGGCAGGCGCATGCGCTGGATTAGTGCCTGGGACTTCCGATCCTTGATTGATTAAGGCTCTAATCGGGTGGATCAGCGACAGTAATTCTCGTGGTAGAACAGAGTGGCCTTGCATTCTTTGTCTTGGCGTATAGTGGTCAACGCGCTTACGTCGGCAGGCTTCGGAATGACGTACGCTTCGTGAAGGAGTGAATGATGTCTCGCCTTATACGTAAAGCACGTCTTCATTGACTGGTACTTTGCGATTGGATGCAAACCGAGACAGTTGTAACACAACTGGTGTGTTTCCGCGATGGACTTTCGTTCGGATGCGGATTTCGCCTTGAACTGTTCGCACATCATCACATTGTGCCTACCCTTGCACAGCCGGGAGCGTCGGTTGTACGTTTAGCGACGTGTGATTTTGCGATTCGCGATTTTGGATCTCCGAAGACTTTGGTGACCTTTAGTTTTGCAGCCTTGAGAGTCAGAATTCGCTTGGTAATGAAGTCCATCAAGATATCGTGATCTGGCAAGTCCGTGGAATCGTTCATGTGAGATTCCCACTCGAGGCGAATCTTCGAGTCGAAGAGCTCGATGATGAAGTGATTAAAGAAGTCATGCGAATTAATTGGTCTTCCTATGCTTTCTTGACTGTTCACGGCACTGATGGCGGCATTGTAAATGCGGCTAAGCTCCTCGGCGGTATTGCTTTTCATCTTCTACACTGCGGTAAACGAGCAAAAATTGGAGCGACAACTCCTTTTTCGTAATGCTTGCACAACAGCGCCTACGCATGAGAATAATTATCTCCGATTACAGCTAATGGACATATCAATGCTTCAGCGGACCCTCCTAGGCAATGCTTCAAGTGATGGAACTTCTCTACGTTTGAGATAGACGAATTATTACCGACGATGGACAAGAATATGTCTCGAAACGATGGCCAGTCTTCAAGCCCGAAAATGATCGAATTTTCAGACGCGGCAGCGCCGATTTGATGGAGAAATCGTTTCCAGATTCATTTGGAGGAGCGATATTTGACTGCTCAGCCTTGAATTTTGTTAGGTAATCGTTCAACAGGCTACGCTACTGCACATAAGTGATTTCAGCGGAATCGGCGAATTGAGATGTACTGTACTCATTTTCGTCAAAGGCTTGCTTATAATATGCTCGTATGTCCACAATTGATCGAAAAACGCTAAGCTGGTTTCGACGGCGTAGAGAGTGATGTTGAGCGTTCCGAGACATCTATCTAATAATTCATTTGAAGAAAAATTTTCATAAATTGGTTTAATACATTGTAAAACTTTTGTGTCAAGAGGTGGATCGTGCGTCAATGTCTTAAGCGTTTTGTTCGAGAGTAAGAAAGAGAGAGAGAGAGAGAGAGAGAGAGAGAGAGAGAGAGAGAGAGAGAGAGAGAGAGTTTGAGCGGGAAGAGTTTTCGAAAATTCAATGTACGCGAATGTTCATGTAACAGATCACAATTTTATTTTCAACAATTCACAGAGTTGATAATTCGCAAAAACGTGTAACAAATTTTTAAATGATGAATTTAATACAGCACAAAATAAACGTGAGTAGAAATCAACATTTCCCTTTTGCAGGCGAACACCCTTTCGGATTTCTATAATGAGCCGAACGCGGTGGTTTTCTTTTGACGGAGCGTCTCAGAGGCGATTGATCTGGATTGCGGAGCATTAACTGCAACTAAAAAGAAAAAGGAAAAGATAGATGATCACTGCTCGATTCGATTTGATCGAACAAAAGCTCTTTTCGTCAATCGCTTATGAGATTCTCCAAAATTATGAATTTTGAGATGATCTCATTACTCAGGCAGCGATTTTTAATGACGATGGCCAAGCGGCACGTTATTGCCATGCGCGCTCGCAAAATCAGCGGTTATGATTGGGGTGTTAGCGAATTACGCGTTTCGCGAGCGCGCGTGCGCTGTAATTAATCAGAATTGTAAAAGCCATTTTTAACAATTGGTTTTTGTGTATGTACATATGCAGTTTTGATTACACTCCTGACTTCAACAAAGAAAGGTGATTGTCAAGTTTATTTGGAAGCGTCTAGAACAATTTTAAATGATATAGCGTTTCTAGACGCTTCCAAACCACATACCGTATATACATTAATTCCGTAAAATCGGCCTTACGAATGTTAATCTCGAACACGTTTCATTGGCTTCTGCTTGTCGCCACTTGCATCAACTTTCAGGCGGGCAGTAATAATGTTGCAGTTTATCGTCAGTCGAGCTTTTGTGAAAAAAAATTGCCCAAATTGTCTTTTTCATTTCTTTAATATCATGAGCATTTCGTCGGATCGCTAAACTATGTTGTTAAATTGTTGATAACTTTAGCAGTCAACTTTCTTCTTCCTTTACCAAAAGTAAGAAGAAGCCAAAGCCTTTGTTATTTTTTTTAACAGCTCGAAGTCTCATTCCCATCCGCTTCTCTAAGTGTCCAACGTACTCCTTTTTTTTTACAGGAACTTCATCACTGTAAGGATTAATATCCAAAATGGCTTTAACGTTTTGCTGTCGCCATCTCCGATTTATGTTGTACATTTGACACCGTATTTTTCCATCGACCTTAGAAATATTTCTTTTACAGTCTCTACTTGCATTTTCCCAGAACTGCCTATGATTAACGGAATATTCTTCCTTATGCCACTCGTTCAAACGTTCCTTATTTTTTGTTCCAATAATTGCATGAAATATAGAAACTCGACTTTACAACTGTATCAATCGCTTTTTTGAAATATTTTCCAATTATAATAGAGTAGTCACACCGAACAATGAGCTAAATCCACTCTTTTTCCACGTTCCATCACTTGATACGGACAAACATTGCGGATTTTCGTTTGCAGTGAGTTCTTTTTCTTCATTAAGAGCAGTTTTGATTGATAAAATGTAAACAGCTTGAGCAGCTGTATACAAATTTTCGAGACAATTATAATATATATCCAATGATTTAATCTTTTTCCAATATTCATTAATCTACAAAATAAATTTATTCCTTGTAATCCAATGCCAAGAAGTCGCATTGCAAAAACGATTCGCCGATTTATCTCATATAATTTATCGATTATAGGACATGTATTAATATTTCATTTACCACAGTCACATTTCATACAAATTTTAAATCCAAATTCATGAATATCTTTTTCATTAAATTTTACGTCTTTTTTACAATCTTTGCAACAAACGTATGAACTTAAAGCTGAAAATACCGCAATAAAATTTATAATTTAGTACTGTAATCTTGATAAACACTCACTTCTGTGTCTTTCGAATTTAATAACTTTTTCGCGAGGTATTAGTATAATCTATATTCAGATGTGCAGTGTATTGATTTTCGCAAAATCTTCTTTTTCTTTGTCTCGCAGGACGTATCGGATTGGATCTCGAACCTTTTTTTATCCATCTTCTTACTTTATTCCTTGGCACGTCACTAGTATTGTTCCGTTTTCCGTTACAAACGCTCAGAAGGGAACGAAACTCTGCTCCATTGAATAGAAATGTTTTAGAATGGTTGAAATGTTTCAAAAGGTTGAATATAAAGGCAAGTGCTCTTTACAATTGGTTGGCGTGCGCTCTATGAATTGATCGAGCGATCCCAAACACCATATCATTTTTATCTCATATGACTATAACATAGACAATTTTCATTTCTCCCAAAAAACATTTTACGAGGATATTTTTAAAATTATAGGCTTTCGAAAAAAGCAAAAAAAAAATCGATTTTTTTTTCCCCCGAAAGCCTGAAGACTTCCTTAACTCTAATGATATGTATCATTCGTGAAAAAAAAAATTTGATATCAACAATTGACGCTAAGTTAAATTCCATGTAATTCGGATACCAAATTATATAAATAATATTAACTTTAATGATATCATTCCTATAAAAGATTTGATATCAAGAACTGGCGCAAAGTTAAATCCCATTTCTTTATACCATGTCAAATTAAATAAATAATGAATATTAATCTAATGATATGTATCACTTGTATAAAAGAATTGATATCAATAACTGTGGCGCCAAGTTAAATGTTACTATCAAAATCAAAACTAAAACTCAAGTGATACTATCTTTATTATTATTTACTTAATCCAAATAGTATTATTTTTAATTTTTATGCAATGAAACCTAAATATACGTATATCTTATTGAAAGATCTTCCTATTCCAATCCAAATGATTTAAATTCCTCTTAAATGAAATAATTATATTACAATTCATTCAAAGACATTTTCTCTTCCAACTGAAGTAGTGATTATTTAATTCTCCTTCAAAATATTATACAAATCATTACCGCAAAATTTCCCTTGCTCAATTTAAGTATTAACACAAAAAAATTAAGAGTTAAAATTAAACCCTATAAAACAAAAAAATTTAATTTAAATAAAAAAATTTTTTCATGTAAAAACACTTGGCACTACTAGATCTCGATATAATAACATAGTAATAAACTATAAATGTAATACTTAGAAAAATAAGAAAAATAAGAATGTAATACTTAGAAAATGTAATATTTCGAAAAATAACATAGATAGAACAAAACTAAATAAAAAGCATATTAATAAATTTAATATAAAACAAAAAATATTAATCAAATTAAAATAAAAGAAAAAATAGTATCGAAAAAATATGAATATTTAAAGAAATAAGAAAAATAAGAAGCATTTCCAATAAGAGTTAAAGTATCTAGTGTGTGTACATGCGATTGAGTTGTTTCAATCACAGATGTGTTCGTGTAAATGAATACTGTTAATTTTAAGTCTAAGAAAAATAAATTTCGATTTGTAAGACATGTTATGAAAGAGAAATAAATAATAAATTTTATTTTTATTCAGATAAAATTTATTATTACTTTTATTGATACTTTTAAATTATAATTACTTTTTATTATTCATTTTTATTAATTATTACTCTAATTTAAAATTGTTTTTATAGTTTTTCTTACTCGATCTAGCAGTGTCAAGTGTTTTTACATCAAAAATATTTCTATTTAAATTTTTTCGTTGTATAATTTAATTTTAACTCTTAATTTTTGTAACTTTTAAATTTTTTGTGATAACACTTAAATTGAACAAGATAACGCAATTTTGTGATAATATTTTGTATAATATTTTGAGGAAGAATTAAATAACCACTACTTCAGTTGGAAGAGAAAATGTCTTTGAATGAATTGTAATGTAATTTTTTCATTTAAGAGGAATTTAAACATTTGGATTGGAATAGGAAGATCTTTCAATAAGATATACGTATACTTAGGTTTCATTGCAAAAATTAAAGATAGTACCATTTGGATTTAAGTAAATAATAATAAAAATAGTATCACTTGGGTTTTATTTTTTATTTTATGAAATAGTAGCATTTAACTTGACGTCACATTTGTTGATATCAATTCTTTTATACAAATGATTTATATCATTAGATTAATATTCATTATATTTAATATTATTTATAGTTATAATTTGACATGGTATAAAGAAATGGGATTTAACTTTGCGCCAGTTTTTGATATCAAATCTTTTATAGGAATGATATCATTAAAGTTAATATTATTTATATAATTTAGTATCCGAATTACATGGAATTTAACTTAGCGCCAATTGTTGATATCTTTTTCACGAATGATTTATAAAATTTTGACGAATTTCACTTGGCGTCAATTTTGTTGATGTCAAATCTTTTATATGAATGATACATATCATTAATTTTAAGTAAATAACAAGAGATAATACATTATTAGTATTTTATTTTTTAATTTGATAGAATTTAACTTGATTAGTTAAGATTGTAATATCTGAGTTTTAATTTTTTATTTGATACATTAATTTTTTTCGAAGAGTAATAATTTTTGACAGAGAATTAAAGCTGCCGTTACTTGGATTGGAATAAGAAAACCTTCAATAAGAATATCTTTGAAGAAAAATTACTACTAATTGTACTTATAATTAATTGAGTACTATTAATTGAGTGGATACTTAGTATTATATACAAAGGGCTGATTTCGCTAACTCGATTAAGCCAAATCAGTGATTAACTGACAACCGTAAGTAGTCAATTCTACTAGACAGCAAACATGATTCGTCAGTTCCATGGCCAATTAAGTAATTAGCGTTGTTGAAACCGAAATAATTCTTCACAAACAGCATTCATGCTTAGCGCTTTTTTTACTTTTTTTTAAAAAGATAAATTTGTATAAATAACAAGAAATAGTACCATTTGTGTTTTATTTTTTAATTTGATAGAACTTAACTTATCAGTTAACAATCTTAACTGATTAATTAAGATTGTAGCATCTGGATTTTAATTTTTTATTTAACATTAATTTTTTTCAGAAAGTAATAATATTTGACAGAGAATTAAAGTTGCCATTATAATATATACAGAAAGGCGAAAATGCAAATTAAAATTAAAATGAGTACACAAAAGACAGTCGGCAATGTTCCTATATGTATATGTGATTTCCGATCCGCAGGAATTCACTTTCTTATGTCCCATTGAGCGGAACTTGCGGATGCGGAATCAATGCGAGCCGCTATTTTGATAGATCTAAAACAGAGAAATGAAAATTTTACTGCAATGCCTGCAATGTATGCTTGCATCGCAATATGTCGTCGCTGTGACCAATCTTCTTAACCTGAATAGTCATCGACTTCAATGACTAATCACATTCATGAAGCAGACTTTTTTTGTCAAACTTTTACTTATGTTTATGTGAAAACGCATCGATTGGATGTATTGTTATTAAATCCCATTAAGAGTGTCATACAAATGTGGTCACAGTCAATGATAATCTTGATATTATTTGGATAACCTAGACATTTAATTACGCAAAAATACATCGACTAAAAGTATTTTTATCAATATTTGAGGTAACCGGAACCTAATATTATATACAAATAATACAGCTTTAGGCACAATCGCACTTATTCAACTCCTCCGCGATCACGTGACCGTACAATAACTTCAATTTATAATCTCTGCAGAGTGTAGAATGTGTAAAATGTGCAGAACCGTTGCAACGCATGCAACGCTCACTGACCATGTGTGATGTGACCATGCATTGCTAGCGCCACATTTGCCTCTTGCGCCAAAAATTCCAAAAGGACATTTCTCCCATTCCGTAGCGGCGACGACGACGACGTTTCTTAATTTTTTTCTTAATAAAAGTTTCAGGTTCGTATTTTGCATCGTAATATCTCCGCTCGTAAAGCACGTAGAGAAAAAATAAAAACACTTTAATTATACAATATATCCTGAACGGTCGCAATCGATTGAGCACACTTAGAACTTGATCGATTCAGCCCTTATTGAGATTCGATAATCTCTATCTAGTGCAACTAGATAGAGTCGGCTCGCGTAAAGTAGCCACAGTGCACGTAGCTTAGCGCCGAGACACTACCAGAAACGAGTGACCATTCGTTGTAAGTAATGATTGAGTGACTTTCCAACCCTGATGTTACAGTTAAAATCTTCATAAAAAATGTATTGAAGTAATTAATTTACTGCGTATGTATGCGTGTGCGTGCGTGCGTGCGTGCGTGCGTGTACGTATATACAATACATGTCTAAACTTTATTCACTGAATTATTTATACATACATATCTCAGGGCTCGGAATGCGATGTGTGTTTCGGTTGAGTTTTGATTCTGCTCGGATGTTGGAACGACAAGCAGTAATCTCATAGATGTAGCATATAAATGAAATTTTCAAATACTCATCTTATACTAAAGCTCATAACTCGTTTCTGTAAGCATAGTATTATTCTTTGAAATAAATCGCCAGCTACTTATTTTAAATGTGCAAGGTCTGAAATCATTATATATAGCACATTTTTTACTCGATTCGGATGTCAAAATGTCGACTAGTAAGAAGCGCCATTCCTCTTATCGCGTGCAACGATAAGCGGTACAAAGTACCGCTATTCAATTACAGAAATGGATTGAATCATTGTATAAACCAGCAATATATTATCGGCAGGAAACGCTATAATAATAATATATTTTTGCATATATAGAAATTTATATCAGGATCATTGTTTAGAAAAGGAATCGTGCGTCCTTGCCGCATCGGCGATAATGCCAAACCAGAATCGATAGAAACACATTCTTGAATTGCAGAACGAATTATTGAAACAGAAATACGACAGAGAGAGAGACAGAGAAAAAACAAAAAAAGATAGAAGCTCCGATTGTAATCGATGAGGCTCCGCACGTCGAATGAAATAGCAAGTCTATCTTTCAGAGTTTCCCTCCCTTCCTCCCTCCCACAATTAAAAACCAGATTGCATGAACATGTTTCAGATATTAATATAAGTTCAAAATCTCCAGTGATTTCCAATCACCATATTCAGAGAAGAATCGTAACTTTAAATGTGATAAAGTGGACATATTAGATATAGAGCCTTCATACAATAAAAGGTTAATATCTGAAATGGTCCATATTAAAAAACAGAAACATGGAATAAACAAACAAAATGATACAGAGTCTTTGCCTGAATTGTATTCTAACATTATACATTCTTTTTCTCCTTCTTAATATCTTGTTTTCTTTTTCCCCCTGTTTTGCCGTTTTCCGTTCTCGATAAATATTTTTTCTTCTTGACGTTTCGTTATCTGACATCATGAAAGTTAAATGTTCGTTACTTTTGCAAATTTGCTTAAAATAATTTATGTAATAAAAAAACTAATATATTGTACCACGAAATGAACTACCATCTACCTGCGTTTTTTTTCTTTCTTTTTATTAATGGACTCTTAACACATTACTGATATTACTGTTAAGGTATATTATTATATTACTAATTTGTATGTAGTTAATATTCATTCTTTTTGTTTACTTTTCCAGAATTTTCTTATGACTACTTTAATTCTTGATAAAAATGACTCGCAGCGTACTACACGGAATGAAAAATACAATATTAAAAATTATAATGATATTGTAATATCATGTACATATTTTTGGTTTAGAATGATGTTGAATGATATATTAAGACTACATTGAAAATGACTCGATTGGAGTCGAAATGTTTGTTGTTAATTGTAATTGTTTATATGAATTTTTAATGCTAATTTAAATTAAAGTTTTTTTATACATTACTGGCCATTTGCCCTTTTTTTGTACTACATTATTTTATATGTACAGAGCCTTATTACTATTTATTAATAAAATATATTTCTAATTTATATTCACATACGTGTGTAGCTATAATACTTCATCTCTTTTTGTTACGTGTAACAAAAAGATGTACTGATGTCCTCTTTTTTTTACGTTTAATAAAAAAAGATATATTTTTTATGGTCAAATGTACAGATATTAATGATATATGCTTTTATATTTTCAATATCAGAATATACATACAACTAACATAAATCAAAGCTAACGAGAGTCAAACGCAGATGATCAGACGTACGTTAAAAAAAAAAAATCAAATTACCTCCTCTGATAAATCCTCATTTTATGTATACATATATACACATTATATGTGTGTGTGTGTGTGTGTGTGTGTGTGTGTATTATATATGTATACATACGATTTTAATATTGCATATTTAAACATAAGGAATGCATAAATAGTTTAGCATTGATAACTTCTATCTGCAATGTATGTATATTCACATTTTAGTATACATATTATATGTGCAATATTGTATAATATTATATTTATGTATTATATTTAAGTACATACACCATTAATATTTTAACATGATTAACTTCTACATCTTTTTATTAAACGTAGCAAAAATGGAATAGCTACGTATATTATATGTGTAATTTATCTATGTATAGCAAATACATGTTCCTGACTTAAAATGACATTGTACGACAGGAAAAATGCTATTAGGACCATATGTTAATGTATACTGTCAATACTGAAAATCTATAGTTACGTTCTATAGTTACCCTGTGAAAAAATTTCTCTGAATTTCTCCGAAAATTTTTCTGAAAAAGTCTGAAAATTTTTCTGAAAATGTCCATATTTTCAGGTACATTGTAGAGCTTTTCAGAGAATTTTTCAGTATAAATTTAGATATTTGTCAGAATATTTCAATGACTTTTAAAGATTTTCATAAAATTTTTTACAATATATTCATAGACTTTTAGAATTTTTCAGACATTTTCAATGTGATACTTGAAAAAAAATTCATATTTTAAGACTTATAAATTTTGTTTCTTTATTTAATAGAAATGTTGTGCCATACAAGATATATGTAATGATTTTATTCTCGAAATTATTTTGAAAAACACATTTACCTAATGGGATTCGAACCTGGGACCTCTGGATTATAAGTCTCCTACATTACGTACACCACTTCTTCAACTAATAAAGCGTGTTGTTTATATCTATTTAAGTTTCAAAGACATCATTGAATTCGCATGAAATCATTGAATTCATGAACAGATCCTAGAAAATGATTTTAAAAGAATCCTCTGAAAGTCTTTGAAAAGTAAGATGCTATTAAAATTCTTCAGAGATATCACTGAATTCTCGAATTTCAACGAAATTCGAGGAGTTTTAGATACTTGGAAATGATTTTCAGAGAATTTGTTGAAAGTCTCAGAAAAGTGAGAAACCATGAAAATTCTACCTTCAGAAACATCACTGAATTCTCTTCAGCGAAATTCAAAGACTTTTAAACACTTGGAGATGATTTTCGGATAATTCAATGAAAATCTCTGAAAAGTGAGAAACTATGAAAATTCTATCTTCAGAAACATCACTGAATTCTCGAGTTTCAGCGAAATTCAGAGACTTTTAAACATTTGGAGATGACTTTCGGATAAGTTGCTGAAAATCTCTGAAAAGTGAGAAACCATGAAAATTCTACCTTCAGAAACGTCACTGAATTCTCAAGTTTCAACGAAATTCAGAGACTTTTAGACACTTGGAGAATTCTCTGATAATCCTTCAATTTCTTTGAAAAAAATCTCTGAATGTCACTAATAATCTCTGAAAAATGATTTCAGACATTTTCAATAAAGTTTTCAGAGACATTTTTTTACCAGGGTATATTTTCAGTACTCACAGTCAATATACAGTCATAGTATCACCTTTTCCTATGACCAATATAATATTTTAGGGTTAAGATGTAACATGTATTATTGTCAATATATGGATACGTATTGCATATATATGAATATACAAGGTGCGTCAGGCACTTGAGGACATATTGACTATAAAACTAAAATGCGTATATTTCTTAGAAAACTTATTGTATGTTATTGACTTTTTTACAGCAAAGTAAGTAACTCTTAGGCAATACAATTATTCGATAAAATTACCTTCAGCAGCAATAACAGCTTCAATTCTCTGCTGAAAACGTTTGCATGCTCGAATCAAAGGAGCCTTGTCCATATGTGTCATTACTCTGGCAATAGCTGCTCTGAGGGAATCAAGCGTGTTATGGGGATGTTTATTGGTCTCCCGTTCTACAACGCCCCATACATAGTAATCTAAAGGATTAAGATCAGGGGAGCTAGGTGGCCACATGTTTGGGGTTATGTGATTTGGGGGGCAATAATGCCCTGGACTTGCTGCACAAACTGTAATGTTCTAACTGTGTCTGAACGTGCTTTATGTGTTTTGCGCTTGGCAACACTTTGAATACTTTGCCATTAGATACTTCTAACTCTCGACGAACTTTGTGAACAAACAATCGGGCGAGATTCAAAAATTCGGAGATTTCAAGATCGCTGTGATTCGCGTGTATAGCGACGATAACAGCGT
>NW_011626991.1:408597-422520 GCF_000204515.1 Acromyrmex echinatior | reverse complement strand
ATCGATTGAACGTATGCTCATCATTACTAACCCGATTTCATCGAGAGTCATTTTTCGATCGGATTATTACTTGTGATGAAAAATGGGTTCTTTACGACAATAAGAAAAGGTGTGCTCAGTGGCTTGATAAGAAGGGAGTATGAGGCTTGTGCTCATACTCCAAGGCCATCACTTCATCCACGGAAAATTTTAATACACACCTCTAACATTGTGTCTCAGTATTATTTTCTTATTAAGACCCGTTTCTACCAACATAGTTTAATTTTAATTTCAGTTTAACTAACTTTTCATTTTTTTCCAATTCTAAGAATTAGAAAAAGATAAAGAATAGGTTGAACTGCGAATAAAGTTAATCTATTAATAGAAACGGTCCCAAGGCTCTTTTTCCCCCCCCCCCCCCCCCCCCGATTAAATTAACCAACGATTATAAGGTTGCTAACGTGAAAACTATAAACAGCTATTATACGCAGTCTTTTTTGTCTCACTAATTGACACTAGCTAACTAGAGCGTCAATTGATAAAAGTGAAGGAACAGATTTTCGATGGTGCTCGGGGCCAAAAACCCACTGCCTCCGCAGCAAATTACTCGAATATCTTCAGGGGTATGCAGTATGGGAAATATATATTTAAAATACGTATTTAAATTTTTGCATTTTATATTTAAATATTATATAATTTTTTTAGTATTTTGTATTAAATATTTAAATACAATTTTTTCAGTATTTTGTTTTTACAATTTTTTGAATATTTTAGATTGTGTATTTAAATACAACTTTTTGATTTTGTATTTTGTATTTAAATATAATTTTGTCCACATCTGTGCATAGAAATGGCTGATGTTATTTTTAGATTCAACTGAATTGAAAAATTGTATTTATTTTTATTACGATTTTGAATTAAACGGTATTCACGATACACAAAAAATGCTAATATTATTTATAAATTAAAAGACAGAGACGCATGCAATTTCTATAAATGAATAAAAATACATTCAGGATTGAAAAGCATTTAAACATTCGTGATTCCGTATTTCTGAAAATCTGAATCTATTTCAATCCATTCTCGTTTACAGAGATGTACGCGTGAATAGCTGGTGTTGGTCTCCTAGAGATTTACATCTTTGTTTTTTTTACATATTTGTATCTTTTAGAAATTTACATTTATTTTCTCTAAATCTTTATTCCCTTCTTGATAGATATTTCATAATGTGTTAATTTTATCCACAATACGATCCAAAAGTATAACTTTTAAGTAAAGAGTTACATTCTATAAATATTTATATTCTGATTGTTTTTATCATATTGTAGCTTAAAACTCAATCATTAGATTGTTTGGGCCATGGAAAGAGATCGATATCATTAAATTTAAAATCTGAAGAGGGCATTAATATTTTCAAAAAATTAAGTGGCCGAAGCGACGTTATCATTGATACATACAGGAGAGGTACGTATACGGAGTGTTTCATTGATATACTATTTCGAGAAGACGGAATTAAAAAAAGTTTCAAATAAAAGTTATGTGACTTCGAGGGGGACATAAGATGGTATCATGCACGTAAAAAAAAGACAATAATATCAGTTGCTGTTTACTAAAAGTTGACTATTGAAGATAAAATACGTACATTTACTGCCGACATCCAATTGTATTAGTTAAAATTGAAAGCGTACTTAATACGAAATGTACTTAGCTAAGTAAGTGACAGCTATTTTCTACTATTTTAGCCATGAAACCGAGCATTCCATTCGCAATTATTTCTGGAATGCTGGCGGTTGCCTGCGTTACCTGCGCATATCGTTTTGGCGATATTGTGTGGCGTGTGCTCATTGCATTTACCGCAGTCTATTTTCGATTTCGATTTATTCTCTAGTATGATCAATTGTAACACGTATTATATTACAATTATATTATTAATTGTAATACAAAATTACAATTAACAAGTACGTTACATGCAATTTTAGTTTACTAAGTTTGTATCAAAAGTTTATTTTTTATGTATTATGGATCCTTTAATACAAGTTAATACATGTGTACAAGCAAACGTGATTTGGTACTATTATATAATTTTTTGTCATTATTCAGATGTCTCTGTTTTATAACAAGACGTAGCATAAATGAGATATACTGATATAAATATGATAATTTGTTACATGTCTTTATTATATATTTAGCACATAACATAATTATATAAATTAAATATAATTAAATTACATCTACGTACCATTCTATGAATGAGACATAACAAATACAAAATACATTTACAGCACAAAGCTATAATGGAAAAAGATGTAAATTACATGTTTTGGTTATATCTGCAGAAATGTATATTGTAACTCTATAACAGTTATACGTATCACTAAAATTATGAAATTATATATTTTCTATAAAATTACATCACTACGATGTAACTTAATTTCATAAATTACATAAATTTCATAATTTCATAAATTTACGTCACTTTTTACGTAATGATTACATTTGTTTAAAGAATTGAGAGAAATGAGAATTTGTTATATAAACAAATCTAGGAACAATAAATGTGATAAAATAAAGGAAACAATCAATCAATAAGTATTATTACAAATTATTTTTGATTATTTGTCAATAAAAAAATAATCAAAATAATCAATATAATTTAGTAAATAAAGTCTATTTAAAATATATATTAGGTTCTATACAGTTTGCTTTATGCTATCAGTTAAATATTTTTATGCAGTTGGATAATAATATATTCAATTGTCATGTCGAAATTTATAAATATAAAAATATAAAAGATAAGTATTTAACATAATTAGATTATTATCATTTCTTAACTAACAATAATGAATAAATATCAGCTATTATATATATTATTTAGTTTCCATGTAATCTTCTCAAATATTAATAATATTAAACTATCAGCAGAGGCATGAAATTATTAATATAGGAATGATATAAACAATAAGGGGTATAAGTAACGTTGGCAATGACTCGATTACAAGCGTGCGATTAGCTTAGCGTAAATGTCATTAAGTTACCGTTTTAAGAATCATAGGTTCAAATCTTGGCGATGAGATGCATTTTTCAATAATTAATTATAGTTAATAAGACAAAAATATAGGTATGCGAAACAGTAAATAATACATTGAGACTAGAAAAATAAAAGTAAATAACAACAAAAAAATTACTTTTTTGTTAAGATAAAACGGTAATCTTTTTATTACATAAAAAAATAGTTTTTATTTAAGAAAATTTATTGTTATGTATTAAAAATATATTTCTTTCATTAAAAAAAAGTCGCAAAACTATTATAAACTATTTTTTAAATTCTAATAGCAAGAAATAACTAAAAAACTTTAACTTCTTCAAATCAAAGAAATCGGGTCAATGTCTATAAGTAACAAATAAATAACAATTTCACCCATTTATGATGTCACAGTGACAAATTTTGCATTGCATAAATGTTACGTATGCATTTCATTTGAATACATGATTGTTATGTATCAATCCTGTCGTCATTTAAATCATATCACTATTATGTAACTACTATAGATAAAATGGGACGACAAATTTGAGAACATTCTCCATTAATTCACGTAACTTTTAACTTAACTGTTACGAGTCAAAAAATTAAAATTATGTATGAGTTACATGTTTGAGGTATATTTGTGTTTGCTGGGTTATTATAATACGTAACATAAGTTATGTTTTGTTATAATTTTTTTACTTTTTATCTAGCTCTGACACATGTTTAATTTAACGAAACGAAATGAATAAAGATTGGATTGGACTGCTTATATGTGTACAAAATCCCTCTTGTCTTTGTCTCGTTAAATAAGCACGCTTCTAAAAGTGGATAGTATTTGAAATACATGTATTTAAAATACATATTTATATTTTTGTATTTTGTATTTTGTATTTAAATACTTCCTGAGAGTATTTTGTATTTTGTATTTCAATACTTTTTTTAGTATTTTTTATTTTAAATTTGTAAGTACTAAATATATTTAAATTATATAAAAATTTTTGATGAAAGTTAGAATCGCATCATTGTTGACTCAATCTAAAGTGCATTCCATTTCACGCATGATATGCATAATGCATCATTATTTATCTTTGTTCACTTTGTACACACCTCTAGTATTATGACTCAGCATTATTTTTTTATTAAGACTCGTTTTTACCAATATAGTTCAATTTTAATCTCGGTTTAATTAACTCTTCATCTTTTTCCAATTCTGAGAAGTAGAAAAAAATAAAGAGTAAGTTAAACTGAGTAAAGTTAATCTGCATTAGTAGAAACGGTATCCCAAGGCTCTTTTTCGGCAATCTCGGTTAAATTAACCGACGATTATGAGGTTGCCACCGTGAAAACTATAAACAGCTAATTATACACGATCATTTTTATTTGATGCCGCGCTCAGCTAGCCGAGCGTCAATTGGCAATAGTGGAGAGGCGGATTCTCAATGGCCCGGGACCAAAAGCCTATCACTGTCGCCGCAACGAGTTACTTGAGCATCTTCAGAAGTGGGCAGTGAAATACATGTATTCAAAATACATATTAGTAGGATATATATTCTAACTCACGGATACAGCAATCAGCAGATGGCTCTAGTGTCACGAGTGGGGAAGACGAAGTCATAGACGTTGAGTTCGAGGAAGGGAAAGCGCGTCACCGGGGGTCTGTGTTAGAGAGGTTTTGTTCCTTCTCTCTCTTTAACCTATTGTCCTCTCTCTCCTATCCATTGTAGGATGCAGTTCTCTCTCTTCCACTCGTTGCAGTCTTATACTTATTATTTGCTCTCTCTCTTCCTCCCGTTGCACTCTCTGCCATGTTATCTTCTCTTCTTGCACACAATTTTATTAAATACAATAGATATTACGATTTTTATATGGTATTACGATTTTTAATGATACGACTTAGAAACCAATTATGATATTTTTATGAATTTTTAATAATATAATCTAGTAACCAATTATAATTTTCAGTAATGTAGTACAAAAATGATCAAGCGCTTTCTTATCGACTAATTCAATACTTATTGAATCGTACTACTGAACAGCTATTATTAATTAATTCTTAGTTAAAATTAAAACTATTAGGTATTAATTTTAACTAAAGGCTAAACTATAGAGAAAGGGGGAAAGAAATCAATATATATTTAAAAAATTTCATGTTTTATTTGAAATTTGATACATTTCTTTTTGGCGTTGCGATCGCCAGTTGTATATTTTAAATACATTTTGTAACAATAAATTTTTTAATAGCTACATATTTCACTGAATCCTCGGCGTATTCAGTGAGCCAATTGATTCATATCATAAGAATGCACTCTGGCGATATCAAACTTTTTTTATCTAAGAGATCGGCGCCAACGACAATAAAGTTTGTCTGCTCCTATTCTCTTATCAAAAATAAATTTCGGGACAGTGTATTCAATGTGAAATTTTACTTATCTTTAGAAATATGTGAGCTTATTTTTCAGTGTAACTACTATCAAACCTTTGTTAAATTATACAATGATACATACCACAAGAATGCACTTTGACAATATCAAATCTTCTTTTTTTTTATCTTTGGGGATCGATAATAAAGTTTCTGTTTTCTCTTTTCAAAATATTTTTTCGACCTATCTTTACGACTGCGATAAAACTCCTTCGGAAACACGTTTAAACTTGTTCAAACATGTGCAGCAAACCAAATGATGTATCTTTTCATATTAGAAAAGATTTTCTTCTCTAGGAACTCATTTTGTTAGCAATCGTTCAAAACAAACAGTTCAAAGTAACAATATGGAACAAACGGAGCGTGATCTCATAGTGCAAGTCGCTCAATTGAATACGCGAGAAGAGTTTCTTATATGGGAATTGCCTTGCGATAATTTCATCGAATCGCTGGAGGAATAGAGTCGCGCTAAACATCCGCGATTGTCGATTGGTGTTAAACACGTCACTGATCATTCATATCGCGAGACTTGAAAATTTGATACTGTGCGCGAACGTTTTGTGCAAGTGGGTGCTGAATATAGCGCGGAATTCGATGACGCGAGATTGATACGGCGTTCGAAAACTGTATATTGACCAGTGCCGTGATAAACTCTGGACACATTGAGCCTTGAGTTTCTTAAAGACCCAAGAGAGATAGTGCTGGAACGTGTGCGAAGTGTTATGCAGAGACATGATAATATTAAGATAAACACAGTGTTTAATGGTGAATTTGTATCGAGTGATAAACGTGCGAATAAAAGTGTGAGTACGAGAAACTATGACGTTCCGAAAAGCAACTCTTCCGTTCGCCCGATTTGCAAGAATGGCACGCGTCGCATGTGGTCAATATCCTATCCTGACATCGCTGGAGGAATTCCAGGAACGCGATAGCGGGTGGACGCTATCCCGTATCCTGAATTTAACTGTAAACGTAAACAAGTACAATCCATTGCACGCAGGATGTCGCATCGAATTCGCGCGAGAAATTAAAATGAAGAGTGCGATGATCAACATCCATGGAGAATGTATGTTTTGCCTGGTCAGCGATTGTCTCTCTACATCCAGTTAGAAGTAACACAGGACAGCTTCGTATCCTCATTATACAACGGTATTAAATCTAAAAACAGATATTGTGTTCCCAATGACGCTGAATCAAATAAGAAAATTCGAAAATCAGAATAACATCTCAATCAACGTATATTACATCGAGGAGCAAAAAGAAAAGAAGAGGATTTTTCCGTTACGATTCATCGATATGAAGAGGAACAAGCACGTTCAATTTGCTGTACGTGCAGGATCCGCAATATGGTAACGCCGGATACTTTGCGTGGATAAAGGATCTGTCCCGTCTCGTGAGCTCACAAATCAATAAATATGGACACAAGAAATACTTTTGCGATAAATATATTAATATAATACGAGGGTAGGTTGAAAAGTAATGCCTCCACCTCAACAAAATCCTCTAGAATGGATAAAAAATTACCAAAAAATTACAGTAGATAGAAAAATCTTTATTTAAAAACATCCCATGATTATTTCTCGACATAGTCGCCATTGACATTAATACATTTATGTAACCGATGTATCCATTTGTCCATCCCGTCAACGAAAAATTGGGACTCTTTATTCCGACACCAAGCATTCACAAATTCTTGAACTTCGTTGTCCGAGTCGAAATGTCCCTTAAGGTCATCTTTTAGTAGTGGAAATTAGTCAAAATTTAGTAGTGGAAAGTAGTCAAAATTTCCTTGCACATGTCAAGTCTCTTCTTCTTCATTTCGTCTGTGAGCATCCTTGAGACCCATCTCGCGCAAATCTTTCGATACTCGAGCTCATTACTGATAATATGATTCACTCTTTCTTTAGAAATACCCACGATACGAGCAATTTTATGCTGCGTAATCCTTCGGTTTTCATGAATCAAGTCGTCAATCTTTTGGACATTGCCATCTGTCACCGCAGTTTTCGGACGACCAGACCTCGATAAATCAGAAATTTTAAGCGAACCACTATTAACTTTTTTCGCATTCACAACCCATCTTCGAACATTGCTAATATCAATCGTTTCATCACCGTAAACACTTTTTAAACGAGCATGAATCTCTTTAGGTTCGCACCCTTCTGCGACGAGGAACTCAATAACTGCGCATTGCTTTAACCTAATCTCCATACTGCTTTTCGTTTCCATGATAATAAAATATGAACGCGTGCTCGTACCAACACGGAACTTGACATACTGATTCTAGACAGATGTCACAACGAGATGCAACGAACTATACCGATTTCCCCCACCTCCTTTTTTTTTAAAGCATGGGAGGCATTACTTTTCAACCTACCCTCGTATAATATATAGTATATAATATATAGTATATATTAATATAATATATAGTATTTATATAATATATTTAATAGAAAATTATGAAAATGTTTTTTTGTAACTTCTTTGTGACAATAAAAAAAATTATACTTTTTTTCAGATGCTTGCACTATTTGGATCTAGCGCAAAGCTGGATATACGTAGTAGATTGTGGAAAATTAAATGATTGTGCCATCAGGTTGTCGAGCGAGGATGACAAGTAGTTAAGTTTTAACAATCACTGCAGGAAGGAGCGCATCCCATTCGAGGTCTACGCCGACTTGGAATGCATCCTAGAGAAGATGAAGAGAGACCTGAATACGTCAACATATAGGTACCAACATCACAATGTGTTTAGCATCAGGAATTACGCGTGTTGTTCATATGACAACCTGCTATCGATATATCGTTTTCGTCGCGGTAACGATTGCGTCGCGTGATTGATCGAAGAAGATTAGAAGTTTAGCGCATAATATAAATACTATCCTGTCTGCTAATGTTTCTGGCAGATTTTACGAGATGATTAGCAAAAATTTAAGTGCTATGTGTGTGCGAAAAATCATTTGCGCCTGACGATACACGGGTACGCGATCATTGCCACTTGACCGGGCGATACAGAGGCTACAAAGATTCATATTGCATTCCTGTTTTTCATAATTTATCGGGCTACGACGCACATTTTATTATCAAGAATATAGCTATCGCATATAAAGACGTACAGAACTACTTTTCATAATTAAAGAAAAATACATTTCATTTACAAAATATGTCGATAGCATCAAAAATGATCAAAAGAAAACTTGTGTAAAAGTACGTTTTATAGATTCATTTAAATTTCTCAGTACCAAATTAAAAAAATTAGCGTCGTATCTCGATAAAAATAAATTGAAAATTACGCTGTCAGAATTTCTTAATTTCAACTTGGAAAATTTCGATCTATTTACGCGTAAAGATGTATTTCTGTACGAGTACGTTGACTGCGTCAAAAAATTGGAGGATACATGTTTACCTTCGTGCGAATCGTTTTATAGTTCGTTAACGGGCGACATTGTATCCGAAAGTGATTACGCGCACGCCGTGAACATATGACAGCGATTCTTTATTCAAACACTCGGTGACTTGTACTTAAAAACAGATGTATTGTTGTTGGTATATATTTGAGAATTTTCGGGATAGTTGCATCATCAGTTATAGACTCGATCCTACGTATTATTATATACTACCGGATTTTACGTGGGACGCGATGTTGAAACATACTCGTGTCAATTTCGAACTTCTTACCGACGTTGACATGGTTTTATTCATCGAACGTGGTATACGTGGCGGTCTGAGTCAATATTCCAACAGGTACGTGCAGGTCAACAACGAGTACATGCAGTCGTACGATCCATCGAAACCATTGACGTACCTGATGTACTATGACATCAACAACCTGTACGGCTGGACAATATGTCAACCATTGCCATACGCCGATTTTCTCTGGATCGACGACGTAGACAATTTTGCCGTTATGAATGTCGCGTTAGATTCCGGGTTACATTTTCGAGGTTGATTTGGAGTATCCGCAACATCTATGATGTGCACTTCAATCTATCATTTTGTTCAACGCGCGAGAAACCACGACAAGCGAGAGGAGAAGCTCCTCGCGACATTGATAAAAAGCCTAACATCATATATTATCGCACTCTGCAGCAATATACACGGTTTCCACATTACAAAGATCCATCGTATACTACAATTCGCCCAATTTCTATGGCTTCGCGAGTACTCAATACAAATTTTAGAACTTTAACAAAGTATGAGTTTGAAAAAAACTTATTTAAATTAATGAACAACGCGGTTTTCGGCAAGACCATAGAGAATGTGCGTAATTACATCGATGTAAAATTGTTAACAAAATGGGAAGGCAGATATAATGTGGAGGCAATGATCGCGAAACCAAACTTTCATAGAAGCGTTTTTTCCGAGAATCTGGTCGCGGAAACTCGAGGTGAAGTTCGACAAACCGATATATGTGGGTATGTGCATCCTCGATATATCTAAAACGTGTTTGTACAAATTTCACCACGAATATAATATGTTACCATTTTTTCACGAAAAATATAAAATTATGTATACCAACACGCTGCCATGAGGACATTATAAAATATTATTATAAAAAAATTCATTTCTTTTACATATATACGTATGTACATATGTATGTATGTATATGTGTATGTACGTGTGTATGTATGCATCTGTAAATATGTATAATGTGTATAACATGTATAATGTGTTAATATTTAATATATATTTACATAGAGAAAAAAAATAATTATACAATTTGTAATAAATTTTATTTTTATAACACACTATCCTTGTGTATCCAAGAGTCGCGCGAATTATCAAATTCTAGTTATTTCACGTAAATGTTATCTCCTTTTTTACGCAACATCTTTTCAACTAGATATACAGGGTGATTCATGAATATATTATCCTTGAAATGTCATATTGCTGACAATCAATTATACAACATAACATGAAATATTCTGATATTGATTTTTTGATATTGATCGATTCGATGTCGATTTGATGCTTTGGACGTCGAACGATATCGAACCGATATCGATTCGATTCTGACTGAGACGTCCGTGTTTTGACAGCTAGTACAAACATAACCAATAAAATCGATCAACTGCTTGCTATCGTTGAACGCGTCGTGTGTTAGTAAACAATCGTGTGCTTTTTTCTTTGAGTGATATTCAGTCGACGAATAATTAATCGGTAGTGATTTATAATAATATGACATTTCAAGGATAATATATTCATTTGAATCACCCTGTATGTCAGGATTAGCGACGCGATGCAACTCGTACTCGTAGAATCCTCCAGCGGCAGGTTTCCCATGGTAATCTTCTAGTACGTCACAGGATTAGTTTTCTATACTTTGATGATTTTAAATATTTCCTTGGTCCAATTTGGCGTGTAACTTTCTTAAAGATCGTTTTGAATTTGCTCATACGTATTGAATTATCCACTTTGAATCATACGAATACAATAGCCTTTACGCTACTGTACGCCGTACTTAAGAGTTTGTCAGCAATCGTGAGAGTTACATCTATGAGCCGCATATCGATAGTTCGATACTTTCGTGCATTGTACACGAGACGTGGAAGCAAATCGATCCATTTATAATTTCCATTGTGTGTAAATTGTTTCCACATATCGTTTTTCTTTGTACGATTGAACCATTCAACGACAGATGCCTTCATTATGGAATATGTTGAATAATGATTTATGTTATATTTTTTCAAGAATTTTTACACGTTTGCGTTGTAAAATTCTTTTTCCATATCTGCAAATTTTTCGGACATCTTCCATCATCTCTAATTATCTTTGCGATCGCTATAGCTATCTCATTTCTCTTGGTTTTCAGCAGTACGGCCCATATGTGCTTATTCAACACATCGATAACGGTGAGAATGTAGTGTTACCCTGTGTAAGGGCGCATCTCGACCATGTCAGCCTGCCACAGGTCATCGTATCCGTAAACTATGACACGTCTGCGTGGAAAATTTTTTCCGTAGTGTGCAGTCACCACTTTTCTTTAGACATGTTACGTTATGTTATGATTATTGCTATAATGAATAAAGTGTCAAAGTTACGAAAACGTTGTTCATCGGCATTTCGATGTCAACTAAAATGACTATGTATCTCGTTTCAATTTATATTAAACCAGCTTCACGAAGCTCCTCGATAATAGACAATATTTCGTTATCGTGGACGTTGTGACCTGCCTAACGCGAGGCCTCAAGCAATCGGAGATGATCCACTAGCTCGTTAGGATCGTCTCAACGAACATAATCGATTGTATTGTCATTTAGAGTCATGGTACGTGGTTTTACACCTTTTCCGATTCTTTTACCTGACTTGTTGTTTAGATTCTTGGCGCGTGGTATATTCAAACCATTTCAACCGGTATCTTGCCTGATACAAGGATGCTATTATATTTTTATATTTGTATACTTTACCCAATATTTGATTATCCGCATTATAATTGCGACTATGAGCATTCATTGCCAACAGTATACTTTTGTACGCTAGTTTATCATCCTCTGTGGAAATAGTGTCATCGATTCTTTAGAAAAGTAATTCATAGAAACCATGTGTACTTTTGTACTTTACTTCATTTACGATTACAAAATCATTCGTCACATCGAACTATTTATCACCGAGCATCGTGCCGTTTTCGCTGAGGTATGTGGCATAAATCGATTTCCTTTTTTCTGTCACTACCGAAGAGCATGTTTACGTATTTGTCCAAGTGCTCCCAATTGATTATGCAATTCCTCACGAACTTGCGTTTGCAAAGATTGTTTAACGTTTCAAATGGTTCAATGGGCGTTTCATAAACGTCTTGGATTGAGGAAATGTGCGAACGTTCATATGATAATTCGCGTGGCTCAAGCGACACATAATTGGAATTCGACGTAACGTTCGATTCTTTTGTATGTTGCTTTTTAGACGACAGTGTTAATTGAAGCCATGAATTATCCATCCAAAAATTATCACCATTAGCTTCATCGTTATGAATATTTTCGTTATCTTCAGGTTTTCTTTTCTTAATATTTTTATTCTTTAACATTAACTTCTTTCTTAATTGGTTGAGATTCATCATTAGCGGTGTTTTCGACAATCTGTTTTAAAAGTTCGATGATAGGTTTAAGTGTTTCTCCAATATCTTTATCTATTTTGCCAGTTTTTAAGCGCTTTTTACGAAATCAAGTCATTCGTTTTCGCAATTTGTTTCACTATCCTCTCGCGGTCCTTGAGTTCTTTGCTGTTATCCATGTTACGCTCGAAAGGAAATGTTGACAACGACTAACCACGTTAAAGTATCGCATACTCATTAAATCCTTTTCTGTACCATCCACTCGTAAGCGCACTATCTTTATTTATTACTACGAATCCATACTTTTGTTGCCAATAGCAACGACACAATTCGCAGAAATTCTCGTAAGACATGTCGGTGTTTACATGGCCATTGTATACATGTTTCAGATTGGTACCGTCCCGTTTGAACAAGATCAACATATTTGCATTGTCTCGTATAAGATCGGTATCTTTGCGTACGTCTGATATAGATAGAAGCAGTCGATGTCCGCGTCGGCAAAGTACTCTCTGATCGCGTCTTGTTTGTCGCATGCACGTCATCGAAGACAAAAATGAAATTTAGAAGCGCCTCGTTCAGTGGTACTACATCGTTATTATTGGAGAATGTAAAATAACCAATTTCTTCAATCGGTGCTAATAAATTCTCCAAGTATCGGTATTTTGACTGTTGTAACGAGTACACGTACACATTCTCAAAACGTGTGTTATGTGAACTTTCCAGCAACACATTTGTTTTGCCGCAGTTCAATGGATCGCAGATGATTCCATGTATAGAAATTGGCATGGAATGTTTTCATGCTTGCGTATTTCTTTTTCATTTTGCACTTTATTGTTGACATTAGTCACTTTGATCGTCACTTTGATTGTCGCTCGAATTTCATACCTTCTCCCTTCACGACACTGATAGTATTGTGTGCGAGAGAACACCGCGCGGAAAAATTCGAGTGAGAGTTCGGTGCACGGCTGGTATGATGCACGACAGTAAAATCAACTCAGTTTCTTTGTAATTTAACAAAAGAATTTCTTTAATGTATTCAGTTACAAAGTCAAAAGATATAATTAATTAAAGATTAGATTAACAGAATATTAAATGCGGTCACCTTTTCCAAATTGAGTTTGGAATCGCGGTGATGGAAAATCTCGGCGATTTTTCTCGACGCTTCTCGAAAGTTTCGGTTTATAGCGATTTCACTAAACGGTTAGCACGGCGATTTTACGAAGCGAGATTATGACTCTAAGAACTCTAAGAACTTTTTGGAAGTAAGAAGGAGGACGGCGAGATCGAAGCATTTATTGCTTTCGGCCTGAGCTTTCCTTTTTGGGAAAAATCCAATAAAATTTTGCCACAATCGTAATTATTACGTGGCATTAGGTGTACAGAATTGATTGGCGCTTTGAATTCTTTTCTAGCGACGTTCAACGTAACAGTCATGCGCGGCAGAAAATCCGT
>NW_011626991.1:360754-394440 GCF_000204515.1 Acromyrmex echinatior | reverse complement strand
TTGTATTAAAGATTACAATGTGGGAGATCATTTTGCCGGACCCTGTATAAATCCTTCTTTAATTTTATGCGACCGTTCTTATTTTCTCGATATAAATTGTATGAGAGCAAGTCAATAGGAAAACAATAGGAACAAGCAAGTCAATAGGAAGTCAATTTTAGAAAAAACATAGTAAAACACATTTTTTTTTATCGATTCATTTTTATTTCTCAACATAGTTTTCTTTCAGCTCGATACATTTGATCCAACACTTCTCCAATTTTTTCAATTCGTCCGAATAATATGATTTGTCTCTTCAAAATAAGCCTCTGTTTCGGCGATGAACTCTGATGGTGAATCTCTTTCCTCCGAACCATTTCTTCAGGTTTGGAAACAGGAAATAGTCGCAGGGGGCTAAATCTGGCGAATGCTGGATGGGGAATCAATTCGTAGCGGAATTCGTTGAATTTGCTATCGATGTTGTATGAACCCGTGCATTGTCTTGATGGAAGAGCATTTTCTTCTTCGCCAAATGGGGACGTTTTTTCTTTAAAATGTTGTTGAAACGGTCCAATAAGACTGCGCCATGTAAGTAATCGCCATCGTTTGCTTCGACGGAAAGTAATCGATATGAATTATACCACGTGCATCCTAAAAAAATTGTGGCCATCACGTTTCCGGCCGACTTCACGGTCTTCGCCTTCTTCGAAGTTGATTCACTCGATAAAGTCCATTGTTTTGACTATTCCTTCGTCTCGGGTGTGAAGTAATGGATCCATGTTTCGTCCACAGTAATGAATCGAGAAATTTATCTGGATTACGTTGAAACATTTCCAAAGATTGTTTTGAAATCGTCACACGGTCGTGCTTATGATCCATAGTGAGCAAACGCGGCCCATCTTGCCGATAGCTTTTTCATATCTAATTGTTCGTACAAAATTGAAATCACTGTGCCATATGATATGCCTGTGACCTCAACAAGCTCGCGCATTTTCACTCGTCGATCAGTCAAAACAATATCGTGGACTTTATCGATGATTTTTGGCCTCAATTGGACATCCCGAATGAGGTGCATCACATGTGGATATATGACCACGTTTAAATTCATTTACTCAATTGTATACAGTCGCAAACGCTAGTGCAGATGTGCTATGAATATTATCCAACTCGGCTTTGATTTCTTTCAACGTTAAACCTTTCATATGTTTGATCACTGCACGAAATTCGTTTTTTTTCCATTTTGCAAAAAATACAAATATACAAAGATTGTTCGCTTTAATCATCTATAGACATGAATTCCGCTCAAAATTTGACAGTAATTAGCTGAAAGATGCTATTTGTCAAAAAGTAATGTAATATGACACTGCGAGTGCCCTCTGACAGATTTTCTAAGAACTTATTGACTTGCTCTCGTACATTTACATATATATAGATTAACTTACCTTAATATTCACTTTCTCCCATCCTTCCTTTTAACTTCAACGGCATTATGTTATATCGCGCACAACCATATCATAATGTTACTGATAAATTTAATATCTTTAGGCCTAATTAATTGTGAAAATGATCCTGGAATGATTAGGAAGCTGTGAATGAAATACAATAAATATAAATAGTAAGTATGTACATAAATAAATATCTAAAATAAATAATAAAATAAATAATCCCTGTGTCTGCAATCATTCGTTTCTTTTTCGTGACATTGTATTACGCGCGCCTCATCACGCGTGATACCATCGCGCGCGACCGTATCATCGCGCTCTCTAAAATAATAATATAATTTGGCAAAATAAAAAATATTTCTGCATGAATAATCGCATGTAATAAACGCTGAAGGAAAAATTACGTAAGAAGGAGATGGCGACACTTGAGAGATACTTGTAAGTATAGTGTGTGCGATGGGGAGGGAACCGCCGGACCAGCAGGCGGCGGCGGGGGTCGGCGGCGACCGGCAACGGTAGCGACGTCTGCGAATCGCGCCCAGCATTGACCCCGCGCCACGTCTTCACCGCGACGCGGACGCATACCTCCGCTACGTAATTTCCGGCTACGTAATTTCCCGCACCCAGAATTTCCCGTCCTTGTTTCCTGCGACGTCACTCACTGTGACGTCATTTTCTTCCTCTTCTACTGTGACGTCACCCTCTCGCCTAGCGACATTATCTCCTGTGACGTCATCCCTTTCCCCTTCCCGCGGATTCCCCCCCCCCGTACCGCAGGTACCCTCCGTCTCTCACTACCCTTCAGAGCTCTTGAGTTAGAACCGGCCTACTCTTACTACTTGACAACAACAATAACAAAAGACAATTTTTTAAATCACGTGATAAACGCACTTCCGATCGAGTTGTATATCCTCAGATATCAATTTTGTGGTCTAGATACGCATTTAGAAAAGCGATTGGCTAGAGGCGATCGAAATATTAATCTGTTGAACGCGACGTATCGCGAACATGACATAGCTTATTCGTGGAGCAAACATCTCACGAAACCATACGTATCTGACAAAATACTCGCTGAAGAAGTACGGAAACGGATTACCGCGAAAGATTCGACTCTTAGAGAGAGAGCTGCTGCCACAGCTGTTTGGATGGTTATGAAAGCCAAAACAAAAATGGTATGTGCTTGAAAACGAAGAAGAAAAAGCGAAGATGAAAAAACGAATATTATTGGTGTCAAAATGCGGTAGTATTTTACCTATTCTGCTGCTGTTGGGAGTCTTCGGCTCGTTGGTCAGCGGCGCGGCAGGAGTCGCAAAAACTATAAACAATAATAAAGCAACGTCAGTTGGAAGAACCGAAACGACATAACCGTATCATGGAAGGTCATGGAGTTTGCCTCACTCCGTACAAGCGTGGACAAGAAGTCACGGAAAAAATTAAAAAGATAAAAAAAATGTTAAACAATTGCTAAAAATGCCGAAGGGTATAATTACCAACATACAACTGCAACAACTGGCAAAATGCGTATTCCATATTTTAGAGGTATTTTTATGTGTACCTTACCAACAGAGGGAGTATCTCGAAATGAGAGCGATATCGTAAATTTGAATAATGCTGATGGATCAGGTATTCATTGGGTGGCGCATGCGAAGCAGGGAGATCGTGCTTTACTTTGATAGTTTCGGCAATCTTCGAACACTGAAGGAATTGATGCGACATTTGGACGTAACGCAAATCGAATATAATCGCACGCCCAACGTTACGATCAAAGTAACTGTAAAGAACTGTATCTACAATTTTTACAGTTGACGATCAATTTAAGAATTGATATTGCACTCTTTCAACTCAGTATTCATTCAAACATATCACTGACATTTACGCTCACCGGTAAGAGTAGCATCTCGTGGCCTGTTTTCCGGCCGTAAATTTGAACGATAGTGATTATGAGCTCGGTCTTTGAAACCTACCATACGATATCTAATGTAAATTCATTGAATAATAAGTTTTACTTTGACGAAGATGACACAGAAGTTATCATTCCCGGAGGATCGTACAAGATACATGACATAAACAAGTATCTAAGACATGCAATTCTACAATTTCATCCTAATGATGTTGCGAGAGAGAGAACGCTTCGCAAAGAGGATGAACAGTATCCATTGACTATTCATGCCAATAACAATACAATGAAGAGTGAGATCAAATGCGCTTATCGAGTAAATTTCACCAAACCTCACAATATTGGATCTCTGTTGAGATTTTTATCGAATCATGTGTTGGAACCACGACAGTGGCACGAATCGGACGTATGGATAAATATTATCAACGTAAACATCATTCGCATTGAAATGCAACGTGACCGCAAGTGCATACAGTAACGACATGTGTATGCACGCGTTGTTACACGAGTTTTTCGCCGAGCGTGTCACCAGGATATAAGATATCGGAAAGACACAAATCATTTACCTTTCAATCATCGTACGGAGCATTACGGATCTGACGATTCGCATTGTGAATCAAGACGGACGATTACTTGATTATCGCGGAGAGGAGATTGCATATACGAAGGCGACAGCGATAATGAGATACGACACAATAACGTGAGATGAACTTGTTTTGAACAAGCAGGCGAAATAAACAAGGGACATAATTTTTGCCAGAGGGATGACAGCAATCAAAAACATTCGATCGTCCAGTAGAAAGAAACTCACTGCGAACATTAAATTTTTACAATCATTGGGCTTTGTTGTACGAAATATCTGAGATGGCTGATATCTTGAATATTAGAGGCGGACCAATCTTTGACGATCGTCAAGACAT
Source organism: Acromyrmex echinatior (assembly GCF_000204515.1). The sequence continues at coordinate 390,202 of NW_011626991.1, read as the reverse complement.
GTTCGACATGTTCGTTTCTCGCGTACAATCCGTACGTCAACACCATGTTTGGACATAGCGATGAGATAAGGATACTCGTACAACAGCAGGATTTATACACGTTGCCGTGTGAAAGCATTCTCCACATTGAAAATAGATTGACTTCAAAGGAAAAAAAATGTAAAAAAGCAGCCAAATCTTGGATGTAATTGTGTGGCATTCGACGAAATTCGATATGAATTCAACGGTATGGTGATTGATCGCAACAGAAACGTTGGAATAACTAGTCTTATGAAGGCTTATGCAACGTTTTCTAATGAAATCGCATATAGTTTGCATGATGCTGAATTTATCGACTCTAGTGATACCGCGAAAAGCCTAAACTCCTTTTTGAAAGATTTTACTCTAGTAACCATTGATTGCTCGTGACAAAACAAGCTGATTCTGTCAAGAATGGCACCGTGGATGTACGATTAGAATTTAAATTCAAAGAGAATGTACCCGCGAATACAACTGCCTGTCTTACCATATATGACCGTGTAATCGAATATAGCCCAACGTCAAATGTGGTACGCAAGATTACTTAAATTGATCGTCATCATACGTCCCATACCATGGAACTTTTTGACAAAATTCGAAAAGTATTGCACTTCCTGACTGAATGCTTATCACCATGGATTGCAATGGGAAAACAGGATGATCCCGTATAGCATGATGAAACGCCTGATTACGATGGCTGTAATTGGTGCGGAAGAGAATGACGATAATAAGACTGTCGTATACGTTAAAGGACGTGAAAAACGAGAATGGCTGGCTGATATACTCGATAGCGACGACTCGACAATTGAAACTCTAGATACTGATTACTGAGATATAGATACTTTACGAAATTTTGATATTATTAATAGTGTATGATGTGGAAAACATGTTAAAAATTGTGCATACATTAAAAATTATGTTATAGAATGTATTTAAAATATACAACTTGTGGTCGCAATGCTACAAAAAAATATATCAAATTAAAAAAATAAAATATGAGATTTTTTAAAAATGCATTTTAATTTCTTTCCCCTATCCCTATAATTAAGAATTTAAATGATAGTTGTTCAGAAGTATCTATATAGTTTAGAAATATGTATAAGTGTTCGATAATAGTTTTAATAATGATTCGATAATTAGAAATACTTGGCCATTTGTATTACTACTGGTTTTTTGAATATTTTTCTATTTAAATATCTATTTAATAAAATCGTGTGCCAAAGAAGAAAGAACAACGTAGAAGAGAATGCAACGGGAAGAAGAGAGAAAGCAAATAATAAGTATAGGACTGCAATGGGTGGAAGAGAGAAAACTGCATCCTAAAATGGATAGAAGAGAGAGGACAATAGGTTAGAGAGAGAGAGAGAGAGAGAGAGAGAGAGAGAGAGAGAGAGAGAGAGAGAGAGAAGGAACGGAACTCCCTTCTCTCTCTAACACGAACCCCCGATGACGCGCCTCCTTTCGACCCAGTGTGACTTCGCCCTCCCGTGCGACACTAGAGCCATCTGCTGGTTGCTGTATCCGTGAATTAGAATCGGCGTATATCCTACTCATATTTAAATACATTTTTATATTTTGTATTTAAATACAAAAAAATAGGAGTAAAACGTTAGCCAGGAGTAGGTATAGTTCAGAGGTCCCCTCTGCTTAAAAAATCCAATAAAAAAATAGAAATCCTATATAATGTTTATCAGGACTTATTGTACTTATCGGACATTAAAATTACAACAGAAAAAAAAGTTATAAATTTCTATTGTTTTATATCTTATATTAAATAAACAATAGAATATTTATCGGAGATCACAAGCTTTTATATATCCTATTACTATTAAATTAAATTAATAAAAAATAAACGAAAGGATGTTTATACGAATCTATATAATTTAATTCAAATATGTATATAATCCCTATATATTTGAATAAGACAGATGTTATAGAAAACTTATCGTATCCTCTTATCGTTGGCAATATAACGACATTCTTCAGATCATTGAACAATTATTTTGTAAATTTCAGCATACATAACAAAGCTGTAAAGTTTTATTGTTTTATATCTTATCTTATTTAAACGATAGAATAATTAACTGTATACTCAAACTTCTCTGTCATGTTATCTGGTTTAATATAAAATAAGCGACAGGATGATTCATTCGAATCTATACAATTTAATCTGAAAACGATTCTATTAGGTGTACAAAAAAGTTCTGAGCTTTTTTTTGTAAAATTCAATCTTTATTCAAAAACAAACGAAAAAATATTAATCAGCGAAATATTCTCCGTTTGCATCAACGACCTTTTGCCATATTTCGGGGAGCTTGCGAATTCCTTGACGATAGAAACTCACCGGCTTCGAAGCGATAAAGTCATCAATGCATTTTCGTATCTCTTCTAATCTCACGAAATGTGTATCAGCCAAATGATGCTGCAGCGACCGGAATAGGTAGTAATCGGAAGGCGCCATGTCTGGGCTATACGCCGCGTGCGGAAGAAGTTCCCAGCCTAACGCAAAGATATGGTCCTGAGTCGCTTTCGCAACATGAGGTCGAGCATTGTCATGAAGCAAGATCACTTTACGACGTCCTTGGCCAGTAAATGGCCTCTTTTCTTCTAATGCATCGCTCAAATTGGTCAATTGTTGTTGGTAGCGGTCTGCCGTGACTGTTTCACCCGGTTGTAACAACTCGTAGTACAACACACCCTTCCAATCCCACCAGATACAGAGCAAAACCTTCTTGGCGTGGATATTGGGCTTTGGCGTCGATGTCGAAGGTTGACCAGGATCAACCCATGATTTTCTACGTTTAGAGTTATCATAAAGAATCCACTTTTCATCGCCTGTAATGATTTTGTGCAGAAAATCTTTTTTCCGGAACTTTGAAAGTAAAGTGAGTGCAGTGTCACGCCGTCGATTTTTGTTGTCTTCGGACAATTCATGCGGAACCCATCTGCCTTCCTTCTGAACCTTTCCCATCGTATGTAATCGTACGGAAATGGCTTGCTGCGTAACGCCAAGCTGTTCTGCAAGCTCCTTTTCAGTTTGCGCAGAGTTTATATCCAGCAGTGCTTGCAATTCGTCCGTTTCAATCTTTTCAGGACGTCCAGCACGCGATTCATCTTTAAGACTGAAATCTCCTTGGAAACTTTTGATACCGTCTTTTACATGTAGCATGACTTACAGCGTTCTCTCCATATGCAGCACAAATCATTGCAGTGGCTTCAACAGCATTTTTCTTCAGATGAAACGCGAAGTGGATGGAAAATCGAATATGCTCTTTTATTATTGCCATCGTGAACACTACTGATTTTTGAGGTTATGTGCATCAAACGCCAAACCGTATGGCATTTTAGAAGGCCAAATGTTAACGCTTTAAAACCGCAAAAGGGCGGGAAGATATATAAAATTTAAATTGTTATTTCGGTTGTATCAAATCTAAAGCTCAGAACTTTTTTGTACACCTAATATATGTTTAAATAAGGTAGATAGAAAAATTATCTTACCGTTGTTATATAATTATTTATTGCATTTAGGTCATTGAATAATTAATTATTCAATTAATTATTCTAATAGTCTAAAGTACGCGATATTTCCTTTATTTCCGTATTGTTCTTGTCATACAACTTATATGTTGGTTTTAATCAATTATTTTAGTCGTTTATCAAAATTAGTTATATTCTATCATGTCTTTAATTGTAAATTTTAATTATGATTAAATTTAAAATTCTACAATTTACAAACTAAAAATATGAAAAAATATTATTAATTTTGATAGAAATTGACTGAAAACGATCTGAGCTGACAAAAATGATACAGAAGTATAGAAAATCCATCAAATATTTTAGATAAGTAATTTGAAATTTATGATTCAAAAACACGATAGGATATTATTAATTATTAATTTTTAATAAATCGTAGCAAGATAGAAATTGTTTAAATACGATAATAAAGCTATGATAAAAATGATAAAGAAATATAGAAAATCTACATTAGACAAGTAATCTAAAATTTAAGATTAAAAACAAGGTGTGTGTGTGTGTGTATATATATATAAAAGACTTAAAGTATATGATAAACATGATATAATGTTTATAAGAACCTATATAACTTAATCTAAAAATATTTCTATAATTATTACATGTTGAAGTATCCAAACAAGCATGCGATTATAGCTCAGCGTTAAAGTGTTAGATTATCACCCTATAGGTCTTAGGTTCGAAGCCCATATGTTCGATTCCAATATGCAGAAGAGACGATGAATTATGAAACGGAATTATGAACTCTATTACGCTAGAAAAACTCGAATGACGCATTAAGCCACTAAAAATAGGAAAGCAACAGGCATCGATATAAATTCCGAACTTATCACATACGGAGGTTAAATGTTATAAATGAGAATCTTATATCTTCTCATATGCCGGAGACAATTATATACATACTCCCAAGGAGTGGAAAACCGCCAATGTCGTCTCTATATACAAAAAAGGAACGAAAACTGATCCCCAATAATTAGAAAGGGATTAGCCTACTAAACTCATGTTACAAAATATACTCGAAAATAATAGCACGTAGAATACAAGCCATCGCGAAAGTCAAATTGGGAGAAGACCAAAGCGGTTTCAGAAAAAGACGATCAACAATAGATGCGATACTCTAAAGCTATTGTAATTATAGAAAAAAGAAGAGAGCAAAACAGACACAAATTGCATTCATAGATTACGAAAGCTTTCGACAAAGTCTGCATATCGAAACTATAGGATATCTTAGAAGGAAAAGGCTTCTCAAAACACCTACTTAAGGTAAGAACATGTACATGGAGTAAATTTAAATATTGACAAGGAGGATCCCAAATACGTTATATTCACTAACTAAGGAGTGAGACAAGGGTGTGGCCGATCCCCGATCTTATTCAATATATACATACAGACGATATGGTACAAACATGGAGAGAACGTAAGAATAAAACTATAAAGGAATGTAAAGCCACTGAGAGCCGACACAGTTATACGTGTATAGTAAAAAATAATATATATGTCAATCATCAATTATAAACATTTCAACCATAGATTACCTTCAGTGTAACAATTATTTATTAAAATCAAAATTAATGCGTTGTAACACAATATGGTATCAATGAATCATCACTAGGCTGTTGTCCAAAATTAAGAACTTCATTATCGTCTGTTGTACTTAACTGGATATCCAACAAGAATTCAATCATTTAACTAAAATCGAGTTAGTGTATGAAATTTATGAATTTTTTATCGTAGTCAAAATATTAAAATTGATTCTATCAAATGGGTAAAACTTACATTGTACTTAACATAATGATGATCCGTTATAAATCGATGTAATTATAATGTCTTAAGAGCGTGTGATGGGACGTTTCACATTACGCAATATTTATAAGTATAAAAGTTAAACGGAATAAATACCAACGCAAACTCGATGATATAAATTTATAACTTATAAAACATGGAAATGAATATCAACATAAGATCGATTATACAAATATATAATTTAAAAAACAAAAACATATCCATTTCCTTTAAATTAAATCATTATATAGCGAATCCAACAATTCTATTATATATTATTTTGCATATTAAATCCATTTTTTTTTGTTTTTTTATATGAATCTGAAATTAGTCTTTTATGTAACCCCTGTTTTTTGTCTAAAATTTGGATGTCATTCCAATCAAAATCATGATTATACTCAATTCTATGTTCTGTTATTATAGAGTGTTGTGTGATGTTTTTTTGCTGTGTGCTATTTATATGATTCTTTAATATATATGTATGTCTTCAATAACCGTTTCGTTTGGTCCATATAGGAAACATCACAATTTTGACAATTAATTTTGTATACCAACAAATAATCGCTCTATTATTTTGGAAAAATCTCTTGAATTTCTCTGCTATTAAAGGCACGTAGGGTATGTAATTAAATTGTTGTCAATTTTCTTTCATTGTCTGAATCCTATTCTCTCTCAAATACTTAGGATACAACCTGATCTATCAAAAAAAGCTGGCATAGATCAAAAATTGACTTCATTCCAAAGAATATGCGACACCATCCGAAAAATATTAACAAGACCGGAAAAGATACAATTAAGGCTCTACAAAAAAATGGCAATTCCCACGCTGCTATATGGAAGCAAAGCTTGGATAATAGGAAGGAATATAAATAGAATACAAGCCCCAGAAAAGTTCTTAAGAGCAGTTAAAGATTGTACGAAACTAGATAAAATCAAATATGAAGATATAAGGAAGGAGCTGGCAATTTTCACAATCAAAGATAAAATTTGAGTCATGTTTCATTCGAGCTGCGATCAACATGCATTTTCTAACTTGATACTCTTTAGTGATTATAAATTTTAATTGGTTTTGATCCAAAGTCGAGATGAATTCCTTCTGTGTCTTGTGATTACAACATCAAATCTGTTAATCTGATGGTGATTTTTTCTTGGACATAAAGGGATTGATATTTTGAAATTGTAATGCTGAAAATGATTCCAAAGTGAACTGAAATGTATTCTTTTCTATTTTTTTGAATAAAGATTTAAAATTGACTACCACGCTGAGTCTAAACCATGTCTAATGACGACGACGACGACGACGACGATGATGACAACGACGACGACGACGACGATGAATTTAAATACAATTTTTTTAGTATTTTGTATCTAAATACAATTTTTTTAGTATTTTGTATTTAAATACATTTTCTTGAATTAATATTTTGTACTTTATATTTAAATACAATTTTGTGAGTATTTTGACACACTTCTTGCAATGTAGATCTGGTAATTATTGAAAGTGTTTAGAAATATAGCATTGAAATATATAATATGTATGTGAATTATAGACTTTCAATACTACAGAGAAGAAAAATAATGTTAAATTGACAGCATCTAATTGAAAATAATTTTGTTAATTTACAATATTAACAAATTCGCTATCATTCGCTTGTTTAAAAAAAAATGTTATTTATTTCATTAATACTGTTATTGAATGAACAAGACTTTTGAATAGATTGTTGGTGATAAATATTGTTAATACATTTTTCCGTGTATCAATATATTTTTAAATGCAATAGCTAATATGAAAGGAAGAACTCCTATATCACATTTGATAGCTGAAATCACTTAACACTAGCAGCGAAGCAAATGTAATGTAAGATTCTTATTCCTACTGTAAATATTATTAATTTCTGTTTCAAAAAGAAATTAGCTTAATATCTTTAGCTGAACATTTTACTCTAGCAGCGAATATTTTTTGCTACAGCGCCTAAATTTTAGTAGATAATAAGAAGAGTTTTAGTAGCAACATTAGCTGTCTCTATTATAAAGTAACATTTTAGTTGCCACAGCTATATTTTAGCTGTGTTGGCTAATCTTTTCTCTGTGTATGGATTTGACCTTAGGTGATGTAATCAAGATCAAAGATTTCTATGAATTTTTTAAATAGAACTCCTCAAAATTCTTCATTGCATATTCTCGTAGCTTATTTTGAGAGATTATCAAATACTATAATAAAATATTTTTTCATTATGTACTTTTTGAGTCATATAAGGCTCGAAAGTTATAATAACGCCAGCATTAGCATTATTCAAGGTGTTCAACGGCTAAAACCTCTTAAATGTTGTTCAAGATCATGGATAATATTTATCAAGATCAAACTCATTAAAGGTTCTATATCTTATTTTCATTTTTATATAGAAATAGTGAATTTTTAGTGCAAGAATGAAAATAAAAGGAACAACTTCCAATAATCTTGATCTTAATAAATCTTGATCATGTTTTAAAAAACTCTCGAGGTAAGCTACGAAATATGCAAAATGAAATATGAAAATGATATATGGGAGATTCTATTTAAAAAACTCTAAGTATGACTTGCTGTGACCTTGATGTCATCCAAGGTCAAACCCATGGTATTATCTTGTGTCCCCCTCGAAGTCATAACTTTTGTCTAAAATTTTTTTTAATCTTACGTCTCCTTTTCGAGATAATCTAGTGTATTAATTAAAATAAAACATCCTGTATATAGAATAATATTATACAGTATTATTATACAGGTATTATTAAATTTTAATGTACTTTAAAATCAAACTTTTAAACAACAAAATATCTAATCTTCTGCATTAAAAATAACTATCCTAGTGGAAAAATTTTTTTGAAATTATTCCATGTTTTGGAATACTTTTCGGCAAAATTTCAGTATTTCAGAAAAATGTCAGCGATTTTTAAATTTAATAAATTTTTAGCAATTTCGCTAAAATGTTCCAAAACGTGGAATAATTTTAGCGAAATTTTTTCACCACGGAAACAAAATTTTTTAATTTATTAGGTGTTGGAATTAATTCGTAGCGCTTTTGAATGAAAGAATGTTATTTATTTCACATGAGCATTAAAAAATACATTAATGAAAGTACTTCCCATCACTTGTAAAACGCTACGAATTAATTCCAACACCTAATACATAAATATATATTCAAAAGGAGTCATGGAAAAATTGAAGATTGGACCAAATGAACTTCTGGCAACAAATAAAAAATTGATATATGCTAGATTAACTGGATATGGTCAAAATGGCTCTTTTGCAAATATGGCTGGTCATGATATAAATTATTTAGGTTTATCTGGTAATATGTTAAAATATTATAATATAACATTATATAACATAATTCATTAGATTATGTATTCATTAATTATGTTCAAAAACAAATGCATTTTATACATTTTATTTTTTAGTTTGCCTTATCGTAACATATTATTCATCAATAAGACCTAGTTATTTTACGAGACTATATATAAATTATTAATACTATAAGTTGTTAATACATATAATAGGATTACTGTCTTTATTTGGTCGATATAATGAAAAACCTATACCACCCATTAATCTGGCTGCTGATTTTGGTGGCGGCGGTTTGATGTGCGCTTTTGGAATAATCTTGGCATTGTATGAGCGAACTAAGAGCAATGTCGGACAGGTGATAGATGCATCAATGGTAGAGGGATCAGCATATTTAGGGTCCTGGTTATTCAGATCTCAAAAAATGGGTATATGGGAAAATCCACGTGGCAAAAATCTGTAAGTACTTCTTTGGAATATATAAGTACTTATGATTTTTGTTTTGTTTTGTAAAGAATTTTTTTAAATTGTTTTTTTCAGTCTTGACACAGGATCACACTTTTACGATACATACGAGACGAAGGATAAGCTTTTCATGTGCGTTGGAGCAATCGAACCACAGTTTTATGAAATCTTTCTAGAAAAACTTGGTCTCTCAAGCGACGAGATACCACAGTACAAAAATTTTGAAGAAAATCGTCGTAAAATCACGGAAATTTTCAAGACAAAGACTCAAGCGGAGTGGTGCGCTATATTTGACGGCACTGATGCATGCGTGACACCAGTGCTAAATTTGAAAGACGTCATGTTACATATTCACAATAAGCAGAGGCAGACATTTACGATTGTAGGAAACAATTTATTTCCAAATCCTGCGCCTCGTTTATCTCGAACGCCCGGAATTTCTCTTGGAGTTCAAAGAAATCCACAAGTCGGTGAAAACACTATACAAGTTTTAACTGAATTAAAATTTCAACCTAATGAAATTGATTATCTATTGTCAAATGGGATTGCTTATCAATCGAAGCATATTTCTAAACTTTAAACCTATCAGATTTATTGATGTACATACAAAATGTTGTATCTATCGTGACAATTAATCGTTTTCAGAAATGAGCATGCTTCACAACATTCTAGCATATACGCGAAATAAAATAGATACATTATTCTGAAAATCAACTCGATTCTCACCAAGGATCGACTTTCGTTTTTTCCATTTTTATTGATTTTCTTCACACTTCGCATGTTAACTAACGAATCACTCTGCATCGATATATGGGAACACGGAAGCAAAGAGCACAACAATATATTAAAATATATGTATGTACTTTTTTGTAAAAAGTAATAAAATTATTTCCAGCATTTTATATACAAGTTATTCTTCTTTTTTTGCATACATACAATATACAGGGTGGGCCATCTATTGGTACGTTTTTGAATTTCGTCGTATGGCAACACCGAACGAGCTACAGACCCGAAATTTTGACAGTTTATTAGTCATACCGTCCGCGGCACGAAACAACATGTTTTCTCTTGAAGAGCGTTTTGAAATTTTAAAAACTTATTTTCAAAGTCAGTGCTGTGTCGCCGAAACTGTACGAATTTTGAAAAGAAATATGGGTCGTGATAGAGCACCCACCGAAGGAGCTATACGCAAATTGGTGAGGAAAGTTCGTGAGAAAGGGATGTTAGTGGATGACAGAAGTGGTCCCAGAGCTCGGACAGTGCGCACACCCGAGAATATTGAGGCTGTGGCCCAAAGTGTGAGACAATTCCAGCTTTGAAAAACAATATTACGACTGTTTTGAGTGAAATTGGCGCCGAGGTAGTCCAAAATGTCATTAATAATTGGGGTGACCGAATGGCATACTGTAAGGCCAGTAGAGGGAGCCACATGAACGAAATCGTTTTTCATTCTTGACGCGGATATTTTTAGCTTCACAACAACAAAAAAATTAATAAAAAATATCAATGTATGCTCATTTGATCGCATTTTTAAAAACGTACCAATAGATGGCCCACCCTGTATTTAATGAGGCAGAAGAAAGGAAATATTAAAAAGAATTACATAAAAATTTTTATCAAATTACTCTATTAAAATTTTACAAATTTGATCAAAATTATATCAGAATATTTTCTTATCCTTATCTATATTTTCGTTCTTTACACTATTAGTAGTTTGATATAAAAAATAAAAAAAGAGACTAATTGAACTTTAAAGAAATGAGATGAAATAGGATTTGTTGTAAAAACTGCATATAAAGAAATACAAGAACAGATTACTTTATTATATTTAAAAATATATCACACATCTTATTCTGCTACATTGCTGCTTCTCAAGATAAATATTAGTTATAAAAGTTTCATTTTTAAAACCTAATTTTGATATTATCTTTAACATCAATAATTTATACAAAGCTGTCCAGAATTACTTTCATAGACTTATAAGATAGACCCAACATGCCCCTATGATAGAAGTGAAATCAACTGAATGAAAGATGCAAAACATTGGTGAATCTCCATCCTTCTCTTATGCGTGAATATTCACAGTAATGGAGAAAAATAGGGGTAATATTCTTGAGATTTTCATATAAAGGGTGCTTTCTACATAAAGATTATGCGTTTCGCAGGTTTCTTCCGTGTCTAGATCCATTCTTGCCAACGTTTCGTGAACCTTGCAGTCCATTTCATCAGGACGAGGAGCAGCCTGATACGAGTATCATGCTGCGAATTCATGCGAATGGAGATAATCTTCTTAGGACACACGTTTACGGAGATTAGAGCAACGAGCAGATGAAGTCGACGATCCATGAATTCAGCCAATCGACGAGCAAAAAAGCAATTCAGTCTTTTCTCAGATTGATGAACTGGGATCGGCGTTTTATCAAGAATCTGGCACAGCTAAAGCACTAGAGCGCCTGCTCAAGAAGGAAATGAAATTCAGATGGACTGCGATGGGCTTTCGGGCAAATCAAATAAGCGTTTGATCAGGCGGAGGATCTGTACCTGACTCAAGCGGAATACAAATTTGGTCTATACGTAGATGCGTCGAAGAATGGATTGGATGCAAAGTTATATCAGTACAAGGAGGAAGATGAATGCCAATATATTATAGCATACGCTAGTCAAAGTTTAAAAGGTACTGAACTAAATTATTCGATCACAAAACTCGAATGTTTAGCGATCGTATGGACGTTGAAAAGATGGCACACGATGTTACTAGGTCGACACGTAAAGGTGCATACAGATCACAGAGCGCTACAATTTCTGGAGACCTGCGTGAGCAACAATTCCCGAATGGTTCGCTTTTCTACAAGAATTCGACCTACAGATCAAACGTATCAAAGGGAGCAGCAACGAGCAGTCAACACATTGTTCAGATCAATGGCGGAAGAATACGAGCAAGACGATCAGACAAGACGGATAGCGCTGATTCAAGATACAACAGATCAATACAGATACGGGATCAATACCGACGAATGGATACAAATTATATGGAGAGCTCAAGAAGTCGACCAAGAGTTGAAAGAAACAGCGAGGGAACGACCCGACATCATTTATGAGAAAGACGGGTTGTACTATGTGAAGAATGAAGAGGATCAAGCAGACAGGGTAGCGTTGTCCAAAACCGTGACGTAGAGAATCATGCGTCAGGCACATCATCTTCTATTACATTTTAGGACTGATAAGATAACGGCATTCATGGAACAGTTATTTTATTTTAGATGCAAAATCGTGAAGATGGCGAGAAATATAGTGACCACATGTCACACTTGTTTAGCAACCAAGTACTATTCGAGCCACTGAGCATATAGTACTATGAGTTACCGGAGGTACCGGGAGTAAAAGTGTCGATGGATTTGGGCCATTATCGAGAAAAGGATTCCAATATTTGCTGGTAATAATGAATCAATTTAAATACACAAAGATGTTTCCAATAGGAAAAACCAGACGCTGGAGACGATCATAGGGGTATTGTAGAATCAATACTTCCCTGAGAGGAATACCACAGACAGTGCTGACCGATAACGGAGGACAGTTTTGCACAGATAGATGGAAGGACTTTGCGAGAGAAAGTGGATTCAATATAGTGAAGACATCGCTATATAACTCTCAATCCAATCCTGTTGAGCGAGTTATGCGTGAAATTGGAAGAGCTCCATTGATCAAGACCTATGCTAGCGACAGGCACAATACATGGATCAAATTATCTCACGACTAGAAGATGTCATGAATGCGACGGTGCATTCGAGCACGAGATTTACGCCAGACTCCATAGCGAGGAAGTGATGGAAATGAATATCAACAAAGCACTAACTACGTCGAGGGCTGAGACAGGATCGACAAGAGAGGATAAGGAGCACGAGAAAATTTGAAAAAAATCTGCTGAAAAGAGAAAGAGATAGTTCAAGACAAAACGTCGATAGCTCCACAGTATAATGTGGGAGATCGAGTATGGTGTAAGGATGTCCCATACGAATCGCAAAACCACCAGGAAAATCCATTTAGTTTATAATGGACCGTACCAAATGTAATGCGTCGAAACATGTATGAAGTGGCAGACCTAGAAGGGCATTCAACTCTAGGCAACTAAGGCCGCACAGGGAGGTCAAATTTCGTGATCCAAAAAAGCAAATCATGATAGAAGATGAACCACAAATTCTAATGATCTAGGGGAGACAAAATAAGGAGAACGAGGGCAAGAGAGCCAACGTTGACTCTGTTGAATGGAACGACGGAAGCGGATTGAAGCGAAACGATAAATTGAAGTAAAAGACAGTAGTGAAGAAGACAGCGAAGATATTGAAGATAAGAAGAATAGAGAACGACGAGACCGATCAAATACTTACCGGTTCTTAGGAGGACGGTATCGATGCAAGGCGATAACGGAAGTGATGAAAACGTATCCTTAACGATAGCAAATGCATTGAGCGGAAGCGAAATTCCAAGATTAGAAGAAAATCAGGAGATCAGGCGTTTACGAGAATACATTCGTTTACACGAAGAGAGAAGTTTGGGGCATGAGACGGAACAAGATGCCGACAAACAAGTTTTAAGCACAGACGGATCAAGGGATAGGAGTGAAATCGAATATCACAACTGAAAGGCCGAGATGTACTGAGAGAATCCGAGATGTACTGAGCAAAAGATTGCAAAGCATGAGAAAAGAAGGAAACTAGTGACAAAGGCTATTGAGAAATCGCAAGTTGACGAGATAGCGGAAAACCACGAATCTGATTTATGTGATCGATAGGAAAAGCTGAAGGAAGAACAATATGGATTTAGAAAAGGAAGAGGAATGATGGATGCAGTCTACATAGTAAATTACGTGGTTAACAGGAAATTGAGCAAAAAAGGAGGAAAGATAGTATTTGCATTTTTCGCGAATCTGAAAGCTGCATTCGATAATGTGAACAGGAAGCTGCTAAATGAAATGATGAGAAAAATGAAGATAGAGAATAATCTCAGACACCGAGTTATGGAGACGTATAAAGAAACAAGGAATATAGTAAAAGTAGGTAATAGAAAGTCGGAGGAGTTTTGGACTGAAAAAGGCCTTAGACAAGGATATCCACTAAGCCCGACATTGTTTAATATATATATGTCAGACTTGGAGGAAGAGATGGCAAAAGGTCAGACAGGAGGAGTAGTAATAGGAAAAGAGAAATGCTGGACAATAATGTATGCGGATGATGTGATTCTACTGATAGAGAATATGAGAGATGCTGATATGAGAGAGATGCTGAAGAGATTTGAGAGATTTATACAAAAAAAAGGACTGAAACTGAGCCCGGAGAAGTCAAAATAATGATATTTGAAAAAGGAAGAGGTAGGACAAAAAAGAAAGAGTGGAAATGGAGAGAAGAGGAAATAGAAGAAGTTAAAGAAGTATCTAGGATACACACTACAGAAAAACGGAGGGATTGAGAAACATAAATTTCATATAAAAGAAAGGATAAAGAAGACAACAGTGGCAATGAAGAGGACATGGAGCATTGGAGAAAAAATATTCAAAGTCAATTTCGAAATGAGAATGAAGATATTCAATTTTTTGGTGGAGAGTATAACCCTGTATGGAGCGGAGATGTGGGGCTGGCAGGACGACAATAGAATAGACGGAAGTACGTGAAATGGATTCTAAAACTGGATTGGAGAACACCTAATTATAATATATATTGGTAGAAGAAACAAAGATAAATGAAATCAAAATGAAAGCAATCAGAAGAGCAGTAAAGTATGAGGAAAGAATAAGGAACTCGAGAAAAAAGTTAATAAAATATATAAAAGAGTTGGAAAAGGATTATAGAGGAAAAGAAGGTGAAAAGAAGACTGGGAAAAGAAGAGACGAGAAGTGCTGGAAAGAGCAAAAATGAATAAGAAACAAATAAGAAGAATAAGAGAGGCAGGAAATCAAGGTATAGCAGAAGATCTCACGAAGAGACTAAAAAGAAGAGGGAAAGAAGAAAGACAAGTAAAGATAAATGAGTCAAGATAGCAATTATAAAAATATATGATCAGAAAAGTTACCAAAATACTTGGAAGGCAAAAAGAGGATGAAAGATAGAAGTTTAATAGCAAGATTCAGATGTGGGAACGAGACAAAAGAAAGTCAATACTGGAGAGAGGACGAAGAAAAGAGATTTAGAATTTACTATGCAGAAGAGAGTACGAGCCATATACTCAAGGGGTGCAAGGAGACAAAGAGTGAGATGCTGATGGAAGAATTCATAGGGGTAGAAGGTAAAGGGACAGAGATAATGAAGAGGATAGATAAGGCAAGAAAAGAAGAGAGGGAAAAGAAACAAGAGTGACTCATCCCAGACTGCTACACCAAGTAGATTAGAAAGCAAAGTTTTATATAAGTATAATTTTAAGGACAGTTCCAGCAATATGTAGAATTAAGCAATATGTAGAAGCAATTATAAAGTACCAAGTCACAAGTAGTTATATGGAGGTATGCGATATGTAGGAAAGTTCGAAATGTGCGATATACATTGTTTTGTGTGTTGATGGTCATATATCTAGTGACAAAGTACCGCGGATTAGATGACCCAATATATATAGAGCGAGAATAGAGCTGTGTATGAGGAAGATATGAAGAATGTATACAGAAGAGAGATAGGGATCAGATGTTATTAAAATAAAAACAAATGTAAAAGAAATGTATGCTGGAAGCCATCCTAAGCCACAAGGCAAGGATTAAAATTAATAAATAAAAATAATAATAAATAAACTATAGAAATCAAAGCCTTAAACGGTCTAACTGGATCTTAAATGCTTGTATAATTCTTGTGTGAATTTATATACTACGTATATAGTTCTTAGAAACGCGCGCCGAAATGATTTTTTGATCTTGAAACGCTAACTCTACTAAACTATCGCAGTAATATCACGAATTAAATTGACCAGCAATTTAACAAATTTTTGATGCTTATTCGCATTTTCGAAACGATCTTAATAATGTTGAATGACATATTAAAATCTGTAAATAATTAATTCTTATTGCAAAAAATATTACCTCGGCCGGGAGTCGAACGCGAATCTCTTGCATTCCGTGCAAGCGTCCTAAGCTTTTAGACTACCGAGGCTTTAGTAATATTCTTCACAATAATTGGCATATGAAGGAATAACGTCTCTTTAGGCGACGTAAATAAACAAAGATATTTCCATATTATTAGGTGTATGACTTTGCTCATTCGGTTTTCGTATAAATGGCTTTAGCAGTAAGTGATGATCGAAATAAATAGATCATAGACGTCACACAATAAACTTCTGTCAACATAATCCAAAAAGAAATATTAGTCGATTTGTGTCTGCATCATAAAGTTATTCTCGATTGAAAATGTCAGTTTACGAGCCAAATTCTTGTCATTTGCGGGAGGTTTTAATTTTCTGCTTCAATATGAAGAAATCTGCGGCTCATCGAATGCTTTCAAATATTTATGGTGAAGCCGCTATTAGTGAAAGAACGTGTCATAAGTGGTTTCAACACTTCAAGAACGGTGATTTTCACGTCGAAGACCAGCATAGCGGTGGAAGAGAGAAGGTTTTCGAAGATGCAGAATTGAAGGCATTACTTGATCAAGACTCTTGTCAAAATCAAAAAGAATTGGCAAGATCATTAGGAGTGATTCAATCAGCCATTTCAAAACGTCTCAAAGCCATGGGAATGATTCAGAAGCAAGGAAATTGGGTGCCGTAGTGAAATGCCGAGTTGAAGCCGAGAGATGTTGAACGACGTTTGTTTGCTTGTGAACAGCTGCTTGAAAGGCAAAGACGGAAGGGCT
Source organism: Acromyrmex echinatior (assembly GCF_000204515.1). The sequence continues at coordinate 373,264 of NW_011626991.1, read as the reverse complement.
TTCTGCATCGCATTGTGACTGGGGACGAAAAATGGGTTCATTACGATAATCCCAAGCGCAGAAAATCATGGGGTGTTCCCGGCCATGCTTCCACGTCGACGGCCAAACCGAATATTCACGGCTCCAAGATCATGCTCTGTATTTGGTGGGACCAGCTCGGCGTAGTATATTATGAGCTGTTAAAACCGACTGAAACAATCACAGGCGATCAGTATCGAACGCAATTGATACGTTTGAGCCGAGCATTGAAAGACAAACGGCCGCAATACAACGAGAGACACGATAAAGTGATTTTGCAGCATGACAATGCTCGACCCCATGTTGCGAAAGTGGTCAAGACATACTTGGAAACGTTGAAATGGGAAGTCCTACCCCACCCGCCGTATTCTGCAGACGTTGCTCCCTCTGACTATCACTTGTTTCGATCAATGGTACACGACCTGGCTGATCAGCAGGCTTCCGGTCTTATGAAGAAGTCAAAAATTGGATCGATTCGTGGATCGCCTCAAAAGATGACCAGTTTTTTCGACGCGGGATTCGTATGCTGCCCGAAAGATGGGAAAAAGTAGTGGCCGATAGTAGTAGCGATGGACAATACTTCGAATCATAAATGTATAACCAGTTTTTTACAATAAAGCCTCGAATTTTCGGAAAAAAGCCGCATGAGCAAAGTCATACGCCTTATATTTTTACAGAAAAATATTACCAACATATATAATAAGCAACATATATTTACAACCACTCTAGATTGAGACTATTTGTATTCCTATTTCGAAAGGAATACAACCTCGCAAAGAAAAGTAATTAGTAACTTGAACTTTTCTTTAAAAATAATTTCATTGAAGATCTTCTTATTCTGATTCAAGTAATAATTGTTTTAGGCCCGGTTGCACCAACGTTACTTTAAGCGAGACTTAAAACTCTATCTGCCTTATTTTAAAGCCGAAAAAAAGATACAGATAGACAGAGTTTAAGCTTCGTTTAAAATCAAAGTAACGTTGATTATTACATAAAAATAAAAGATAATATGTATAAATATCAGTCAAATTATTTAAAAAAATCAAGTAGTTACAACATTAACTCTACTTAAAAAATTGTTATATATTATATAAGTAATGTCACAAAATCCTTAATACAGGGTCCGGCAAAATGATCTCCCACATTTTAATCTTTAATAAAAACACCATTGTAAATGCTATTTAGATTTTATTTTTATTAACTGAAAATTTATGCTATGCCATTTGTTTTTATTGAGTTTTGAAAATTACAGAGTCCAAGTGGTGAACATTTTTTTCGATACACATTCGAAGCTGATTTCTAAAAGTTTCCATCACTCGAGCAATAATTTGAGGCGATATTCCTGTAATTTCTTGGCGTATTGGCAAGAAGGACAATGGACGTTTTAAGGGAAATGTTTCCAGGACGCGTAATCTCGTTACGTGAAGACGTTGGGTGGCCTGCGCGTTCACTCGATCTTGCCCCATGCGACTTTTTCCTTTGGGGCTACCTGAAAGCGAAGGTTTTTCAACACCACCCCCGCACCATTGACGAATTGAAAGCAGCAATACACCAAGAAATTACAGGAATATCGCCTCAAATTATTGCTCGAGTGATGGAAACTTTTAGAAATCAGCTTCGAATGTGTATCGAAAAAAATGGTCGCCACTTGGACTCTGTAATTTTCAAAACTCAATAAAAACAAATGGCATAGCATAAATTTTCAGTTAATAAAAATAAAATCTAAATAGCATTTACAATGGCGTTTTTATTAAAGATTAAAATGTGGGAGATCATTTTGCCGGACCCTGTACTACATGGATATAGATGACTGTTGTTTTTAAACATTGATTTTTATATTATAATTACAAAACGATGGGGAAAATGTTACATACAAACTTACCTTTTTAAAAAAAAGATCAAAAAGGTGCTAAGAGCGTGTGCTCATCCAATAAAATTATTTTACGATAAAATAACCTAAATATGATAAAACCTAGATACGTATTGAAAAAAAATAGTGTATCAGGTTAAAAATTAGTACAATCCAAATAGTACTATCATTACTAAGTGATATTTTTTGTATTGAAAGTCTTTCTATTTCAATCTCTCATCTTAAAAAGATAATAGTAACTTTCAAAAAGTAAAATACAAGTGGTACTATCCTTATTATTTTTAGTTAATTCTAATAATGACATGTATCATTTGTATTTTTATCAAAATAATTAATTAAATTCTATCAAATTAAAAGTGAAACCCAAGACTATCTTTTTATTATCTTTTTATTTACTTAATTTTAATGATATGTGTATATCATGTATATAAAAGATTTGATATCAGCAATAGCGCAAAGTTGAATAAAATTATAAAATTTTTATGAAGTTAAATGCTATGTATATGTATGTGCAAGGAAATAATTCAGACAGATATGCGGTTTAGATTTAGTATAGAATAAGTATTAAGTATTTATACGGCGTGCGTTATACATTGTAAAAGCATATATAATTAAGAATAGGATAATTTTAGATTTGTAAGACATGTGTTATAAGAGCGATGCGTAGATTAAAATTATAAAAACGGTGCGTAGATTTAAAATTAGATTAAAAATTGATTATACTTATAATTGTGATTGTAATTTTAATGTCAATTAAAATAATGACACGTATCATTTGTATCTTTATCGAATTAATTAATTAAATTCTACCAAATTAAAAAGTAAAACCCATGACTATTTTATTATTTTATTATTTACTTAACTAATGATATGTATCATGTGTATAAAAGATTCGATATCAACTGGCAACAAGTTAATATATAATAATATAATTTTTAACAAGTAAAATTGTAACTCCATTTGTACAGATGTCTTCTTTATTTACAGTCTTGAGAACTCGTTGAATGTTTCGATTCTCTTTCGAGTCTTCTTCAGCAATATTCTTAGTCTATATTGGATTTCGAACGGACGAAATAGAGTCATTCATAGGTTGCCAAAATTTTTTAGATTCATTAAAAGTAAAATTAAAAAGTAAAACCGAAGTGGTACTTTATTATATGATATACTATGTATCTTTTAATATTTTTATTGAAAATCTTTTATTTCAACTTCTCAAAAAATAGTAGTAGTAACTTTAATTCTTCTTCAAAAATATTTTCATTCAGTCTTCCTATTTCAACACAAGAAATGATAGCTTTAATTTTCTTCAAACAACATTATAAAAATTATCATTCACAAAATTTACTTGCACAAGTATACTTCACAAGTTACTTGAACGTGTATAGTCTAACAAAATTGTTGCACAAAAAAATGAAATCTTGTGGTATGTACTTTATACCCATTCGATTCTTGTTATCTATCATAAATGATAATAGGTTCAATTTTCGCTAAAAATATTATATCAAAAAGTTATATTATCTTACTTAACTAAAGTAATATAAAGTATTATAAAGTATTTTAAAGAGATAACAGAACAAAAAAATTTAGCGAACGCGAAATTGGATTGTTAACTGTCTACCATGGTGAAATTGTGCTGTTTCCGGCTACCCGACAATAGTGCCCTCTTTCGGTCTTATGTCTTAACTCTTACTGCAAGAACTCTATTAAAAATCATTTCATCCTTGTTGTTTGTTAAATGTTAAACGAAAACAAACGATGAGCGTTGTCAGCATGAATCGGACCACGGCCATAAAGTTTAATTTATTTCTAATTTTTTTTCAATCCTAGAATTGAAAACAGATAACGAATAAGTCAAACTTCGATTAAAAGTGATTAAAAGTGATTAAAAGTAAATCGTGAACCATTATAGAATTGAGCTTAAACAATTTTCTGTTATTTACAAAGTCAATCCTGTTGAAAATGATGATTATCTCTAAGCATTCTTCGTGTAATTCTCATATGTGGTTCAAAAGGCTCTTCATCCTCTTCACCAGTAACAAAATTGCTATCATGTATATTGCCATTTGGTTTTATTTTTGTCTTTGAACTGTGCAAAATTATATATTTACCCTTAAAACTGTCAATTCAGTCGATTCAGTTGACTGTGGTTCCTCTCTCGTTCTATTTCTCAGTCTTTCTTTCTCGGATCTCACTATTTGACAAGAAATTTCTTGCTGAACGAACTTCCATGAGATTGCTTGCAATTGCATCATGAGGGCTTATTATGGTTCTTTAGATGAAGTGAAAAATACAAAAATGAGCAAACTCATTAGTGTTAATCAATAAAGTTAGAAATATTCTAATAAATTCGATGGCTTTCGTAATTTTCACCTCGTTTCAAGAATCATAATAAACCTTCTAATTAAAGTTAGGGAATCACACAATGTGAGATAGCTCACATTTTCACCATGATAAAAGTTAGAGAATCGAGCCCCTTACTTCTTTCACCGTGTCGAACTTTGAATATGTTATTTCAACAGCATGTCATTAGACAATTGTTGTGGCTGCAAAAGATAAAATTTTTCAATTTTGTGAAAAATACATAGTATCCATAAGATTTGCACATTATTTAATACAAAAAAATATTATAATAAAAATAGTTTACAATTAAGGGTTATTTATAATACAAAAACTATCGTTTCGGTTATTCTCAAGTCGACTGCTCATTGGTTGTTGATCAACATTTGAAACGGCGTTTGAACGCTGACACCGTGCTAAAGCGCCGGTGCTATATGAGAATCAAGCCTTAAACACGCTCAACCACTCCGCCATTTTGAACTCGCCCATTTTATTCTTTAACGTTGAATACTTCTTCTTCTTCTTCTTTTTATTGACTCCGCAACCAGACAGGTTGGAACTGAATCAATGAGTATCCGCCTTATGTTGATATGCTTCCGATTGCATGTAAATCTATTGTGTAAGACTCTAAGAGGAGGAAATCTCCCCAAACCGGGCACCTGCTGCCAAACGACGGTGGTCGCGCGTCATGGGAGAGGGGGGAATTATCAAAAGCTCAGAGGCCTTCGTAAAGGCCATAAGGAGCCTACAGAGTTTAGGAGAAGGATGGGATAGAGCGGGAAAGATGTCATCAGGAGATTCGGAAAATTTAGATCTACAATAAATACGAAGGGGAGATGACTTTTTTGATTGCAGAGTTCGCACTGGAAAATGACATGGTTGACGTCTTGTATTTCTGCTCCGCAAGGGCATGCTGAGGAGTCCACACTATGATGTTTACTCTATAAAGGCTGCTGTTGAGATTATAGTGGTTGTACCTAAGACGGTTAATCATAATCTCCTCTCCATTAAGAGAGGTTTTATTGAAGTTCATAGGAAAGCGCTCGTGATGAAGTGTGCCTTTATATGCTGCCGTTGAATTTAGATATGTCTTAAATCGCGCCTCCAAGATTTCTTTAGATTCCATGAACATATCTTCATATGGAATTTTAAAAGTCGGGGCGCGTCCCTCTATGGAAGCATGTTTAGCGATCTCGTCTGCTTTCTCGTTTCCTGGAATACCCGAATGAGATGGAATCCAAAAAAGTGATTTCAATTCCCTTCTTTGAGGCATCCAAAATATTCTGTCTAATATCGTAAATAATAAAGTTATTCTGGATATTGTAATCTATTGTAATTTATTGCGTCAAGAGCACTTTTGGAATCGGAAAATATGATAATATTTTTATTTTCGCAGTCCTTGGCGAAAAACGTGGCTTGAAATATAGTCCATAGTTCCGCCGAAAAGATAGAAGTTTCCCTGGGAAGTTTATGCTCAATAGCGAAGTCCAGAGCCGATGAATAGACGCCGGCTCCTACTGCGATGCCCGGTTCCTTAGATCCGTCTGTATAGATGAAGACAGCATCCTGCCTGAGCCCGGACATTTTGGACAAGAAATCAGCTGTCACGTGTGAAGTGTGTTTTGTTGCATTCTAACATAGATTTCGCATATGTAATAGGTTGTGACATTACTTCAAATTCATGCCAAAAGGCCGGGAGATATGGGGGGGGGGGGGGGGGGGTAATTTTCTTGTCTGGATTATGGGAGATGTAAGCTTTAAAGAGTTTTGAGTCTTTAATGGCTTCGGTTTTACGATTTCTTTGAGAGCTATGCATTCAAGTTCCCAGAGCATTGTATGAGGTGCTGAATTTATGAGCCATAGACTTATATATGAACTTAGAGGCGATAAGGTTAAATCTATGGTGCAAGGGGGGCTCCCGGGCCTCGCTCAGCATGACGTTTATAGGAATTGCGGTATCCCATTGCTTTTCTGATAGCCTTGTATTGAATAAGGAGAAGTTTGACAAAGTCCGCGGAATCTGTGCTCCAGGAGAAGATCTGTGAGTCATACTCAACCATGCTTCTAAAGGTTGCTCTATAGACGGAAAGGAGGAGACCAGAATGTGATCCCCATTTAACGCCAGATAATGAAGAGTTGATATTTACAATCTTTTTACCTTTTTCAATAAGAGCCTTAAGCTATAAGTTGCCTGACAGTTTCTCATCTAAAATAGTTCTCAAGAATTTATGAGAGTAGACTCTAGGAATGATAGAATTGTCAATTTTACTAGCAGGAGCTTCTGAGTATCTTTTGGATTGAGAAAATATGACATATTTCGATTTATTTGACGAAAGTTCAAGTCCTCTGCATCTGAGATATGAAAATATTGTTAATTGAATTTTGCACAGAAGAAATTGCCGCTTCAATGTTGCGTTGAGTAGAGTATATAATGACATCATCTGCATATTGTAATATCCGAGATTCCGGGTGTAGATTAGAATTGATATCTCTAAGGTCGATACTAAAAAGTATAGAACTAAGAGCGGAGTCCTGTGGCATACCCTTATAAGAATCAAATGGGCCCGAGAGCGATCCATCGATCACAAAATATAGGATTGTTTTGCTAATAAGATTATGAATTTCCTAATAGGTGCAGGGATGCCAACTTCCATCAGGTTAATTAAGATGTGAGGGTCGACATTGTCGAATGCACCAGTGATGTCTAAAAAGACTGCAACTGTGGGTGAATTTTTGATGAAACCAGTTCTAATATTAGTAGTAAGAGTAGCCAAATTGTTAATACAAGACCTGAGAGCCAGATTATACAAGATTGAAAGCCAGATTGAGTTTGCGGCAGAATAGGGCGAGATTTCAGAAGCCATCTAAGCCTAAAATAAATCATATATTCCATAATTTTGGTGTAGCAAGAAAGTAATGAAATGGATCGAACGAATTCTCCCCCCCCCCCCAATTTCGGGATCAAAATAATGAGCGAGTCCGACCAGGATTTCAGGAACACACCTTGAGCTAAGATTTTATTATATAAGCTCAAGAGTTGAGTTCGATATTCATCTGGAAGATTGGAAATTATGTTATAGTTAACCTGGTCGAAGCCAGGACCGGATCGCTTTTTGATGGCCACATTGATGGCTCTTGACGTCAAATGAGAAAGTTTCTCCTAGCCAGTGATGTATGTTTTGGAGAAGATCCTTTTTCTTCATTGTCTATATGCTTCGAATGATCGTAATAGCAGGAGAGACACAGTTCTATTGCTTCAAGCGATACTTTAGAGAGGTTGTTCTTGCAGAAGGGAGAGGAATTCTTGTTATGTCTAAAGCATCTGATGAGAGACCATATTTGCTGCGAGGAAGTGACATTGTTGAATCCTCCTACTAACTTTCTCCAACCAAGGCGCTTTGTCTCAGATAATCATTCACACACACATTTCTTTCTGGCTTTTCTGAAATTATTAAAATGGACTCTATCGGGACACGCAATGAATTCCTTAAGCAATTTTTTCTTTGACCGCGATATCGCATCCTTCATTCCATCAAGGAGGAGGATCTAAATGATTCGAATTGACTTTACTACGCAGTAAACCCTTGCCAGCAGGTAGTAAATTCCTAGCAGATTCCAGGATATGTTTAGAAAATGTGTTGTATTGAGAGAGGGCGTTCATCATATCGTCTCAGAGATTTCGTGAGCAGTGTTTTTTTTAGGATAACGTAAGACTTATCCAGGTCTTCCGATTTTAATTTCAATTTGTAGCAGAATTTTTTTGAAACTGATTTGCGAGCAGAAATATGTACGAGGGTAGGAGAACCATCATTAAGTATTACAAAATCATTGTCTTCAATGGCCTTCATTCATCTCTTACCCGGGCCCGATTGAGAGGCGCAGCCTCAATTCGTATGATGAGCGTTAAAATCTCCTACGAACAAAACTTGGTTATATGATACCAAGGGATTAAATAAATTCAGATAGAATATAAGAAGAGTGTCTTGATCTGAGTGTCTATAGATATTTACTAAAATCCTTTTAATAGAATTAGGATAGAATCCTTACAAGAGTAAAGTTTAATAACTTGATTTCCACGGATGCATGATCAACGTTGTCTAAATGAATGGCTTCAAACTTGATGTTCTTCCGAATCCAGATACAGATACTACTGTGTCCCCTTAGCGTGACATCTGTCCTAACGGCGTTAAAAGATTTAATTTTCAGATAGTCACCTGGCTTAAGCAAGGATTCCTGAACACAGATCACATTATGGTCTTAAGAGACGGTCTGCAGGGATGTCAGGTTACCTCGGGCTCTCCTGCAGTTCCATATGATTTTAAATTGCTCTGAAAATTTGAATTGTTTACCCGGAAAATGGGGTGTTTTGATCTTAAACCCCGAGAGAAGGGATAAAGATGAGGGAGAAGTATAAGTATTTTTATATTGTCCAGATTAATTCCGAAAATTATTCCTATAGCTGTCAGAGTATTAGGGTGGTTGTAATTCCAAAATTCAGGCGGATCTATTTGGCTATGATGGTAATTGGGAGGAGATGGAGGGCTAGGATAATTGGTAGAATCATGCGCATTATTATTAAGGAAACTAATATTTTTAATAATTGAAAGAACTATTATATATTCACAATACTCGAAAAATCGTGATTTTGAAAGCAATGTATCAATTCCGAAATTAAATTCTGGCATAAAATTCGTGCCCTCAAAAGAATTTGCGTTATCAAAGCCATGCTGAGGAGGGAGGGCACCTTAATGTGCTAAGCCATTAGCTGCGAAGCGTTCGTTGATAATCATAGAGCGCATTTTGATGTGCTCTTCTATCATAACCTGCGTTATTAAGATGTTATTGACTGGAGCTTCTGCGAGGAGGCGCAGGGCTGGAAGGGGTTGTCGCGTAGGAGATGAACGGTTCTTGAGTCCACTGTTGGAGCTATCAGAATCAGTGCGCGACAGTGCGGACTCGAACTGGTGATATTTGCATAAGATCTGTATTCTCTTCTATAGTCGTCCGAATCTAAAATATTGAAAGAATTAGGACTTTCAAAACTTGATAATTCCGTAGAACTAAAGTTAGATTTCTTTCTTAAATATAAAAAATTATTTAAATCCATCCTAGGCCTGCTTTGGGAAGAATATCTGTTATTATCATTAATGATTCTTCTAGCATCTGCGATGGGGATATTTTCGCTAAGTTAATAATTTGATCCTGCTTCAAAACTATCGGGCATTCCTTGGAAGTTGCGAGGTGATTACCTTTGCAGTTAATACACTTGTCACTCTCTACATGTCCAGAACAAGAGCTGTCGGCTCCCGTTTCGTGTCTATTGTCCCCACAATAAAGGCATCTTGGCTGGCTCTTGCACACTTTTGCAATGTGTCCGACTCTGTAGCAGGCAAAGCAGATGCGAGGCTTCGGGATAAAAGGACATACTTCATGCCTAGTCTTTAACAAAAATACTTCATGCGACAAAATTCAGTCTGCAAATTTTATACGCAGTGTCTTTAAGGGTATATATTCAGTTTTGCCGTCTTTGGTTGTCTTTCTGTTGAGCCTATGGATGTCCAGAATTTTACTATTATGAGGAACTTCAATGCGTTTAAGAACAGCCAAGTCAATTTGAGTTGGAACATCTTTTATGAATCCCACTCTTAAAACTCGGAATTCTGGAATAAAGGCTTTCAGATTATGCTTAGAAAAAATAGGATTATCAACTAACCTATTTACAACCAAGGCAGTTTTTGCTTCTATGAGTATTTTTCCTATTTTCTTGATTTTCTGTATATCCGGAATACCTGCTTTCATTATGATGCTGGAAATTATCGGGGTATGTTGATTTTTCATGATTCATGTCATAGATAGTAAATTGCATAGGGGTCATTATCCTGCGAATTATATTTTGCTGATGCCTTAGGATTAGAAGAATTGAGGTTATCACGAGCATGCGGATCTGATAAACTCACGTCTTTGCCCTGTTGTGGTTGCAATCCCTGTGAATTTGACGGTGGGGAAATAACTTCAGAAGATTTCTTCGAGGAGGAAATAAGGGGTGAATTCTGGCTTACGTCTCGGTCAGGGAGGAGGGACGTTTCCTTGAGTTAATTATTTCATCGATGTCCATGGGCGAACTATGACATTGTTGCGCTATCCTCTTAAAAGGCTGACGCAACCTCGCAATTCGAATTGCACGACTCGGCCATGCCTGCTTCACTTATGAGAGATTTGAGCATAATGTCGGATAGATTTTCCGGTGTTTTAGAATTCATTATACTTGCAATAGAATTTGCAGGTTCATGCGGATTATATACGAGGGTAGAAGGGTGTAGGGAGAAGGAAACGCTACGCGAGCTATGATTACTTCCTCCACTTGAATCCGAGGCCATGCCTCTATGCGGGGGGGGGGGGGGGGGACGCCGCCACGTGCGGCGATTGCATTGTTGAAAAACCGAGAAAACAGTACGATAATACGTGAATGTCCATCAGTAAAAAGAAAACAAGTCAGTCCTGGAAAAGAGCCAAAGAAAGAAACTATAACGCAGATACGCGCAAAACACGCAAAAGCAATCCCGAATGCGCACACGTCACATAAACAAGTCCGCCTTGCATGGACGTCCGCGCCGGAATCTTTAACATTGAATAATAAGATAATACACGGAACACGGTATAAGGATAATAAGTGATTCCACCCACCTTTTACCTAGAAAAGCTGTGACAAAATTGAGGCAATTCAGACACGTAACATTAGAGGGCATAATGATCTGACACCTTGTGGCGTTGCGACCGTTGGTCGCGGCGCTGCAAACGTTAGCTGCGGCGCTGCGAGCGCCAGTGGCGGCGCTGCATGCGTCCGTCGCGGCGCTGATGTAGTCGTTCTTTCCGTTTCTTCTTCGTTCGCTTTCTCTGGGGTCATGGCATGCCGTGTGCGGACCTCGTGTAAGTCTCTGCGATAGTCAGTTAAAGTTCCGAATTATTTTATGTATTCCGCGAGACCGATACCGATCACTGTTCATGTCTGTGATAATTGTTAGCGTCGTCAGATAATTTCTTAGAGTGTATTTTCATAGTTCTTGTATTGTAATTCCGCGACACAATGCCGGTATCCGAGTCGTCTTACACGCGCCATCCCCACTCTCTTTTCTAATCTATATTTGTATTTAGCATTTAGTTAGTTTAATATTAAGTTTGTATTAAATCGCCTTATGGCATAAAAATCAGAAGCAATGAGTAGCACTCATTCTCAACCTAACGATTTCCCGCCAATTGTCCTTCGCCTTTGGTTGGTAACCATCGGCGCCATATTGCACAGCAATCGCTCCAATAGCCATAACCTAATCTACCAGAAACCTAAGAGAGGATATGCCGCCCGAAAACTATAACCGCAAAATGCTGCTGTGCATTACTATCCCTGATGTGAATGTGGATGTAACATAGCTCTGACGATAATACATCCACTTTTCAACTCCAGATGATAAATCGATACTTGGTTCATATAACGCTACATAAATTATGCATCATAATATTACAGAAATATATCATAAGATTGCAGAAATATTCATCTCTTCAATCTTACATGCGCATGATGTTTATTTCGCTTAAAAGCACATTTCACATTATAATATATTTTCACAAATGTGTTAATATTTATACTATAATAGTAATAAGGCTCAATAAATTAAACAAACAGAAAGGGCTACGAGCCTAAAACAATTATCATAAATTAAAAAAATTTTTTGAACAGTTAATAAATAAAATATGTCATTAAGTTAAAATATAAACTTTAATTTGACCGGTAACAAATAAAACAAAATAAACGTTTCTATCCCTGTTGGATCATTTTCAATGTGAACAAAAATAACAGTGGAAATATTATTATAAATAGATAAGATATATAAAAATTAAAATTCGCTCTCGATCGCAGTATTAAATATAAATCTCGCTCTAACATAAAATGAAAGTTATAAGAAAGTTGTAATCGACAACAATGTATTCCTCTGGATTGTGTATGTAGATTAAGGACGAACATGTTTCTGATAGAAAGTACAAAACGTAATGTAAAATTGCCACAAGAATAAGAAACCAAAAATAATAAGAAAAGTACAAAATGAATCGCAAGTAATGAAAAGGAAAATACAAAACGAGTCGCAAGTAATAAAAATAAAAATAAAGAGGCAAAAAATAATCTAATATAACAAGAAATGTACATTAGAGTCATTATTGCGGATAGAAAATGTGTGATGTACCGTCATACACATTGTATACCTGTATATATATATATATATATATATTGTATA
>NW_011626991.1:295535-360183 GCF_000204515.1 Acromyrmex echinatior | reverse complement strand
AGGGTGTTGTTTACTATGAGCTGCTGAAACCTGGCGATTCCATTACGGGCGATCGATATCGGCTACAATTGATTCGTTTGAACCGTGCATTGCGAGAAAAACGGCCGGAATACGAGCAAAGACATGATAAAGTTATTTTTCTTCATGATAACGCTCGGCCTCATGTCGCTAAAGTCGTAAAAAAATATTTGGAAACGCTCAAATGGGATGTTTTACCGCACCCGCCATATTCTCCGGACATTGCTCTTTCTGATTACTGCTTGTTCCGAAGGATGCAGCACGATTTGGCAAGTCATCGGTTCACTTCTTTCGCAGAAATCAAAAATTGGCTCCAAAATTAGATCGCCTCCAAAGACGAGTCATTTTTTCGAGATGAAATTCGAAAATTGCCTGAGAGATGGGGAAAAGTAGTAGCCAGTGATGGACAATAGTTTAATTAATCTGTTCATTCATTTTGTTCTGAAATAAATGCATTTTTGAACACAAAAAAATGAACCGAACTAATTTGTACTCCTGATATATTTAATTTAGTCACAAATAAATTTAGAATAAATACTTTTTATTGTGTGTCAAAGTGATATGTTATCTATTATTAAGCAATGCGATGAGATTGAATGTAATCATCTCTCTAAGATGCTCAGAGACAATGTAAAATACTCATATAAAGACAAGAAGATTGAAGTGGTAAACTAAAAAGGAAGGGAAGCCTAAGAGGAAAAGTAGAAAATAAAGTAGAGGGAAAAGAGAGTGGGGAGAGGAGAAATGAATAGAAAAAAAATGCAGTTAAGAAGGAGAAAAAGATTGAATGATCTGTGAGTAAGTTTCAGGTTTCAACGATTCAGTATCAATTTGTTTATTAAGACCTTGTTTCTATCTTTTAATGTGAATCATTTCAAACACCAATCTCTTGTTATACGAAGATTCGTAGTCTAAAATTTTCACCTCGTTCCATCTAAAATTGTGGTCAAAATTAATATGATGATCAGTTATGACAGTAGGAGAACCAGTATTCTTCTTAATGTCAGAGATATGTTCGTGTAATCTCATACTTAATTTTCTTTTTGTCTGACCAATATAACTCGCCTCACAATCACATGAGATCTTATAAACTACATTCTGATTGGATAGGAATTCAAGCTTATCTTTCTCTCTTTTTATGAAACTTTTTAACGAGTTAGGGATAGAAAAGGCTAGTTTGGAACATAGAAAGGAAAGTTTTGGAAATAGATTTGACGTAAGGAATCATAAAATATTTGTCTTTCTCTTGTGAATTACGTGTAATATGTTTATTATGTATATGAAACTTTAATCTTTGTTCGATTGTAGAGAAGATAAAAAAGAGAGGATAACAATTATTTTAAAAAGTATGAATAGCATCTATCAGATTTTTTTGTTGGAACAGTGGATGTGATAAGAAAATAATTTTGTCAATAAAGCTGATAATAGTGCCTTTTTTATAGCAAAGAGGATGATTTGAATGGAAATTAAGGAATCTTTCCGAAAACGTCTTTTTATGATAAACGTCAAATATAATTATCTGATATTATCTATATTAGGTGTTGGAATTAATTCGTAGCGTTTTACAAGTGATGGGAAGTACTTTCATTAATGTATTTTTTAATGCTCATGTGAAATAAATAACATTCTTTCATTTAAAAACGCTACGAATTAATTCCAACACCTAATAATAAACATTGTATCAAGAAAACTTAATCTGCCACTTGTATCAACCTCTAAAGTAAACTGCAATCTCGTATGTAAAGAATTAAAAATATTTAAAGTCATTGATAGTATCAGATGGAAGTGCAACAATGACATCATCAACATATCTAAAGTAAAACAATAGTTGTACTGACAATTTTTCAAGTGTTATTTCTTGTAGATCTTGCATTACATCGGCGATTATCGGCGATAACGGTGGAACCCATTGGAGTACCGAATATCTGTTTGTAAGTTCTGTTATTAAATATCAATTTCTTACTTGGATCTTTATTAACGATTACATAAGTGTTAGTGTCTGAAAGAATCTCCTCCATTTTCGATACATAGGCGTCCTTGTCAAGGGCAACAGTAACACTTTCCTTATCAATCCTTATCAACATTTTGTTTATAATTTGTTGTTTTGTATGTAGTTTCATTTAAAAAATAAGAATCCATGTCTGTGAAAAAGTAGCAGATACAAAAATCTTTTTCTACTGTAGTCCATATAAAAAATTTAATACAAATAAATTAATTTTTCACGAAAACGCTTCCGTTCATTAATTCCACAACTATAAGGTCATTTCAAGATCATAGTATAACAGATCATTGAACTCGTCTTGACATCAGTTACAATATTATGAAGTAAAAAATATGTAGTGCCACTTAAAAAAATTATGGTGACTTTTTTCCTAAAAAAGAGATTTTGCAAATTTGTAATATTGCAATTTGTAGCCGATTGAAAACTGATTAACTTTTATCCAAACTAATTTTTGTCAGATCATCGGAAGTGCCAGAAAAATCGTGATCACAGTTATGTGGGACAGCCTGTATAATAAGATAATTGCAAAAATCTTAACATTTTTTAATAAATTTTTTAAATATTCAAATATGTAATTGTTAATTCATAATGTATTATGTAAAGTTTCGTTGATGCAATAGTTATAGAAGGAAAGTAATATTATATTCTTAACTGAAACGCATATATATTCTATTTCTTTAAAAATTGATATTTATATCACTCGATAGAGCAACTTTCAGTTTTAGATGCAGAAATTGCATGGTTATATTGTTCTGTAAATAAACAAAATATTTTGGATTGAAACTCGAGTTTAATAAAAATTTATAATTACAAGCATGCATATAATTAACCAGCTTTACTCATCAGCTCTTCTTTTAATTTATGTTATTGTTAACAAAATATATTGCTACCTTATTTTATTAAACACCTAATTTTTTAGTATATAATTTTTTAAAATAAGTTTAGATTAATTTTGTCATTATATGCTTTTCAAATTTTAGTATTATAATAAGAAAATAATAATAAATAAAATAAATAAACTAAAGCACACATAAAAATGTGTTTCATAAAAATAAAATGCTTGAAATACAACTTAATTCATATGTACACAGCTTATTTAAAATATAATTATTAACACATTTGTAAAAATATAATATAATGTTAATGCTTTTAAGTGAAATAAACATCATGCGCATGTAAAATTGCAGAGATGAATATTTCTGATGCATAATTTATGAATGTAGCACGATTATATGAATCAAAGCGATTTATCATCTGGAGTTAAGAAGTGGACGTATTACCCTTAGAAAAGTGGATCGTATTACCGTCAGAGCTATGTAGTTTATATTCACATTATCAGGGATAGTAGTGTACGGTAGCATTTTGCGATTACAGATTTTCGGCCGACATGTCCTCTCTCAAGTTTTTCTCGAGTGGATATATCCTCAAGCATCAATTGTGATCACATGATCTGTTTTTAGCAAGTAGTAAGGGAGCGTTTATATTGGCCGTAACCGTATGTCGTAATCTTTAATGCATGGTCTACAATGATTAGTTGATTATTTTTCTCACATTCAACTATAATTGATCGATTTCTACGCCTACTTCTTACCACTACTACTGCCCATGATAGACCATGCATAACAGTTGATTAATTACAGTCAAGTATTCCCCTTTCATTTTACAAATAAATTAATTTTTCACGAAAACGCTTCCGTTCATTAATTCCACAACTATAAGGTCATTTCAAGATCATAGTATAACAGATCATTGAACTCGTCTTGACATCAGTTACAATATTATGAAGTAAAAAATATGTAGTGCCACTTAAAAAAATTATGGTGACTTTTTTCCTAAAAAAGAGATTTTGCAAATTTGTAATATTGCAATTTGTAGCCGATTGAAAACTGATTAACTTTTATCCAAACTAATTTTTGTCAGATCATCGGAAGTGCCAGAAAAATCGTGATCACAGTTATGTGGGACAGCCTGTATAATAAGATAATTGCAAAAATCTTAACATTTTTTAATAAATTTTTTAAATATTCAAATATGTAATTGTTAATTCATAATGTATTATGTAAAGTTTCGTTGATGCAATAGTTATAGAAGGAAAGTAATATTATATTCTTAACTGAAACGCATATATATTCTATTTCTTTAAAAATTGATATTTATATCACTCGATAGAGCAACTTTCAGTTTTAGATGCAGAAATTGCATGGTTATATTGTTCTGTAAATAAACAAAATATTTTGGATTGAAACTCGAGTTTAATAAAAATTTATAATTACAAGCATGCATATAATTAACCAGCTTTACTCATCAGCTCTTCTTTTAATTTATGTTATTGTTAACAAAATATATTGCTACCTTATTTTATTAAACACCTAATTTTTTAGTATATAATTTTTTAAAATAAGTTTAGATTAATTTTGTCATTATATGCTTTTCAAATTTTAGTATTATAATAAGAAAATAATAATAAATAAAATAAATAAACTAAAGCACACATAAAAATGTGTTTCATAAAAATAAAATGCTTGAAATACAACTTAATTCATATGTACACAGCTTATTTAAAATATAATTATTAACACATTTGTAAAAATATAATATAATGTTAATGCTTTTAAGTGAAATAAACATCATGCGCATGTAAAATTGCAGAGATGAATATTTCTGATGCATAATTTATGAATGTAGCACGATTATATGAATCAAAGCGATTTATCATCTGGAGTTAAGAAGTGGACGTATTACCCTTAGAAAAGTGGATCGTATTACCGTCAGAGCTATGTAGTTTATATTCACATTATCAGGGATAGTAGTGCACGGTAGCATTTTGCGATTACAGATTTTCGGCCGACATGTCCTCTCTCAAGTTTTTCTCGAGTGGATATATCCTCAAGCATCAATTATGATCACATGATCTGTTTTTAGCAAGTAGTAAGGGAGCGTTTATATTGGCCGTAACCGTATGTCGTAATCTTTAATGCATGGTCTACAATGATTAGTTGATTATTTTTCTCACATTCAACTATAATTGATCGATTTCTACGCCTACTTCTTACCACTACTACTGCCCATGATAGACCATGCATAACAGTTGATTAATTACAGTCAAGTATTCCCCTTTCATTTGGCATTAAGAAGGAAATACTTGAAGATGATTAGTCAATTTGGGCTGTCGCACACAAAATTCCGCAACTGTAAAGATGAAATCACAGTTCGGAAAACGACTGCGGAATAGAGAATGCGTAGAAGCAACCAATCAGCATTATTCTGCGTTATTCCGAATAGCGCTAATTGTTGTTTCAATGATGCATTCTCTGTTCCGCAGCTCTTTTCCGCACCGTGTAATTTCACACTAAGGCGTAAATTTAAGCTTCCCGATGGGTCAATCAGGATATTGCTTTAGGTTTATGTAGTCTAACGGAAATAGAAATAAGAGTAAATTTATTCATAATCTCGCAATAACATGAATTTCAACCTGTTGAAACTAAAGACTAAAGAGAAACAGGAGAGACTGTATCAGGGTTACTGTAATGGGGTAGCTAAATCCGCGGACGGATGTATAGCAGCCATTTTAAGCGTCCACTTTTTTTGACGTTTGTCCGACAGTTTTATAATAGGAAAAAGATCTTGAGCAACAAATCAGTTCATTATTAATAAATATTGTAAAGAGTACCATAGTGCATTGCCGGGCGTGTAGTGTAACAACTTCAGCTCAAAATTATGGGATAACTTTTCATCTGTTAGTCAATAATAATGAGAATTTTATATTTTAGAAGTTATACTCTATCGTATGTGTATTAATGTATACTCAAAGAGTAAAGAGAAACAGAAGGGAATATGTTAATAATGGAGGCAGTTAAATCCGAGGACAAATATCATAGCAGCCATCTTAAACGTTCACTTTTTATGTTAATATATATATAGTCACTTCCGTCCTCTTGCTTAGAACCTAACATTCCCTCCTGTTTTTCTTAGTAAAGTACTCTTTGGTTGAAACTCGTATTACGGATAAGTTTACTGCTATTTCTATTTCCGTTAGAATACATAGATCTAAGGGTTGCCGCACACAAAATTCCGTAACAATATGCGTAAGGGGGGATCTATTCTGTCTTCTTCTTTTTTATTGGCTCCGCAACCAGGCAGGTTGGAACTGAGCCATTGAGTATCCGCCTTATGCTGATATGCTTCAGATTGCATGTAAATCGGTTGTGTTAGACTCTAAGAAGGGGAAGCCGTCCCCTCAAACCTATTGCCATCCGATGGTGGTCGCGCCTCATGAGGGATTATCAAAAGTATAGATCGGAGGCCTTCGTAACGGCCATAAGAAGCAGAGTTTAGGAAAAGGATGGGACATGGCGGGAAGATGTCATCAGGAGATTCGGGAAATTTAGATCTACAATAATTACGAAAGGGAGATGACTTTTGACTGTAGAGATTGCACTGGAAAATGACATGATTGGCGTCCTGTACCTCTGCTCCGGAGGGGCATGCTGAAGAGTCCACAATATTCACTCTATGAAGGCTGCTGTTGAGATTATAGTGGCTGGATCTAAGACGATTAACCATGAAGATCTCCACTCTGTTTAGAGAGGTTTTATTGAACCAGGTTTTATTGGAGTTCATAGGGAAGCGCTCATGATGAAATGTGCTTTTATACGCTGCCGTTGAATTTAAATATGTCCTAAATCGCGCGTCCAAGATTTCTTTGAATTCAATGAACATATCTTCATGGAATTCTAAAGGTCGGGGCGCGTCCCTCTATGGAAACATGTTTAGCGATCTCGTCCGCTTTCTTGTTTCCTGGAATACCCGAATGAGATGGAACCCAAAAAAGTGTGATTTCAATTCCCTTCTTTGAGGCATCCAAAATATTCTGTCTAATATCGTAAATAATAAAGTTATTCTGGATATTGTAATCTATTGTAATTTATTGTCAAGAGCATTTTTGGAATTGGAAAATATGATAATATTTTTATTTCCGCAATCCCTGACGAGAAGCGTGGCTTGAAGTATGGCCCATAGTTCCGCCGAAAACATAGAAGTTTCCCTGGGGAGTTTACATTCAATGGAGAAGTCCAGGTCCGGTGAATAGACGCCGGCTCCTACTGCGGTGCCCGGTTCCTTAGATCCGTCTGTATAGATGGAAACAGCATCCTGCCTGAGCCCCGACATTTTGGACAACAAGTCAGCCGCCATGTAGTGCGTTTTGTCCTTTTGATTGCATTCTAACATGGATTTCATATATGTAATAGGTTGTGACATTACTTCAAATTCGTTATTGAATACGGAGAAGTTTGACAAAGTCCGCGGAATCTGTGCTCCAGGAGAAGATCTGTGAGCCATACTCAATCGCGCTTCTAAAGGTCGCTCTATAGACGGAAAGGAGGAGATCAAGATGTGATCCCCATTTAACGCCAGATAATGAAGAGTTGATATTACAATCTTTTTACCTTTTTCAATAAGAGCCTTAAGCTGTAAATTGCCTGATAGTTTTTTATCTAAAATAATTCCCAGGAATTTATGAGAGTAGACTCTATGAATAATAGAATTGTCAATTTTAATTGCAGGAGCTTCTGAGTACCTTTTGGATTGAGAGAATATGACGCATTTCGATTTATTTGACGAGAGTTCAAATCCTCTGTATCTGAGATATGTAAAAAATGTTATTAATTGAGTTTTGCACAGAAGAAATTGCCACTTCAATATTGCGTTGTGTAGAGTATATAACGACATCATCTGCATATTGTAATATCCGAGATTCCGGGTATAGATTGATATCTCTAAGATAGATATTAAAAAGTATAGAACTAAGAGTGGACACCTGTGGCGTATCCTTATAAGAATCAAATGGGCCCTAGAGCGATCACAAAATACAAACGTCTTTTGCTAATAAGATTTTCTGTGAATTTCCTAATAGGTGCAGGGATGCCAATTTTCATCAGATCATTAATTAAGATGTGAGGTCGACATTTTCGAATGCACCAGTGATGTCTAAAAAGACCGCAACTATGAGCGAATTTTTGATGAAGTCAAGCCAGTTCTGATATTGGTAGTAAAAGTAGTCAATACAAGATCTAGAAAATCGAAAGCTAGATTGAGTTTGCGGCAGAATAGAGCGAGATTCCAGAAACCATCTAAGCCTAAAATAAATATATTCCATAATTTTGGCGTAGCAGAAAAGTAATGAAATGGGTCGAACGGACTCTCTCCCTAGTTTCGGTATCAATACACTAAGCGAGTCCGGGTACACACCTTAAGCTAAGATTTTATTATATAAGCTCAAAAGTTGAGTTCGATATTCATCTGCAAGATTAGAAATTATTATATTATATTATATTATATTATACTTGTAGTCAACTTGGTCCAAAGAGCGGACCGCTTTTTTACCACATTGATGGCTCTTGACAATTCGTCAGATGAGAAAGTTTCTCCTAGCCAGTGATGTACGAGGTGTGTTCAAAAAGTATCGCGAATTTTGAATTTCCGCGGGTTACGTATATTTGATTTTCGATTTTTTTGTGGCGTTATGTTGATACTCATGTCTCTCACTTATGCCGACAAGTTCGGTCATTTTGAATGTTCAGTTAATTTTTGACAGCTGCTTTGCTTGCACGTGTTTTGGCTCGTCTTCGATTTTTGCCTATTCCAAAAAAATGGATCAAAGAATCTGTATCAAATTTTGTGTGAAAAACAAAATTAAGTGCGCGGACGCATTCCGAATGTTGACTGTGGCATATGGTGAAGCTACCTTGGACCGAAGTAACGTTTATCGGTAGTACAAAATATTCTCAGAGGGCCGAGAAGATGTGAACGACAAAGAGCGTGCTTTCGGTCGAATGTGAAGGTTTTGCTTACAGTTTTCTTCGATTGCAAGGGCGTGGTGCATCATGAGTTCTTGCCACAGGGTAGAACGGTCAATAAGGAATATTACCTGCAAATTATGCGCAATTTGCGCGAAGCAATCCGCCAGAAACGCCCGGATTTGTGGAAGAACAAAAATTGGCTTTTGCACCATGATAACGCTCCTGCTCACACATCGTTGCTTGTGCGCGAATTTTTGGCCAAAAACACACTAATAATGCCGCAGCCACCGTATTCCCCAGATCTGGCCCCCTGTGACTTTTTCTTGTTCCCGAAACTGAAGAGGCCCATGAAAGGACGACGCTACGCTACGATTGAGGAGATAAAGACGGCATCGAAGGAGGAGCTGAACAAGATCACAAAAAATGATTTTTTGAAGTGCTTCGAGGATTGGAAAAAACGTTGGCACAAGTGTATAATATCTGATGGGAATTACTTTGAAGGGGACAAAATAGATATTCATGAATAAATAAATAATTTCTGAAAAAACACAAAATTCGCGATAGTTTTTGAACAGACCTCGTATGTTGTTTTGGAAAAGATCCTCTTGCTTCATATCGTCTATATGCTTCGAACGATCGTAATAGCAATAGGGGGGACACAGTTTGTCTATTGTTTCAAGCGATGCTTTAGGGAGGTTGTTCTTGCAGGAGGGAGAGGAATCCTTGTTACATCTAAAGCATCTGATGAGAGACCATATTTGCTGCGAGGAAGTGGCATTGTTGAATCCTCCTACTAACTTTCTCCAACCAAGGCGCTTTGCCTCAGACAAGCATTCGGCACATTTCTTTTTGACTTTTCTGAAATTGACAAAGTGGACTCTCAGGAGTATCAGGACACGCAATCAATTCCTTAAGCGATTTTTCCGTTCTTTGACCGTTGTCGCATCCTTCATTCCACCAAGGAAGAGGATCTGGACGATTCAAATTGACCTTACTACGCGGTAAACTCTTGCCAGCAGGTAGCAAATTCCTAGCAGATTTCAGGATATGTTTAGAAAATGTATTGTATGAGAGAGAACCGTGTTGTCGCACGAGATTTCGTGAACAGTATTCTTTAGAATAACGTAAAGCTTATCCAGGTCTTCTAATTTCAACTTGTAGCAGAATTTTTTAGAAGAGCAGGGGGAGTCTGATTTCCGTAACAACAGAAAAGTGATCGCTGCCGCACGTGTCATTGAGAACAGAATTATTATACAGATGGGCAAGAAAAGGAGAAACCAACGGGAGATCAATGATTGATTTGCGAGCAGAAATATGTGCAAAGGTAGGAGAACCATCATTAAGAATTACAAAATCATTGTCTTCAATGGCCTTCATTAACCTTTTACCCGGGCCCGATTGAGAGGCGCAGCCCCAATTTGTATGAAGTTAAAATCTCCTACAAACGAAATTTGATTATATTCTGCCAAGGCATTGAATAATTCAGATAGAATGTGAGAGGAGTGTCTTGACCTGAGTGTCTATAGATATTTACTAAAATGATAGGATTCTTACAAGAGTAAAGTTTAATGACTTGATATTCCACGAATGCATGATCAACGTTGTCTAAATGAATAGTTTCAAACTTGATGTTCTCCCGAATCCAGGTACAGATGTGTCCCGTTTGCATGACATCTGCCCTAACGGCGTTAAAAGATTTGATTTTTAGATAGTCACCTGGCTTAAGCAAAGACTCTTAAACACAAATCATATTATAATCTTAAGAGAGGATCTGCAGGGATGCCAGGTTACCTCGGACTCCCCTGCAGTTCCATTGTATGATTTTAAATTGTTCTGAAAATTTTTTGAATCGTTCTCCCGGAAGCTGAAGTGTTTTGATCTCAGACCTCGAGGGAGGGGATAGAGATGAGGGGAAATATAATTTTTTTTATTGTCAGGATTAATTCCGAAAATTATTCCTATAGCTGTCAGAGTATTGGGGTGAGTGATTGTTATTCCAAGATTCAGGTGGATCAATTTAACTATGACGGTAATTGGAAGGAGGGGGAGAGCTAGGATAGTTGGTAAAATCGTGCGCATTATTATTAGGGAAGCTAATATTTGTAATAATTGAAAGAATTATATTCACAATATTTGAAAAATCGCGATTCTAAAAGCAGTGAATTAATTTTGAAATTAAATTCATAATTTCCGGCATAAAATTTGCACCTTCAAAAAAATTTGCATTACGAAAGCCATGCTGAGCAGGGGGGGGCATCTTGATATGCTAGGCCATTAGCAGCGAAGCGTTCATTATTTCTTTGATAGTCATACAGTACATTTTCATGTATTCTTCTATCATAACCTGCGTCAAAATGTTGCTGACTGGAGTTTCTGCGAGGAGGCGGAGCGCTGGAAGGGGTTGCTTCGTGAGGAGAAGAACGGCTCTTGTTGAGCCCGCTGTTGAAGCTACCAGAAGCAGTACGATCTTGAACTCGAATTGACATCTGCATAAGATCTATAATATTCTCCTCCATAGTCATCTAAATCTAAAATATTGAAAGAGTTAGGACTTTCAAAACTTGACAATTTGAGAACTAAAGTTAGGTTTCCTTCTTAAATATAGAAAATTATTTAAATCCATCCTAGGCCTGCTTTGGGAAGAATATCTGTTATTATCATTAATGATTCTTCTAGCATCTGCGATGGGGATATTTTCGGTGGCAGCCAAGTTAATAATTTGATTCTGCTTCAAAACCATCAGGCATTCTTTGGAAGTTGCGAGGTGATTACCTTTGCAGTTAATGCACTTGTCACCCTCTTCAGAACAAGAGCTCTCGACTTCCGCTTTGTGTCTATTGCTCCCACAATAAAGGCATTTTGGCTGGCTCTTGTACACTTTTGCAATGTGTCCGACTCTGAAGCAGGCAAAGTAGATGCGTGATTTCGGGATGAAAGGACGTACTTCATGCCTAGTCTTAAACAAGAATACTTCGCGCGACAAAATCTGGCCTGCAAATTTTATACGCAGTGTCTTTGAGAGTATTCAGCTTTGCCGTCTTTGATTGTCCTTCTGTTGAGCCTATGGATGTCCAGAATTTTGCTATTACGGAACTTCAATGTGTTTAAGAACAACTTCCGAATCAATTTCAGTTGGAACATCTTTCATGACTCCCACTCTTAAGACTCGGAATGCTAGAATGAAGGCTTTCAGATTATGCTTAGAAAAAATAGGATCAATCTATTCGCAGTCAAAGCAGTTTTTGCTTCCATGAATATTTTTCCTTTATCTATTTTCTTAATTTCCTGTATATCAGGAATACCGATTTCGCTATGATGCTGGAAATTATCGTGGGATGTGTTGATTTTTCACGGATCATGTCATAGCATACGGGCCGTTATTTCGCGAGTTGTATTTTGCTGATGCCTTAAAGTTAGAAGAATTGAGGTTATGAACATGCGGATCTGATAAACTCACGCCTTTGCCCTGTTGTTGTTGTTGTTGCGATCCTTGTGTATTTGAAGATGAGGAAATAACCTCAGAAGATTTTTTCGGGGAGGTGGGGTAACGAGGGGCGAATCTTGGCTTACGTCCCGGTCAGAAGAGGGACGTTTCCTTGAGTTAATTATTTCATCGATGTCCATGGGCGAACTCTGAAACTGCGGTATCCTCTTGATATCTCGAGGCTGATGCAATCTTGCAGTTCGAATTGCACGATTCGGCCATGCCTCATTTATGAGAGACTTGAGCATACCAGATTGAGAATATCGCATTGAGAATCGGATAGATTTTCCGGTGCTTTGGAATCCATTGTACTTGGAATAGAATTTACAGGCTCATGCGGATTGTAGACAAGGATAGGAGAGTGAAGGGAAGAGGAAACGCTACGCGGGCTATGATTAGTTCTCCCACTTGAGTCCGAAGCCATGCCTCTATGGGGGAGACGCTGCCACGTGCGGCGGTTGCACTGTTGAAAAACCAGAGAAATATGCGGACGTCCGTCAGTAAAAAGAAAACAAGCCAACCCCTGAAGAGAGCCAAATAAAGAAAGAAAGAAAATAACAATAATGCAGATACGCGCAGAACACGTAAATGCAATCCCGAAATGACGTCCGGGTCGATTCTGTAATTCGAGTGAGATCACTCACTTTTCGCACTTTCACGTGAGTTTGTCGCGTGATTCTATTGGATCATCTAAAAAGTATCCGCGGTTTTTTGTCACTAGATGTGTGTTGATGGTCATATATCTAGTAACAAAGTATCGCGGATACTTTTTAGATGACCCAATATAACGACGAAGTGAAAATACTAGATAAAATCACTAGATTTGCCGGTGTGGAGAAAAATGTGAAAATGTGAAGTGAAACATAGGCCGCGATCCGATTCACGCTCACAATGCTTAAAAATCATTTCATCCTTGTTGTTCATCAAATGTTAATCGAAGATAAACGATACTCATAAGCGTTGTCAACATGAATCTGAGCATAAAGTTCAATTTATTCCTAATTTTTTTCGAATTCAGAATTGAAAACCGATAAGGTATAAATCGAACTTCGATTAAAAGTGGTTAAAAGTAAATTGTGAGTTATGGTACTGGGCCTAAATAATTTTCTGCCATTATTTACAAAGTTAATTCTGTTGAAAATTAATATCTCTAAGCATTCTTCGAGCGATATTCATAGTCCGTTCTTATTTTAAGATTACCATAAGTAATGTCTTATGTAATGTTGTAAGAAAGTAATGTCGTAAGTAAGTAATGTCGTAAATAATGTCTTAAGTAATGTTTTAAGATGTCAATACGGCTCTCTTATTGTTTCATGACATCTTAAGACGATCTTGAATATAAGATCTGTCTATGAATACCAGCCTTCGTGTAATTCTTATATGTGATTCAAAGGCCTCTTCATCCTCTTCATCCAGTAATAAAATTGCTACCATGTATATTACCATTTGATTTTATTTTTGTTTTTGGACTGTGCAAAATTATAATTATATTTAGACTCTCTCCGTCTCTGTCTCTCTTTCGCTTTAAAACGAGACAGAGAGAGTTTTACGTCTTGCTTAAAATCAAAGTAATGTTGGTACAACCGGGTCTTAACCTTCAAACTGTAAATTGAATCGGTTCAGTCGGCTGTGATCGGTTCAATTCTTCTGTCGCTTTATTTCTCAGTCTTTCTTTCTCGGATCTCATTTTTCGACAAAAAATTTCTTGCCGAACGAATTCCCGTGAGATGACTCACCTTTTTGTCATGAAAGTTATGGAATCGCGCGGACTGCTCACTTTTCGCATTTTCATTACATTTTACTTATGCGTGATCTACAATGGTAGTAGTAGTGAATGAAAATGTAAGAGTAACAAATTGACCAATCACAGTTGAATGTGAGAAGAATAATCGACTGTGATTTCTTATTCTTACAACCTCATCCATTACTGATACTGTCATTGTACACCACGCATTAGAGTACATAGATCTAAAGCAATATCCTGATTGGCTCATCGGCTTAAGTCCATGCCTTAAGGTTATTGTTACAGAAATTTTGTGTACTAAACCAGTATCCTGATTAGCTTATCAGTTCACGTCTTAAAATTATTGTTAAAGCCGCAGCAAAGACTTCTGCACAATGCATAATGCATAGTGTATAAGCGAATCAGCTAATCAGAATCTTTCCTTTTTTTCCATTCCATCCAAAAAAAGAATTTCGATTGGTTGCCCTTATGCACTATGCATTATGCTTTATGCAAGAGTCTGTGCTGCGACGATTATACAAATTTTGTCTGCGGCGACCCTTTTTACCTATTATGGCATACCGCATACGGTTAAGGCCAATATAAACGCTCCCTAAGTTCACGATGCTCGATGCTCGACGGTTGACGCTCTGATGCACCTTACAATCATAACATTTTTTGATACTATGGTTTGGAACAGAGAGAAACCTTATCCACACAAGTATATTATCATTATTATTGAATGTTTTTGATATTGTTTTTTTCCGGTTTTATTTATTTGTAAGTAATTGATACAATCATCATGGCCACAGACGATTCTTGGAAAACGTCACATTTTCGTCAGAGTGTAGTCGCGATAATGTAAGTCAATTATGTTGGTTAAGTTCATAAAGCAAAAACATTGTTTTATATCAATATTGGTATTAAAAGTTTAATTTTCATTTAAAAAGTAATTTTACCTAAGGTTATTGAATAAATTTATCTTTTACAATGATGTATTGTTATTTACACACATATATATATATTTTTTTATTAGGTGTTGGAATTAATTCGTAGCGTTTTTAATGAAAGAATGTTATTTATTTCACATGAGCATTAAAAAATACATTAATGAAAGTACTTCCCATCACTTTAAAAACGCTACGAATTAATTCCAACACCTAATACATGAAACTTATTAATTTTATATATATATGTGCGAGTCAATAGATTCATTTTAAACCAATTTGCTCTTTTCATTTTTCTTTTTTTTAATATTTATATTTTTTATTTACTTTCTTTTTAATTTTTCTAAAATTATTTTTTATTGTTTCTCCATTTGTTAAAATGTATGTAATGTAGTTGAAAGAAATAACTCTAATTTTTTATTTGATACATAATTGCAAACATTTTATTGATAATAGTGATGAAGCAATACAAGTATCTGGCATGCCTACGACAAAGAATAGCATTGAAATGGAGAATCATGTCTTTCAAAAAGCTAAATCTAAGGTATGTTTAGAATTATACTAAGAACATATTAATTCTACTCTTTGCAGCTATGTTATGTTATACTTTTTGGATTTAAAGTAAAATATATATATTAGTTGTTTTCCATTTTTATACAAGTGATACTGGCAAGGAAAGGTGCCCATCTTAGAAATTTAAAAAATTATAAAATTGACAACACATAGATGATGTCTTGACATGTAATAAGCAACTTTTTTTGCTGCTTAAAGAAGAATTTTAAAAAGAGTTCGATTTTTACCCATGAAGATATAAATGAAAGGAATAGCGTTTTTTTATAGATTTTAATCTCTTGAATAATGTTAACAAAAAGTTTGGAATTGATAGGGGACACTTTGAAAATTGAGTATGAACATGACATTTAAAGAAATTTCAATATTCTTGTTTACTTTTCAAGATATTCCCTATAAACTTTTTAATGATTTTATCATATTTAGGAGGTTAAAGCAAATTCTACTATGCGCTTTTTGTTTCTTATTTCTTGCTTTTTGCTATTTTTTTAACATCTTTTTGCTTCTTATTTAGTTTTTTGTTTTATGTCGCTCGAGATAAAAGTTAACAAATTTCGAAAAAAATGCATAATAAGAAATACAATTGTCGATAAAACGGTTGCAAAGGAGAAAAAAGCAAAAGGTGAAAAACAAGAAACAAGGAACAAAGAGTACATTGTAGAAAAGTTAAAAATCTACAAAAACAATTTTTTGTATTCTTTGAACAAAAATCGGACTTTTAAAAATATTCTTCAAAAAAGGGTAAATTTTTGGTCAAAAAGATAGTAAAGTAAGTAAAAGAAATAGTGTTTTTTGACCTTAATATGAAATTATTAAAAAGTTTGTGGCATTTGGGATACGCCTTGAAACATAAACAAGAATATTGAAATTTCTTTAAATGTATGATGTTCATGTTCAATTTTCAAAGATTTTGAATTTTTTATTAACATTATCTTATTCAGAAGGTCAAATCTATAAAAAATACTATTCCTTTTTCTTACATTTTATGGGTAAAAATTGATTTCTTTTTAACATCTTCCTTTATATCATAAAGGTATAAAATGAATCCCTTAATATTAGTCTATTTTTATTTTATCTTAACAAAAAAAAAACGCGGAATAAAATTTCAGAGAAAAAATTTATTTTTCAAAATGAGATTTATCGATTAGGAAACTTATTAATTGTTTAATTACATGAACAATTCAATTTATGCGCACGAAAAATAAATATATCATAATGTGTAATAAAATATGTAATAATAGTTTTCTTGAAATGAGGTTGTTCTGTTTTTTTTATATATTTTATATCGGAAGCACCTAATATATATTATTAATTGTAAAGCTTCAGCTAACTGTGAATATGATTAAGTGGAACACGTAAATGTATTACACAGTATTAAAAAAAACCACATAAAAATATTAATATTGTGAATATATTGCTCCTGTTTTTTGTTTATGCATATTTTTTTATTATTTTTTAGACAATGAATAAGTTTTTTAATCAGTAAATCTTATTACTTATTAAAAAAAAAATAAATTTTCTCTAAAATTTTATTCTACCTCCTGTTGTTGCTGAATAATAAAATAGAACCGATAAATGAGATAATCTTCAACGGTTAATTTTACTCCCTTAGAGTCTTGGTCTGATTTACGCTCACAACTCTTAAAAATCATTATATCCTGTTGTTTGTCAAATGTTAAACGAAGATAAATGATGCTCATGAACGTTGTCAGCAGAAATCGGATCATGGCCTTGGATAAATTTCTTGGATAAATTTGGAGCAATAAAAAAATTATATGTCAGGATAATGTCTAAATCTAGTTTTCTATTTTATACTCGGATGATACGTCACTACTTGCTCACTTTAATATCAAAGTTATCATGTAACAAATTTATAATCTCATTTTTAATTAGTAATATAGTTCTAAAAATAAATGTACTCTGGTAGTGCTTCAAATAAAATAAGGAAGAGAGGTATTGGTGAAGTGTTCAACATTTTGTTATAGAACATTACATTTACATTTACACATTTGAACAAATTCTTATTCCTTATTCTAATTATAATATAAGCTGTATTTTATCAAATCTGTACCTACTCTTTAGAGACAATTATGGTATACGTATACTGATACGCTAAATAAAATATTGCAAATATTTTATTTCTTTAATTTTTGTAATGTAATACCTTTTTATCTTTTCGGTGTCTTTTTGATAATTTTAAAGGGGAACAAGCTTGGACGCTTTGATTAGCTATATAGCTATCATCATGTTGTCATATTGAAATTCGGGTTTCACTAAATATTTAAATGTTTCCTTTCCTTCTTATCGACTTATTACATAAACATTAATTTTAAATATTAATTTAGAAAGTACTCTGGCGTTGCTAAGTTTCCGAAAAAAGTATCTTGGTATTGCCAGGATCTGATTACACCACTGCTTTAAATATGGATTAATAAGATTTAGTAAAGCATAACACGCGCTCTCGAACTTGTAGGTTGCTTGTAGGTAAAAACTCAATTAAATTTCACTTGTTAAAATGAAAAAGAATATGCATTCAACTAAATTATGACAAATGAGAATTGTCTGAATTTTAATATAAATGGAAACTATTATGTTAAACTTGTTAATTGAGTAAGAGAAGTTCTATTTTCGGTCAACACAAATCTTAGCGTTTAAATATTTTAGTGTAAATTTATACACACGTTTGATTCTGCAAACTTTGTGGCGAAATCTTTTTCATCACTGCTTTCGAAAACTAAAAAAGATTTCTGTGTGTGATTGCAAAATTGTATATAAATTTATGGGCCACTATTAAAAAACTTCCAACGTTATGAGTAGTCGAAATTGTTACTATCTGTACATATAAAACATATTGTTTGCGAAATTTTTATACTTTTATGTTCCTGTATGCAATAAATATTTGTTTTGTAAAATTGCGTTTTTTTAAGCAGTGAAAATTAAAAATCGAAGTTCTCGAAGATACTTATCATAGTTATCTATAAAGATATTTTAGAATGATCTGAAGAAATATTTTATCTTCTCTTATAAGATAATCTTACTATTAGATGAACAAAATAAATTCGGAAAAATTTCGAATAATCTCATGGAAAATATAATGTAATTTTAAATACTGTATAGTAACCTTGGATAATATGAGGCAGTATTTTATGATCTGAAATAATTTGAGATAATATTAGGTAATCTTAAGTAATCCGAGATAATTTAAAGTAATCCATATCAAGAGTAATTTTTGTACACTATGATCACTAATGACCAACCTCTCGTCTGAGTTATCACAATTATATTCTATATATTACCTTAAACGCGTGCAAGCTGTTTAATATTACTAATATGTTTCTATCTTTTTACAGGAAGAATACTTGGGTTTTGTTGCCAGATTGATTCTTCATGTTAGAGAAATGAGTAATATTCTATAAATATCTTATATTAAATATAATAATAAATTAGAAATGTATGAGATTTATCATAAAAGTAATGACTATTTTTATTATGTTAACATTATAAATTAAACGTAGCAAATTAAATTATAAATTTTCTTAACGAATATAATTTACTATGTTAAAGACTACATAATTTGTTAAACACAAACTAAGTAATTGTAAAGTTAAAGTATATTTGTTTCAGAGAAGATGAAATTTACAGCACATGATACTTTTTTCTTACTCGTTCGCTGATCATTAGCTGAATTTGGATGCTTGCTGTTGTATTGCTAGCTTGATTTCACGCGAATTTCCATGCTGGTTGATCAGTTGGAATTTGTTTGACAAGAGGCACTTGACGGAAGTATCTGAATAAATAAATATGAATTACTATAAGCTACTATAGTACATGGTTGGAAAAGTCCAATTGCATTGTTTTTAATTATTGTGAAGAGAATACTTTGATCATGTGACATGTTCTGGTCGACTGTTACATTGAGCCAACACAAAATTATGCAAAAAATAGCATGAAAATCCAGATCAGTCTATAATGTGGCCCGTAATTAAGCTACGCAGTTTCTGGCAAAGCAGACTACATAATTTCCAGCAAGATCATCAGCACAATAACAGTCAAGCAATCCAGTAAAAAAAAGCATCATGTAAAAAAAGCATCAACGCAAATAGGTTCTAAGCTAATGAATCGTTAAATTATTAATGTTATTGCTAATCTTCATTTAATAATTTTTCTTATTTATAAAATTTCAAAGTGTAATTTCCTTTTTCAGTATTTCTTTTTTAAAAGTCTGATTATATTGCGAGATCTTATATGTATTATTTCAATGACATTTTATTCTTTTCATAGATTCTAAAAAGAGTGCAACTGGTAATGCACCAGGCACTGCTGGTACTAATAATCAAGGCATGCCTGATCCAATTGGTGCTCTTCAGACATTAGCACGTCAAGGCACGGGAAATAATCAAATGATGAGCATGGGAGGTCCTAATCATCAGGGTATAATCTCGCAACCACCTACAAATACTGCAACTAATCGTAAGTTATAATTTGCAAAGGAATAATCAGTAGTTGTACTATTATAGTAAATATACGTACATTCTATTTTTAGCAAATGTATCTGCTGCTTTGTTTAATCATTTGTTTTACTTTTCTTTCTGCTTAAGGCTCCTGAGTACTCAGTCAAGAACTTTGCATTGACGGTGACGATACAGACTGGCGAAACCAGTAGCCACACACAAGTACGAGTCCATGTACATGTGTTCTCGGTGCACCGAAGGCGAACACATGTAGATGGTCTCGTGTTCGTGTGTGTGTGTTTGTGCGCGCGCGGGTGCGTGCGTGCACGTGTGCTACAGCGCCACGATAAATGGCTGAACTTATAAGTGTGGAAAAGTGACGTTTGGCGGTGAAATTTATGTTGCATGCCATTTTGTTATTATTTGCTTAATTGTGAAAATATGACTTGTCTCTTATCAAAGTCGTAATTATCGACGAAAACTAAAGTTATCTTGGAATTTTGTATGTAGAAGCGTATTTTTTACTCGTTTCAACAGCTGTCAGACAACAGCCGTATGTTTCTACTCGAGTATAGGCTCACTTTACATGCCTTTTGCGACTGTTGACTGACTGTCAAGGGAGGAAAGGAAAGTTTTCAACGATTTTTACCAATGTTTTAAAGTGATTTCATTATTTAGATTTATCCAAATTGTCTTTACTTATAAATGGCACATAACATAAATTAACGTATCATTCCTCGCTTTTGACGTCACGATTCCAACATAGTCGCGATTACTACTTAGTGTCTAATTTTCTTTTGTGTTTTTTTTATTAAGTAGGTCTGCAAATAATTATAACTCATACTTAAAATGATAACTTATAATTACTAGAATGATTACAATTTCAGTTGGTTTAGAAGTGGAAGTCAGTATAATACGTATTCATCATTGTATGTTTTTCTCGTTTAATTAGCGCAAAATCGCTGAAGCAAAATTATTTGTGCCACTTATGGCAAGGAAATTTTATCTGAAATTTTATATCTTATGAGAGTTTCAAAGATTTATATAATATATGGTAATTTTAAACTGAAGCATTTTGAGAGCAATCATAACAAATGAGTTTGGATTATTTGAAAGCGTTGATGCAGAAAAATTTCACTCAATTAAGAATAAAAGTATAACTTGCTATTAGAAATAGAATTCAGTATAATAAACAGATTAATATATAATTTAATATTTATATGAAACGGAGAAAATCCAAAAAGAAGGAAAATGGGTTAATAAATTGTGCGATGACGTCAATTAAATCACCATTCGTTTTCTATTGCTGAATTGACATAGACAAAAGTCCTTTTTATTATATATATTAATACAATTAACATCGAAGACAAAAAACTTATTACAATTCTAAACGTAAAAAGATATAAATAAATTTCGGCAAATTCTCTTTTAGCATGATTTCTACGCGAAGTGACTTCCCAAGCAGGGGGGAGATGGGATGAGAATCGTTTGGGTTAAAGTTTTAGATATATCAAAGTAGTGCACAGTAAGTTCTTTATTTTGGAAGAGTAGCACATAGTAAGTCCTTTATTTTGGAAGTACTAACCATACTCCAATAATATCAATAATATTAAGCACTTATTGTACTACAGACAACTAAATCGAAATAGTGGTCGAAATAACCAATAGAGAGGTTGTCAGCATTTCAGTTCAGATCAAAGGAACGCGATACTTTGGTATATCTAGAGCTTTAGCTTTGGGTGGAAGTTGTGCACCCCCAAACAGGGAGGGGAAAGATGGGGTGGAAGTCGCTTCGAATGAAATGCACTCCTATGCGCTACTGTATGCTTTTAAAGAAAAAATTTTTTTTCGACCTCTCCGACTTTCACTATTTGAGTCATAACAAAGATTATTATTAACATTGCAGCCGAAAAATGTCGAAATTCGGAAAAGGTCCTATTCTGCGTAATTGACTTTGGTTTATTCCAAATTATTAACTAATTCAATGTCATAAAGTTACTGTTGCATTTCTCACAAGAAAAGTGTTACGTTTATTTCTTAAAACGTGATTTGCTTACATCGTAAATGCTTACATCAATTTCGCGCTTTTATTTAGTCTAATTTTATATTTGTAAAAAAATTTTTTAATACGTAGCTTTTATTAGAACTGTATAAAGCAAGATAACACACAATACTTCGATATTATTTTGAAGTTAAAGTTAGTAATAACACAGGCTCACAAAAAAAAATACTGGGGTAGAGACCCAGCGATTCTTACATATTTTGAGTCGTTGAATACAAACATCGTTGAATCTGACACAAAAATAGAACCATCCAGGACAAATTTTCAATTTAGAAAAAATGGAAAAAATGGATCATTTTTTTCACTCTAGATTGAAAATTTATCCTATTTTGATGTCATTCGTATTCAGCGACTCAAAATACATAAGAATAGTTGGGTCTCCATCTTAGCACTTTTTTTTGTGGGCTTGTGTAATTAACTGACAAGAGAAGTGCGTAAAGTGATAATCGCAAAATGGAATGAATTATATTGGGTCATGTAAAAAGTATCCGCGGTTTTTTGTTACTAGATGTGTTGACCATCAACACCATCTAGTGACAAAAAACCGCGGATACTTTTTAGATGACCCAATATATTAGAAAGGTCTTGTCGAGTAAAGTTCAGCTGTACAATATTTCGCTTGGCGCCTCTAGAAGGTGCTACGTGCAATAGAAGTTATCGGTTTGGTCTTGTATCCCTACACTCTTCTGAGTCAATTCCTTTGACATTGACATATGTCAAGGTTATGACTTCCAACATATTTTAGCCATCGCTTGTTATTCGTTACAAAGTTATTGACATAAGTTTTATAAATAGAATTTTTCAATTTTATGTTTATTTTTATTTTATATTTTATTTTATGTTAAAACTATTATAAAACTTGTCTTAAATTTGTTGACCCACTGCAATGATGCTTTGAAATCTATCAATCCAATCAATTTAACATGGTACAGAGCCCATTGCCGATAGTTTGGCCATGCAACAGGAATTCCCTCCAAACTACATGAACTGCTCCAAACAATATTTGGTTACGGATTGCTATTTTTCCCTGTTGCTCAATATATTTCTTGCGTTTTTCGTTTTATTCCAGAATAAGAGGGCAAAAGAAGAAAAAGAAAAAAGCAAAAAGACTAATGATAACGAAAAAACGTTATATGGAAGTTTATCTATGAGAGTTTTTTTATCGCTAGTACCATGGTCAAAGTTTCAAAATTCAAAATAGCGGATCTAACATGGTGCCCAAAAAAATACATTAAAAGTAAAAAATTAAAAATCAAAAAATAGAAAAATAAAATGCAAAATCCTATCGTAACCTCCCCGTAATGCACTATGGAGTCATGATATGAATAACATTTTACCAGCGAATCACGGAGGTTAGAGTACCCATAATGAAATATCGACTTGTTACATATTTTTTGCTGCAGTTGATCGTCTTCCATACATTTATAAAACTTATTTTATCTATGACTTTTTAACGGGTAACAAGTGATTGCTAAAACATGTTGGAGGTTATTTAAGGTCATGACCTTGACAACGTACGTCGATGTTAGGGTCATCGGAGTTGAGTGTAAGGACACAAGAGTTTTACCAAACTGATAACTTCTGTTGCACATAGCGCCATCAAACGAAGTATTGTACAGCTGAACTTTACTCGACAAGACCTTTCAACAATATATAATTTATTTCAATTGGCAATTACCACTTTGCGTATTACTACTTCCCTTGTAGGTGAATGAATGAGTGCGTAAGAATTAGAGAGGGAGGGAGAGGGAGAGAGAGAGAGAGAGAGAAAGAGATTGATTGATTGATCTTTATTGTGTTGCTTCAATAACTACAATATACAATCTCTATAATGCCTATTTTTTAATTATCCAAATTGCCAGACTTAAACATCCCACATCTACATTGCACTATCCCTCTCTACTCCTCATATGTGGCACTAGCACTCTCTTAAAGTTTTTTAAATCTTTCCTCCTTTCTTATTCGTTAGATAAATTGTTGTACATTTTAAAACCCTCATCATATAACAACATTCTCTGTTCCTCTCTAGTTTTACATCTTTTAATATGTATATTTCCCTCTGATCTTGTTTGTACTCCTTCATCCCTTCTTAGTCGAGAGGAGAGAGCGAGAGAGAGAGAGAGAGAGAGAGAGAGAGAAAGAAAGGAGGCGAAGAGAGAGAGAATTCAATATAATGTAGATGTGTGTACTGTTGTGTGATTGTTGAGTGTAAGCATCCACTTCGGGTATCCCCTGCTTCCGTATTCAACTTGTGATACGCTGTTTCTTTTTATAACTTAAAATGCAAGATTCTGTGTGAATGTATATACTACATATATAGTCTTTTTGAAATGCGTATTGAAATGATTTTTCAATTTTAAAACGCTAATTCTACTAAACTACCGCAGTAAAAATTGACTAACTCACGAGTTAAAATTGACTAAAATCAACAATTTTTTATGCTTTTTTGCATCTTCAAAATGATCTTAATTATGCTGAGTGATATAAAAATCTGTAAGTAATTAATTCTTATTGCGAAAAATATTATAATACCTGAAAGTCGAACCCGGATTGCATTCCGTGCGAGCATCTTAAGCCTTTATGTCTATTTAAGCGACAATAAATAAACAATATAATACATTATAAAATCATATATGTGATAATCCAAACTATCTGACTAGCAAACTAATGTAACTACATCAAATATCAAACTGTTTGACTAACTATCAAAGCCTTAAAAGCTCTAAGTGGATCTTAAATGCTTCTATGATTCTTTGTGATTTTATATACTACGTATGTAGTTCTTTTAAAATCCACTCCGAAATGAGTTTTCAGTCTGGCATCAAAAATTGTTAAATTGCTAGTCAATTTTAACTCGTGATATTACTGCAGTAATTAAAAAATGATAGTTTAGTAGTATTAGCGTTTCAAGACCAAAAAATCCTTCCAGCGCGCGTTTCAAAAGGACCATATATCTAGTATATAAATTCACACAGAATCATAGAAGCATTTAAGATTCAATTAGACCGTTTAAGGCTTTGATTGCTACAGTTTGTGTTATCACACATATACGGTCCTATAATATATTTTATTACAAAGTAAGCTTTGGACAAATTTTTATCAAGGGAAAAATCGTCTCAGAATACGGCCAGGAATATGTCTCTTCAAGGACAAAAGATTATTTTGAATCACCTTGTATATAGAATAAATAAATGTATCTCTCATATAGAATAAATAAACGTATCTCTCATATATTTAGTAAATATACAATTAGATTAAAAGACAGTAAAAAAATGCATAAGCCGGCTTTTCTATAATATTTTAATCAATGATTTTGATGACGTAAATTTGTTTAAGTGGTAACATACTCTAAGCCGAAAACAATAAATATGATAATAATGTTCTCGAGTTACAAACTGAAATATACTTTGAAATGTCAGCAAATCGTTGAATAGATATTAAGCAGGTCATTGGAATAGAAAGCATTTATTGTATTATCGTGTTTGAAAAAAAATCAACATATAATTCCATGAAAATTATAAATGGATCCATTCAATCATTTGTATTATATATCATACATGGATATATATCATATACGGATATTGTCGGATGATCCTTGTTATTTTCTGCCTAACAGAGAAATCCATAATCTGTTAACCACAAGAATCATAATCTGTGTACCAAAAGAAGGTGAAATTATTATGAAAGTATTATGGTACAATTAACTTCAATATATTCAGAGAAATAAAGAGGAGTTATTACATAAAGATTGGATAAAACAACGAGGAGATTTAGAAAAGAAATTTCAAAAGAAAATGAAAGGAAACATGAAAATGCGATAATCGTGTGAAGTTTATATAATATGTGTACAAATATAAAGAACTCGAGGTTATTTTGGCTCGACGATTTTTCGATTCAAGATAACACTCAAATATTGTAGTCTGTTACGTAAATGGTATTATACTTCAGTCCAGGTTAGGTTGGAAAAACCAACCAATCCAGGTGATACCAAAGGCAAACTTAAATTTAGCACGTACTATCCTTTTTCTAAAGAAATATTTGATATAATTAATGATATCAGACGCTTGATAGATGCTTTCATAACTCGTCTTATCATCGTATAATTTGTGCACTATTCGCAAAAAAATACATAAGAATGTGCAATTTTCCATGAATGCAATTGTTATAAAAATAAAACTGACATTTACGGAAAACGTTGGCGTGGCCAAGTGATTTGCAAAAATCAAGCACTAAAGATAACATTGATATAGAACTGAAGTTGAATAAAGATATTCAAGTTTATAATATTGTTTATAAGCATCAGTAGGTCCAAAAAAATGTACAAAAAATCTAAATAAATTGAAGTCAAAGTTGCAAAATTTTTTTATTTTTCTTTGAAAGAAGCATTTGAAAGATTTATTATAGGGGAAAAAAGTTTCACAAATTTATAAAAGTAAAAAACTTATCAGAAAGATTGTCATTGTCATAGATCCAGAGAAACTGCTGGGTATCTTTACGTGGAGCGTGAATTTTCCAACATCTCGAATATTATTATATCTTAATAATGGCCGATCAAATTCTATGTATGGTCAATCGATAGCTTGTAATGTGCCGAATTGTGTAATGAAAATGCATTAATTTTTTTCTATTCGCCCTACGAGTGGATATTGCTACAGAGATAGGTATTGCTACAAATTTTATTCAAATTTTAAGGAACGTTATTGTCATCAACGTCATCTGCCTGGGCTATGAATTACATCTTCAGTCGACAGATAGCAATCTCAATCTTTTTGCTTTACTTTTTAATAACTTTTTCATGATCAAAAATCGACTGATGAAACTGTCCGATGGTCACTCACCATCATGATCTTCATAATCATCATGTGGGAGGGTTAAGGTCATCAGAGGTCAATTGTCCATTTTAATTTTAATATCTTCTTAACAATCAACGATCGACTGATGAAACTGTCCGATGGTCATTCAGGGTCACGACCTTAACAATATGAATCAAGATTATTTTAATTTTTTTGATAACTTCATAACGCGTAATGGGTTACTGCTATAAGCATCCGAAAGTTGTTCAGTGTGATGATCTTCATAGTGTGAGAGGGTCAAGGTCATCGGAAGTCAATTGTCCATTTTTTAATTTTAATATCTTTTTAATAAGCAACGGTCGGCTGCTGAAAGTGCCCGATGATCACTCAGGCACTGACATTATATGTCAAGGTCAGCGTCATCGGAGTTGAATTCTCTATTTTATTTTTAATAATTTTTTAACATGTGAGTGACTGCTAAATCTTCCGAAGGTTGCAGGAAATGTAGAAAAACGAGTATCGTATGCCGCAGGTCTATGTTAAGTATAAATTATTACAATTTGAAAAATGAAATAAAATTAAGTGAAAATTTTTTACCGAAAAGAGTAATTCTAACTGTGATTGTGACGTGAAAAATATTGCAAAAAACTGTAATAAACTTATTGCGAAAAATATTGCCTTGGCCGGGAGTCGAACTCGGATCTCTTGCATTCCGTGCGAGCATTCTAAGCCTTTAGAGACCTTAGCAATATTCCTCTCTATATCGGTTATTGCGAGGAATATTGCTTATTACAGTTTCTTAAGATTAAATTTGGGAAATTTGGGAGATTATTAATATTTCAGATTGATTGCGTTGAAAGTCCGACAACCATATCGGCATGCAATTATCATTTCTGAAATTAATTCATTTATATGAATATATACAATAGTTCAACATTTTAACATTTAGACCGTAGTGGCGCTTCGTATTTAAAGTAAAATTAAAAAATTTAAGTAACAAAATTTTTATGTAAAAACACTTGGCGGTGCTGGACCTAAAAATGAAATAATAAAAACCGTTCAAATATAATAATTTAATTTGAATGCTACATTTATTAAAAAGAAAATTGAATGGTGAATATTTTTAAAATATTACAATGGTATTTCAGTACAGTTAAACCTAATAATTTTCACAACGCACACAAAAGAATTCCAAACTTAAATACTTATGTCCTATACTTAATTCTAATCTGCACGCCTTATTATTCGCTCGCACATATTTAGATTGATTATATTGTACTCCCATCGTATTTTTAAAATTCTTTTAATCCTATATATTATAGACATTATTTATGTCTTAATACATTACATTATTATTGTATTCATGTTTTAGTACGTTATCATAATTTATCATAATTTTTCTTGTGTCACTATAATCAGAGTCGAGACATGAGCGATTCACCTTCGGAATTGGTCAGCGTCATGTTTGGGATCGTGCGATGCGTTAGTGAAAACGTGAGTTTGTATAACGACGTCCCAGCAATGGCATCCTTCTAGTCTCATGTCTCGACTCTTATTGTAATGGCTCTATATTTTTAAATCCAGCAGCGCTAAGTGTTCTTACTTGAAAATTTTTTTATTTATATTTTTTATTTTTGTTCTGTTACGTCCTTAATTCTCTGTGATAACCCTTGGGTTGAAAAGATAACGCAATTTGGATTTCATTTTTTAATTTTGTACAACAGAGTTTTGTGCAACAGAGTTTTGTTCAAGATTTATATATAATTGGATTGAGCGAGGTAACAATTTTTTAAGATTATAATGTAACGCCAATTATATCAGATCTTCTATATACCTGATACCAAATTAAGTATAATTTTTATTTATGGAACTTTAATAGGTAAATACGTATCATTTAGGTTTCATCATATATTTTAAGTTAATAAAATTTTTTTTGCAAAGCACTGACAGCATTTTTTAAAATTTTTTTTAAAAAGATAAATGTATACTCATGCATTTTGCAATGTTTAACGTCTTCTTATAAATAATATATAAATTAATTAATTTTGCACACAATTTGTTCCGAAGTTATAATTACACAAATTCTATATTTAAAATTTTTATGTTTTGTTTAAGTTTTAAATCTTCTGTTTTCAAATGTAATAATTAGTAAAAGAAAAAATAAACACACATCATGAGTAAATTGATTATAATAAATTAATGGATACAAATTATATTTATTTATATTTTCTTTTTGATTTATTATGCATTGATTTTTATACTTTTTTTTTCCTACAATATTACAATATGTCTTAAATTTTTGCTTCAATGTACAAATATATA
The DNA here is from genome assembly GCF_000204515.1 of Acromyrmex echinatior. Next base: position 331,011 of record NW_011626991.1, on the reverse strand, counting down.
TATAGTTTTTATATATATGTATAATTATTTATACATATCTGAAAAATGTACACACATATCTCCAAGTGATAACTAATTTAAACTTTTGTACATTTTTTTAGTTTTGCAAAGTTTAAATCAACGACCTGCCCAACCAATAAATATGCCTGGTATACAAAACAAGATGCCAGGTATGGGTATGATGCCGTCGCAAACTGGTGGTCCAATGAATCACATGGGCCCCATTCAGAATATGCAAAACAATCCTATGCTGACTCAAATGAATCAGATGGGACAAGGAAATATTCCTCCACAAATGAATCAAATGGTGCCTGGACAAATGGGTCAATTAGGCGCTGGACAGATGCAACAAAATATGCAGGTATGTTCTATATACTTATGTTTTTTGTACGTAAATAAGTTATATAAGAATATATAAAAAGGCCAACAAAAGGATGAATCAATGGCATTTTATTTTTATCATAATCTATTCATAGATTATTTTTATCATAGTCCCAGATGCAGACTCAACTACCAGGTCAAATGAATAATCAAATTACGGGACCAATGGGCAATATACAGACTAGTATATCGCAGCAAATGAATCAAATTGGTCCTGGACAATTAGGCCCTGGTCAGATGCAACAGCAGTTAAATCATATTCAAAGAAAAGTATATAATACACTTATCTTTTTAATAATTCTTATTACCAATATCATTAATAATATCTTGGTTGATAATATTCTATCAATATAATTTCCGTTTTTATTTTTAGCCAAGTGAAATGATGAATACTGGATTTCCTGGTCCACGTAATGTTACACCTAATCAATTCTTGAGACAGAGTCCAAGCCCTTCAGCTCCAAGCCCAGCTGGATTGGGAGCACCATCGAGGTAACGTTCACATTCTTTTTAAACATAATGTTTAGGATTGTATGATAGAAATATAAAAGCAATTTTTCATATATATCTGATATAATAACAAAACAATGTATTTCTATAGTAATCAAATGGTAGCCTCGCCTGCTCTAGTACCATCACCAAGTCCTCAGCATGCCATTATGACAGGACCAACTCGATCTGTGAATTCCGTAGGTACGTTCAGATAATCGAGAATTAATAAACATAAAAGGTTAACATAAATAAGAAAAGGAAAAAAATGGTATTATTAAATATATTGAACTATATAACTATATAGGTATGGCACCATCTCCAAGCAGTTCGTTAAATACTCCCGGAGGTGTAGGCGCTACACCAAGTCCTCAGCAAGAAGATCAGGCTTACAGAGACAAAGTTAGACAGTTGAGCAAATACATAGAACCATTACGAAGAATGATTGCCAAGATGAGCAACGAAGGAAGTAAGAAAATAAAATTACATGATTAACATAAATAATAATATTAAAGTGAATGTAATTAGACTTAATTGGATTATAAAACGTTTTCAAGAATAGAAACAATTTTTTTCTATTCTTAAAAAAGTTTTAAAGTATATCGTTTTATGGTTTTGAAATTCTCAAATCAAATGCTTCAATTTGATAAAAAAAACTTTTTATTAGAAAATGAAATAAATACATAATTAAAAAAATATATTACATAATGTGTAATTTATTTCAATTGATTAAATCTTTTTTTTTTTGTATTTTGTGCTCATTTGAGGATATCAAAATCACAAAGCTATATACCTTAGAACTTGTAAAAATATTTTTTCTGTTCTTAAAAACGTTTTACAATCCAGTTAAATGCAATTTTTAAAGGTCTTGTAGGAGATTCTGGGAAAATCCTGAAAATGAGTACATAATAAAAAAAATGAGGTAATTATACATATTAGCGGACACCGCGCCAAACATATATTGACCATATATTGTCAAGGTCAAGGATTCTGAATTACTTTGTCTTAGCAACTAAGTGACGATCTCTTATAGTTTCTATGATATTTAAACTCAAAGATCTATTTATGTGATATATCTTTCTGTTAGAGAATAGACTTCAATATTAGAGAAGAATAAATATGTACTTCATATACTATTTTATTATCAGATACTATTTTATTTCACTCTACTTTCGATTTTCCACGCGAAGCGACTCTCACCTCCCTCCTCCCCTGCAAAGGGGCACCGGACTTCCATAATTGTACTGTTTGACAACATATGTCAAAGTCGCGATCGTCGGCACGGCGTCCCTACAGTGCGCGACTATCAAATATATTTTAAAGCAGGGAATTCTCGTTATATAGTTGAACTTTTTTTCTTAATAATTTTTTAACGAAGTTAATAACTTTTTAACGACGACCGCCACCTAAAATCTGTTGGAGAGCACTCAGGGCTATGACCTTGACAACATATGTCAAGGTCAAGGTCATCGGCGCGATGTTCGTTAATGTATGTAATTACCAAAAATGATTTAATTAATTGAAATGAACTACATAATATGTAGCTTATTTCAATTGATTAAATCATATTTTTTTGTGTTAGATACGCATTTCATTTTTTCTAACAAAGAATTTTTTATTGTCAACAAGAGACATTTGATTCGAGGATGTCAAAATCACAAAGCGATATACTTTAAAACTTCTAAAAAAAATTTTTCTATCGTTAAAAAACATTTTATAATCCAGTTAAATACAACTTTTAAAGGCCCTGTAGGAGGTTCCGGAAAAATTCAAACTGGATCTTGTTCTAGATGAACAGACCTACAATTTGAGAGGACTAACGACCCATTTGAACGCTTGGAACTTTATTAAAATCGACTTTAAACTCGAAATTGTCATTTTTTCCCATTTATTGAACTTTCTTAAGCCAAATATCGTAAAACTAAATGAATTATTGCATCGTTCAGCGACCAAAAAAACATACACTACTATATTTAAAATCCAGGGATGGGTAACTAGTTGAAATGTTAAAAATTAAAAAAAAAGTTAGACAGCTAATAACTTTAAAATTTGCTTAGTTAATTTTAAATGTATTAATTTTTAATTTAATTTAGCTACTTTTAAACTTTAATTTATTAACTTTTTTTACACAAATAAAAAAAAGAAAAAACGCAATTAAGAGTGGTAATTGGTAGTTAGCTAATCAGCTAATTGAGCTAATCAGCTAACTGACGATTACATACATTCCAGACATGGGAATCTGTTGAGACTTACTTGCTGCACTCGATTTCTACTACGTTACAAACATTAGATTGTGAACAATTATTACTATTATTATTGGGGACTGCCGAAGATGGCTTGAATACAGTCGAAACGTTCAGTTTGGTATTTTATGTAATAGATCAGTATATATGATCGAATTATATATGTGTATATGATATTCACACTAATTATCGCGTATTAACGCTCTTAATGCCCGTTTTTTATTCTATTTTTTTATTTGTTAATATGTCAAGAGCCAATTTGAATTAGTTTTAACTTTTTTTAAGTTGAAAATTTTTCTATTTTTCTTAATGCTAATATATTTTTTTTTGTTTTATGAAATCTTAAACATTAGAGAATTAATTTAGAAAAATCAATGATTTTATGAGAAACTCTATAATAAGAGTCACATCATATGGTAGCCTGTTTTTATCGATTCGCTAGATTTTGTCAATTCCCGCTTATATTTAAATCACTAATTTTAGGTATCACAAACATTATATTTCAGCAACATAAATATGAAATGAGCCTTAGATGAAGAATAATTGTAGAAGTTGCACATCTACCCATTTTCTAATTTTTACATATATTTTTTGTAACAAATTCTAGTCGATGTAGTCGTAAACATACATGAACAGTCATTTTGACGCAAGATTTTGACAAAAACACTTTATGTATGTGTGACTCTTATTATATATAAACAACTTACATGTGGATATAAAATTAAATTTGCCTAATAATCTATGTTTGTAAGGGTTATTTAAAGTAACCTCATTTTAAGAAAAATTAGGACATTCTGATTTCAAAAATAATTTTTTTTTAAATATTAAAAATCAACTTTTTTTTAAACTTAAGTTAATTTAATCTTAACTTTTATTAAGTTAATTCTTTATTCCTTCAACTTTCGATTTAATCTTATTAATTTTATAAGTCATTAACTTCAACTTAATTTAGTTTTTAAAAAACATTAACTTATCCCTAACCCTGTTAAAATCTAGTTTAAATATTATATTTTTGCATCAAATCAAACATATATTATAGAAACTTTAATTTAAGAATCATTCCCTAGCGACCTCTAAATCTTAATATTTTTTGATAAAAATTTATTTAGATGACCCAATATATTGTATAATACAAATACATGAAATTATTTTTCATATTTAGATATCTCAACAAGAAAAAAAAAGAAAGTGACACTTTTGATATTACATATGCCTTTTTAATATTAAGAAACGTTGGCATTAGCAATGGATAAAAACACAGCGATAACTCGCAAACTTTCTTTGAAAATAATATCCGTGAAAGTCTAAAAAACGTTATGCCTTTCTAATAAGCAATTTGAATAAATAACTATTGTGAATAATAACTACTGTGAATATAACTACTGTTTATATTTGTCTGTTTTCTATTGTAGATGTTGATAAACTCAGTAAAATGAAAAAGCTCTTAGAAATTCTATCAAACCCCAGTAAACGTATGCCATTGGATACGTTGCTAAAATGTGAAGTTGTCTTGGAAAAATTAGATTTTAAGAGAGGAGACAGTAGTGTGGGACCGCCAGTAACAACATTGAAGGAGCACCAAATTTTCAGTCCATTATTAGAAGCCGTAAGCGCACATCTCCAAAGTCCGGTAATCAATCATACATTGCAACGCACTTTTGGACCATGTTTGGATGCATTATTTGGACCAGAGATAAAGTAAGAATGCATTCATATATAAAAATCGTTTACATTTTTTAATTTTATGTAATAAATTTATAAAAATTGAAATATATTCTATGATCTGTAAAAATAGAAATTTGCCACCACCTTTGAAGAAGCAAAAAATAGAGGAATCATCTAGCGAAATACCAGACGTATTACAAGGAGAAATAGCTAGATTGGACCAACGATTTAAAGTATGTAATATCAGCTTCTAAGCTTATTTACAATTTATTTTATGTAAAATTTTCAAAATAAACATAAATTTTTGATAAAATTTATGCTTATTTATTAGGAGTACAAATTAGTTCGGTTAATATTTTTGTGTTCAAAAATGCATTTATTTCAAAACAAAATGAATGAACAGATTAATTAAAGTATTGTCCATCGCTTGCTACTACTTTTCCCCATCTCTCAGGCAATTTTCGATTTCTGCGAAAGAAGTGAACCGATGACTTGCCAAATCGTGCTGCATCCTTCGGGACAACCAGTAATCAGAAGAAGCAATGTCCGGAGAATACGGCGAGTGCGGTAAAACATCCCACTTGTGCGTTTCCAAATATTTTTTTACGACTTTAGCGACATGAGGCCGAACGTTGTCATGAAGAAAAATAACTTTATCATGTCTTTGCTCGTATTCCGGCCGTTTTTCTCGCAATGCACAGCTCAAACGAATCAATTGTAGCCAATACCGATCGCCCGTAATGGAATCGTCAAGTTTCAGCAGCTCATAGCAAACAACACTCTTTTGGTCCCACCAAATACAGAGCATGATCTTCGAACCATGAATGTTCGGCTTTGGTGTTGATGTTGAGGTCGATGGCAATAATTGACCGGGCTTAGCGTAGTATTTTTTCTTCTTGGGGTTGTAGAATATCCACTTCTCATTTCCAGTCACAATCCGATGCAAAAAACCTTTTCTTGATTGTCTTTGAATCAGCTGTTTCGCAAGTGAAAAATCGCCTTTCAACGTCTCTCGGTTTCAGTTCATAAGGCATCCAATTTCCTTGTTTTTCAATTATTCCCATGGCTCTCAATCGTGCAGAAACGGCTTGTTGAGTTACTCCCAATGATTCTGCAAGCTCCTCTTGCGTTTGACTCTGATCTTCTTCGAGTAATGCCTCTAATTCTTTGTCTTCGAATTTTTTTGGCTGTCCAGAGCGAGGCTTGTCTTCAACGTTGAAATCTCCATCCTTGAAACCATTCCCTACATGATTTATCAATTGGAGCAGTGTCGCTATAAACTTTGACAAGCATTCGATGGGCTTCAACTACACTTTTCTTCCAATTAAAGCAAAAAATTAGATCCAGCAAATACTGCTTGGTTAACACAAAATTCGACATTTCAAACACAGTAAAAATCAAGGTTTTTGTATGAAACTCAAAGCGATATAAATTGAATATTATTAGCAGATGTCTAACCTCTCTGAAAACGCCAAAATCAGTTGTCACTATGAACCATTCACAACAGCCGGAGCCAGCTTTTGCAAAATTAACCGAACTAATTTGTACTCCCAATACTTTGAAAGTTTTAACACTGGTGTTAAAACTTTTTACCTATAAAAATGTTTTAATTTTATAATTCGTAAATTTTGTTAAAATTTTTTATATGTAAAATGATATACCAAATTACGCATTTTATATCTTTATAATTAAATATAATTAAATATAATTAATTATAATTAATTAATTATTATTAATCATGCAATTTTCATTTTAGGTCAGTCTAGACCCTGCGCAGCAAAGTGGATCGAGATGCATACAATTAATATGTTGGCTTGACGATCGTCATCTTCCATGCGTTCCACCGATCTCAGTTACAGTTCCTGCAGACTATCCTTCAACACCGCCTCGTTGCGTCATGGCACCACACGAATATGAAGCAACGACATTTCTGTGTGCCGTACAAAAGGCCCTAAACATCCGCATCGCAAAATTGCCGCGCCGTTTCTCTCTTTCTCAACTATTGGACACATGGGAAATGAGTGTGCGACAAGCCAGCGCACCAAAGGAAATGTCTATTACTGCCAGTACAGTCTTGATGGGTTTATAGTACAAATCGCGTAAATATCTGATAACATTAAAAATGAATTGGTTAATGATAGTCAAAAACATTAGACAATAACATAAGTAAATAAAAAATATTGATTTGTTTTTTATATATTACTGGTCTTATGTAACAAGCTTATTGCAAAGAAAAATACTCATAAACACTACGAAAATCTATATATTATAGTATTGTAATGAAATAAGCATATACTCTTCAAAAATTCATATTATAACCTTTTGTTAATACCTGTAATATTAATCACAGATCTAATTCCTATATTTGTTATTTTAAAAAAGTATTTTTATATTTTTCCATTAGGCATTTCTTTTTAACAAATTGAACATGAAAAACATTTATCATTGATTGCTTTAGATTTATAGTATATCTATGAAATTGTTTTATTAACCCTCAGTACCCATCTCAAAAAGTCCTATCTACCCACATCTGAGTATTTGTAACCCATTTTGTTTTCTTTTGCTTGTATCTCAGATTGTAGTGCATCGATTTTAACTAATTTTTTTTCTATTGTTTTTAATCTATCGTTAAAGATTGAAAAAAAATGAATTTTTAGTCAGAAAGTCTAAAATGTAGCACAAAAGATATTTTGCAATAAGAGAAAAAGGATCAGAAAAAAACATCTAAACTATGAAAATCGAGGGAGGGGAGGGGTTGCGCTAACCCTTTGTAAGTACTGAGGGTTAAATATATATTTTTTTCAATTTTATATAACACTAATTAATTACATTATAGTAAAGTGGCAGTTTTTCCTAATATATGTTTATGTATATATCCGTGTATGTAGATATAAATGTATAATACATATATAATGAAATCATGTAATTTACTGATTTATTAGATAAATACATTTCTATAAAATTTTTGGCAATTTTATAATTACAGGTTATGTTATGTTGGTAAACATGAAAAATACAAATGTCTTTTTATACAATTATTTGTAATTTTATAAAAATTAATTATTTTATCGCACAATTATATATTACATTACACAGAGTAGAACGGGGCTATTTGAGCATAAAGGCAAATTGATCAAATGCAAATATATAAACAAAAATATATAGATACGTCTATGCTTGCATAATGTAACACTAAGTCAGAGATTACTGTGTCTTTATACAATAATCTGTGTCCGGCTGTCAACAGCCAAATGCTTTTTCGGTTTTATATATCAAAAGTAAAATTATTAGGTGAGTATTCTTTTAGTTCTACATGGTAATTAAAGCGATTAATAACATCAAATGTATTTTTTGGATATAAGTTATTATCGTATTTTTTAACTTTAATGTTCAACTTGCTATTTTATTTATGATTTTTCAGTTATAAAAAAGTATTTCAGTCAACACCGACATGGGGCTTGTTGGGTCAGTATCTCATAACTAATCTTATAAATTCAGCTGCTTAAATGAAATCTGTCTTTATCATGCTTCTTATTTTATATTAAATATATTTTACTTTTATTTATTATTATAAAGAGTTTTAGTTTTTCTAATTATGTTAATTAAAGCATTTAAAAAAAGACTATTATACAAATTATTATACTTAAGATGAAAATAATAAAAATTTGATAATAATATACATACAATCCTTTCCGTTTTTAATAATATATTTAATAATCTCATTAAATGATTATTTTCATGACTCAATTTATTTTTCGAGGATGCTCAACATGCCCCTTAAACACATTGATTCAGTTTGCATCCTTTGTTCCTTGTAATTAACGTAATTTTGTTCTTATTTACAATCTACATTAATAAGTACTTAATTATTGAGTCAGATGAACATGCAACGTTTTAAAGCATTTACCATTAGTCTGTCGTAATTGTGTGAAGATTTATAATAACTTAAAGAAAAAGTGTCAACTCTGGCTCCATTCTACCCTATATTAATGGTTAGGATAAACTAACAGTAAATGACCGAATTGTTGAATTTATGTGTACGTTTAGGGATAATTCTGTAATAAATTCACTTATAATAAAAGAACAACTGTTAAAATTACATATTAACATAATTATATTTAATTTTCTTTTAGATATTCATAAAAATAATTATTTTTTTTTATTGTAATTATTTTTAAATTAATTATAAAGTGCAACACAAGTGCATGAAAATCCAGTAGAGTAGATGATCGCATACACTTATCGAATGACCGAGTACGAGCTAGTAAATGACTAGTTAGTTGAAACCTTGGTTAAATACTGAAATTTCACAGGAAATAATAAAAAAATTATTAAAATACTATATACTTATATCTATGTACTTATATAAATTGATAGGATAGATAATTCGATAAATATGACAAAGGATCATTTTATTTGAAGGATTACATTTCTTTTTTGTTAAGAAGATATTTTTATTCGAAGTTAAAAAATTTGAAGTAAACATGTTGCTATTAAAATAATATTATTTTTAAAACATTTACATATCATGTGTAAATTTAACTTAAAATAATAAGTCTCATGTAATCACAGAAAAAAAAACTTAAAGATTATTAAATTTAATTTTAAATAATCAGTCTCATGTAATCACGTACAGACACAAATTAAAAGTAATTAACGTATTATACATTAAATTCTTTTGAAGCATATTATTTATAATCTGAAGCGTTTATAATGTTAAATGTTACATATAAACAATATTTTTTGGAGTGTAACTGAAATCTATAAAATATAATGACGAGAAAAAGGCATTGAAAATTTATATTACTCAGGATCATTTGTTTCAGTTATTGTATTATTTGCAAAACTGTTTATAATATTTTTCAATATCTTTTGGTATAACTAACATTAGCACTATGATTTTCCAAATTCAAAGATTCAGTTTTTCTTTTCTAGAGAAGTAATTCTGTCTTAGCTTCTTTTTCTTTCTTTTTAATTTCCATCTCTGCCTGCTTTTTCAACCTTGATTCTTTTTTAATTGTTATTTCTTTTTTTTCAATTTCTTATTCTTCTTGCTTAATTTTTTTCTTAATTTCTCTTTCGAATTTTCGAAGTTCCTTCTGACGTTTTGCTTTTTCCATTCCTCAGAACTAATAGCATAAATTTTAGGCTTTTATTTATTTCCTTCTTTTTTGGAGTTTCTATAGGAAACTACAAAAGGAAATACAAGGAAAGTGTAATTTCTGTTTCCAGAATTTGTTTACATCAACAATTTCGTGTGAATTTTCTATAATGATTTCACTTATTGTTAAATCTCTTTTTGCAAAGATGACTCATCAAACAAAAAATTTTGACGACAATCTTTTTCTGCTAATAAATTTACTGATTCGCACTGAACTTTTTTAATATCAGCATTATAAACCATATGTTTCCGATTCTCATTATATTCTTGTTTAGTAAGATCTTAAAAAGGAAATCATTATTATTCTATTTTTTAAATTATCTCAAAATCAAAATTATATAATGTTTTTGAGTTTGCTCCGACCTGGGTGGATAATACTTTATTATTGATTTTGTATATAATGCCAACTAATAGTATAACATATAACGTCGTTAGTCCAACTTAGGTCGGTACAAATACGCTTGGGTAAAAAATGCTAATAGAATAAAATATTCTTGATGCAATAATATTGACAAATTTCTCAAAGTTAGAAAATGAACATTTTAATCCAGAGTAAAGTTCGTTATCCATTATGCTAAGCAATTCCATAATATTTTTATTATTCAATGATTCATCAGGTAAGAAATTCCGGCAACAATCTTTTTCTAATAAATTTCCTGGTTCATTATTAATTTTTTAAATAGGAGTATCACAAATTACTATATGTTTTCTAATTCTTATTATTCTCCAGTAAATTATATTCTTGTAAGATTTTAAAAAGAAAACTATTATTCTTATATTTTTAAAATTATCTCAAAAATCAAAATATATATAGTGTTTTCGATGCGAGAGAGTTTGCTCCAATCTAGGTAGATAATGCTCTATTATTGGTTTAGCATATAATGCCAATCAATAGTATAACATTAATCCAACTTAGTTCAGTGCAAGTCCGCTTGGGTCGAAAATGATAACAAAATATTCTTACCTGATGCAACAGTATTGACAAATTTCTCAGAGTTAGAAAGAGAACATTTTAATCCAGAATCAAGTTCGTTATCCGTTACACTAAGCAATCTCGAAATATTGTATTTTCATTACTCGATTGTATATTCTCTTCCATATCATTCTCTATCAATAGATTTTGAGTGACATCTAGTATTAGAATTTCGTTATTCGAAAATCGTTCATTGAAATAATTCTTTTCACTGATATTTCTTGATTGATGTTTTTTTAGAGTAGAGTGTATATTTTATAAAATGTTAATTATTTTATTTAATGAAGTATAATATCTTTGAATTTTTTCTATATATCTGAATTTTTTCTTACATATTGAATAAAACAATTTCTGTTTGTGGAAGTCAGTTTGTGTCAATGTCCGTTTAATTGATAAGCTATTTCTAATCGATCTAAAATATCTTGGGGTACATTTGATTTAACATTCAGTAAAATATCTTTCAAAGTTGTATTTTCTTCAACTTGTAAGATAGATCCTTTCATCAATTTACGTCTATATGCAAATCTACAAAAGAACGGTTTATAATTGAGCCAATAGGGAGTTTGCATGAAAAAAATAAAACATTTTTTTTGGAGTCATTATGGAAATATACATTATTATAAATTTATGTATAATATAAAATTTAATAATATTTGAAATTTGAGAAAACAATTTTAATTGGCTAACAAGTACGTGACGTCACATTGCAATAAATCGTCTGCAATCGTCTGCTTACGCTGGAAGGTTAAAGCGAAATCTTAAAAATCTCTTCTTTAAAATCTCTTTATAAATTAAGAATATTAAAATAAAATGTCAACTGGATTCAGGATTCATTAAAGTCGATTCAATTTGAATTTACCAAAAATAACTGTATTTATGATGTGAGAGTACAATGTTAGTGATGAGCGATATAATGCTCCAGAAGTTCGAGAAATAAAAGCAACTTTATAAGTACATTTTTATTATTACAGTAATTTTTTCAATTTTATTTTAAGTAGCACGAATAAATATTATAATTAATATATCTTTGTATCATAGATCATCAAGAGAAAATGACACTGACCCCGTTATAGCGGAATATAAGGATCTATATAGATTATGTTAACTGAATACCGTGTTCGAGAAAAAGATTATATTATAATATAATCTGTATTATTGACGAAAAAAAAGAAATAGTTCAAGAGCATGCCTTGAATGCGTGCAGCATTAGAAAGTTAAAATATTTGAGAGCAATAGTTTAAAAAATAATTAAATTTTTATTTCATAGAAGTAATAATTCAATAAACAGTCGTTTAAATAACCTTACAGAACCGTTATTTGCGACTTTAAAAATACAAAGTAAAATAAATCCAAGACAAAAGTTTATATATATAGTAATACATATTTGTAACAAAATAAATATGTATATAAGTTTCTATAAATAAATTGAATTTAATTATAGAAGAATGTAAGCATGATATAGTCTTCTTAAAGAGAGATGCTGGAGTGCCCTGTTTTACCAACGAAGTATAATTAATTTTCCCGGCTCATTTCTCTTAATTGCACTTACGGATTGAAAAGTCCTTCTCTACAATTAAAATACCGACAATAACACTGGCTGCCACAAGCTACAACTTAATACGAAAAGGAAAGAAAATTAAAAATTGTAGTTTTGTCACCGGCTCCTGCAGTCAACTCGTCGCAGTATGTGCTGCATATAAGAGTTTCAAATTTTACTCGTTTAAAATAAGTAGCTAGCAGTCTACAGAGAATCTCGAAGAACAATACTATGCTTGAAGAAGTGAGCTAAGAGCTTTAATATAAGAGAACAGAGTCGCCAAAAATTTCGTTCGTATATTATGAATAAAATTGACATGAAGTCATGGCACCGAGCATTATTTTAGTTCCTCGATATTGCGACAGCGGTGTTGTTATCAAGTATGCCTTAGAGAGCCTACAATCAGAGTGACGTCATACGGGTATCACTTGTGATTGGTCCGCCATGTTTTAGCCATTCCCACCAGTTTTTTAAACGCATTATTTTCTAAATTTTGAATTCGTTGTTAAAAAATACTCAAAAATTGTGACAAATTAAAAAATGATAATAAATAAATATTGTATATAAAATAATAAAACTTTTACATATATTATTTATTATAAAATTTCATTTATTTTGTACTATTGCAATATTGTATATTTTGTAATATTGCACATTACTTTATACAAAACGTTATTTATTGCACATTATTTGCGTTATTAAATGCGCTAGTTTATTATTCATTCTCTGTTCCTACATTTTAGGAGCAAAATGCATCTGTAATAATATAAAAGAAATCAAAAATTCAGAAAAATATTATATATGTATATACCATTTCATAAAATATTATATATTAAATATCGTAATTATCATATTATTTGATTTAGATTCACAATGCAATGACATACAATATAATTGAAAAGATTACGACAAAAAGAGAAAGAATTAAATTCGTAATGTGATAACTATACATATACTTAGTGCCAAGACACTACCGTGTCTTCAGATATTATAATTAATCTATATATATTTTATGTTACATTTTTATTTTAATATTTTAAATACATTATTTATAAAGAATAAATTACTTTACCTCACATACAGATGAATGATTTTTTGATGGTGTCAATTTTTATATTTGCCATTTATACTCTTTAATCAATTCATTCGGCGTTGTGTGTCTTTCGGAATTATTCTCATAACATATCCTTTTTTTAATGAATTGTTACAAAATGGTATTGTACATCCAACCATATTTCTAAAATAATTTCAATAATTTTATTTTTATCAATGTACCTTTACGTATCTATGTCGTTCAATGCTGTTGCACCTAACCCTAAAACTGACAGTCTTGGATAGACTGAGATCGTATATCTCTTTCTCTCTCGCAGAATTTCGTTAAAATATGACGTCATCTCTCTCGTATGGCGCCACTCTGATTATAGACTCTCTAGTATGCTTCGCTGGATCAGCAGAAACGATCAAATTATCGCTATTCATGTCCGTAATAAGCTTCTTACGCCCTGATCAAAATTTTTTCTTTTGAGAGGAAAAATAATAAAAAAATATGATATTAGTTATTTCAATTTTTATGTACAAATAATATCTTTATAAACAAGAAATATTATTCAATACAATATTATATACATATATTATATTATTTTCGGTTGCTTTTCGAATGCCGAAGAGTTGAGCAGCAATTTCACTCGTAGCATACAAATGAAATTTTCGTAGACTCCGTTCTTTTATACTAAAGCTCTTAACTCATTTCTACAAGCATAGTATTGTTTTCTGTGGGGCGTCAGCTACTTATTTCAAAGTCTGAAATTGTTATATACAGCACATTTTTTATTTGGCTCGGATGTCAAAGTGTCAAACGACACTTAGGAAGCGTCATTTCTCTCATCGTCCGCAAATATAGAAATAGATTGAATCATTATGTAAACCAGCAATATATTAAAATACTTTCTCAGCAATTTCGGCCATGTATAAATAAGAGGAGAAGGGATACATTATAGATAATGTAAGTTTTAATAAATTATTAGGTGTTGGAATTAATTCGTAGCGTTTTTAATGAAAGAATGTTATTTATTTCACATGAGCATTAAAAAATACATTAATGAAAGTACTTCCCATCACTTGTAAAACGCTACGAATTAATTCCAACACCTAATATATTAATCGTATATCTCTCCAATTTATGTATAATAGCAAAAATAATTTCAAAACACGATAATTTACGAGATATTGACATTTCCATGATTTTGTACATGTACATACATACATACATACAAAAAATTTTTACTTTTCACGTTTTCGCCGTAAGGAAAAAGATATATAATCGATACCATGGTCACATTACCTTCTTCTTAGTGACTATGAGAAAAAGATAACGTGATTTTAGCGTTCACCGTATCTGGATCATGTTATTGAAAAAACTCTGTTATCTTTGCAGCTCTATTAATGATGCGTCTTTTAAGTGCATTTTCCAGATTTATTCCACTAAAAAATAATACAAACTGATGATCAAATATATGACGCGGTAAAATTCTATATTAAAATAATAAAATTGAAAATCTTAATCAGACTCTCACTACTTAAAATAATAACAATAGTAATTTAAGGCTAATAAGAGTTAACACAAGACGAGGTGCGTAATTTTAATGTGGAATGATGACTTAACTCCAATAACTCTATGATATCTTCTTTATTCAACATGCCTTCTTTATTCACATATTGAATAAAGAAGACATTACGGAGTTATTCATCATTGGAGTTAAGTCATCATTCCACATTAAAATTGCGCATCTCGTCCTATGTCGACTCTTATTATCCTTAAATTGGTATTATTATTATTTTATATTAAAAGATATTACATTCTGTGACACATAAGCGTGATCACTAATTCTTTGAAAGAAAACCGAACATCATAAAAATAATAAAGTAATATTTTAAAAATACATCCAGTAAAATGTATTTATTTATTAATATGATGTTCAATCACCATTAAGAAAATAACATTTATGTAGGAAGGAAAATATTTTCATGATAATTTGCTAGAAGGTATAGTCGTAACATATTTCTTACTCTCTTCTACTGTGCTTCTGAGATGCATCCGCGCGCGAGCCAGCGGTTCGGCTGTCGAGCGTTGAGCAATTGTGAGGGAAAAGTAGGCAATACTTCAGAAATCGTCCCGAACCGTGCAATTAATTCCGAGCACATTGAAGTACACATATAATTTCTAATTTTATAAAAATATATTTGAAGTAATATGTTTATTGATAAAAAAAACTTACTTATAAAAAAAAATATGAAAAAAAGGAAAAAGCAGGATCGAATATAGAATTTTCAACATTCTGATCTTGTACCTAATGTTCAAGACCACATTGAGTTCTTGCGGATCATATCTATGAACGCAGTATATAAAGCGTACGGAAAATCGTGAAAATGAGATGATTAATAAAATTATAAGGATGATGTCAATATCTTATAATTCACAAATTAAAAAGTTCTTACGTGTTGTGCAATATAGAAATAATTTTTTATTGCCTATTGATGTAATTCGGTATGCAACTCGACGGCTCACGTAAAGGAGCAATGTCTCGCATCATGTGTTAGCGCCAAAACACTACCGTGTCTCCAGATCCTTCCAAATTAATTTGTTGATTTAATTGTTGATTTAAAATTTAAAAATACACGTATAAAGTAATTATATAAAAATATATTTTGATAATGATATTAAAGATATGTTTATTAATAATGTTATTTATTTAAAAAAAAAAATTATGAAAAGAAGAAAAAAGTAGGAGCATAGGATCTTCAATATTCTGATCTCATACCTAAGAGACCACGCCCGAGACCACGCTGAGTTCTTGCGGATCACTTTTACGAATGCAATACATAAAGCACACGGAAAATCGTAAACTATATCTCATCAATTATCACGTTGAAATCATTTTTGCTATTATACGTTAATGAGAAAGGTATATGATTAATCCTTTTTTTGCAATATCGTGTGAGACTCGTGTTAAGGAAATCGGGCCAAACATAAACAATACGTTTCAGACTGTTGATTATGACACGCGCCATCGGAATTTAAATCACAAGGCAAGGGATTAATATAATTTAATAAAAATTATGTATTATCTAGAATGTCTCTTTCTTCCTTATGATACACGCCAAACAGCTGATATCGCCGAGAAAGTATTTTCGGTCGCTAGAAACAAGCAACCACAGAGAAAAGGACAGACTCTGAGGGACAGACTCGCTGTTTTGCTAGACGAGTCCAACTCGGCATGTGTCCGCGCGGAGACTCACTGATTACAATCGGAGCTTCTATTCCTTTTTGTTTTTTTCTCTGTCTCGCTTTATCGAGACGATGGAAAATAAAAGAATTTGAAATCACAAACATGGATGAACAATTCTCCGTTTTTTTTTTTGACAGACTTTGATTTCTTGGACTAATATTTGATACTCCAGCAGACGTGAAAATCTCCAATTTTATAAACTTTTTACGTCTGCTAGAGTATCGAATATTAGTTCAAGAAACCGAAGTCTGACAAAAAAAAAAACGGAGAACTGGCAACCGTGTTTATGATTTATAATAAAATTCTTTTATTTTCCTTTTATTAAGTTATATTAATCATATATCTTTCTTATTAACATATAATAGCAAAAATGATTTCAAAACCTGATAGTTGACGAGATATATCAGGCGTACAAGTATGAAGTGCGGATTTGAGACAACAGATGGTGCACTAATGCAATGTGTAGTATAAAGATTTGACGTATATGCCATTTTGTTGTGCCATCAACAAGTGTCAAACGCGCATAAGTGATAAATTGAAAATTTGCATAGTATTGTTTTGTTGTGTTCAATATGTCGAAATTTGTGCCAAATAAAGAGTATTCGTGGATAGGATTAATTTTTTGTTTTCATTTGAAGAAAACTGCTGTGAATCATACCGATTACTTCGAGAAGCTTATAGTGAACATGCTCCATCGCAAAATACGTGTGAACGTATTTCGGCGTTTCAAAAGCGGTGATTTCGATGTTGCAGACAAGAAATACAGAAAATCAAAAAGGTACGAAGATGTAGAATTGCAAGCATTGTTGGACGAAGACGAACACAAAAACAAGCTTGCTCGCAGAGCAATTAAGCGTTAGTCAACAAGCTGTTTCCAATCGCCTACGAGAGATGGGAAAGATTTAGAAGGTCGGCAGATGGATACCACATGAGTTGAACGAAAGGCAGATGGAGAGGCGCAAAAGCACATGTAAAATTTTGCTCGAACGGTACAAAAGAAAGTCGTTCTTGTATCGTATCGTTACTGGGGATGAAAAGTGGATATATCTTGAGAATCCCAAGCGCAAAAAATCATGGGTAGACCCAGGCACACCATCCACATCGACCGCAAGACCGAATCACTTTGGCAGGAAGATGCTTTGTGTTTGTTGGGACCAGAAGTGGTATGGTCTATTATGAGCTGTTAAAGCCTGAAATGGTTAATACCAAACACTACAAACAACAATTTTGAACCGTTCGCTCCTCGAAAAACGACCAGAATATCGAAAAAGGCAACACAAGATCATTTTTCTCCATGACAATGCTCCATCACATACGGCAAAACCGGCTCGCGACACGTTGGCAGCACTCAGCTGGGAAGTGCTAGCCCATGCGGCTTACTCACCAGACTTGGCTCCTTCCGATTACCACTTGTTTGCATCGATGAGTCACACACTTGCTGAGCAGCGCTTTGGTTCGTACGAAGATATAAAAAAATGGCTCGCTGAATGGTTCGCGGCAAAAGGGGAAGATTTTTCCTGACGTGGTATCCACAAATTACCCGAAAGATGGTAAAAATGTGTAACTAGCAATGGAGCATACTTTGAATAAACCACTTTTTATCATTCTTCCGAATTTAACGTGTTTTTTTTTTAAAATCCGCGTTTCATATTTGTACACCTGGTAATTTACGATTTTCTGTGTGCATTACGGCGTTCGTAGAGGTGATCTGCAAGACCACTTAGCGTGGTCTCAGGCATTAAGTGCGAGATCAGAATATTGAAGAGCGTAAGATCTTACGCTCCTCCTGCTTTTTTCTTTTTTTCTTTTTTTTTTAATAAATAACGTTATTAATAAACATATTATCTCCAAACATATTTTTTATAAAATTATAGAAATTATACATGTACTTCAGTGTGCTCGAAATTAGTTGTGCATTTTGGACCGATTTCTAAAGTGCTGCCTACTTTTCCTTCACAACCATTCAACCGAAGGCCGAACCACTGGATCAT
Organism: Acromyrmex echinatior; assembly: GCF_000204515.1. The sequence goes on along the minus strand of NW_011626991.1, from coordinate 312,285 downwards.
ACGCGGACGTGCATCTCAATAGCGTCGCAGTATAAAAAAAAACTGCGATCATACTTTCCAGCAAATTATCATGAAAATATTTTCCTTATCTGGCCATCTGTTTGGCCATTTTTTTTAGGAAAACCTAGAGAATGCACTTAAATGATACATCAATAATAGAACTTCAAAGATAATAGAGAGTTTTTGTAATAACGTGGATCTAGATACGGTGAAAGCCTTTTCTTAATTAGTCGCCAAGAAGAAGATAACATGACCATGATATCAATTGTGTATCTTTTTTCTTAGTATAAAAACATGAAAAGTGAAAATTTTTTGTATGTATGTATGTATGTATATGTACATGCATACATATACTGTTTTGCGTGACGCTGTACACGTAGAAAAATAACAACGTTATACGAGTCAATCAGCTGTAAACAATATGATCCACGTTCACAGTATCGTTGCCGCGCAACAGTATTATTATTGCCAATTCAGTGTAATAGTGTAGTAGTGTTCTATACATATATATGTATGTATATATATATATGTATTAGGTGTTGGAATTAATTCGTAGCGTTTTTTAATGAAAGAATGTTATTTATTTCACATGAGCATTAAAAAATACATTAATGAAAGTACTTCCCATCACTTGTAAAACGCTACGAATTAATTCCAACACCTAATATATATATATATATATATGTAAGGTGTTAGTTAAGTATGTTGCCATAGTCAACAGATTCTTTGGTTTATTTCAAATAAAAAATAAAATCCATATAAACATGTATCCTAAACGGCTTAGTTTCCGAAATAAAAAAATTTAAACGTGTAGTAATAATCTGTTTATTTGAAAGAAATACAGCTTAAATTAGTCAAAAACTAGTCAAACAGAAAAACAAAAACAGGCTTCAGTTATTCTGATGAAATAAAACAATTAGATGAATTGTTAAAAATATCCATTTTACGCCATCCATCGAACCTTCTTCTCAAAGATTGACGTACACGCTCGAAGATAGCAGATTACGTAGTGACTCGTTTGAAGCAACTATTCGATTCCTCAAATCATTTTCAATGGAGTGGTATAAATCAATAATTTCAGATATCCTCAAAGGAAATAATCCAAAGGATTTAAGTCTGATCTAGGGTTGTCGAGCACATAGCGCTCGGTCCATTCATGGCTGGGTGACAGGGAATCGTAAGTTGTGGTACTTGATTCCATTTATTCGAAGAAATTTTTTAAATAATGTCGACGTGAACTGAGTGCCATTGTCTGACACAACCGTGATTGGAATGCCGTAAGTAGCAAACAGTTCGTCGAGCATTTCAATTGTCGAGGTAGATGTAATCGAATTCGTGACTTTCACCAACCACTTGCTGTAGCATCCATAATAATCAATATCATCTTGTCTACGATGGGATCCGTATTATCAATGTGAATCCTTTCCCAGGATCCTTTGGGGTACTCCCAGTGATGTTCGCGGTATTTCAATGGTGTGTGTGCGTGCATTCTGTGCATGTTTTTAGTAATTCGATATACCTGGTTAGAAAACAAAAGAGCAAGGCCTTTCATCTTGACTACGTAGGCTGCATGCAGGTCAGCGAAGATTGCTAATCTCAAAGCTGGAAGTATGATGACCAGGTATATAAATATGAAACCGGAATTTTTTAATAGAAAATACACGTTTATTGCATGAAAATGATAAAAAATATTTTATTCGAGTATTGCCCATCGTTAGCTATACATTTTTCCCACCCCCCTGTCTGACAATTTGTGGATGTCGTGACTGAACTCTGTACTACTGGTAGGTGCATGTATGCATCAGTAATGTCTAAGTGGCAGAACATTTCTACATCTCGCATCCGATTAAATAAGTGTTCGGCTCTCGGGATCGGATATTCGTCTATAATAATGCGTGAATTTAGTATGAGTTTATAATCGCCTGTTATTCGAAGTTTCCCATTTTGTTTCATTACTATATGTGTTATCGACGCCCACTCTGAATGCCCGACTCTTTCATAAAGATGGTATTTTGGTGTTGATTTCCTTGGCGTTGCGTAGAGCTAACAGAACTTCTCGTGCATGGGAGAAAACGGGTGACGTACTTTCTTTAAACGTACTTCTTTTGCACTGAGGCTGTGGTCCTACTAATTTCCCCAGTGTTGTGCTAAATACATTTTCGTAGATCGTTAAGATCTACTGGTCCAAACGGATTTTCTGCTCCTCGTGTAAGCTCGGAACTTCTGTCGATATTGCGTGAATATCTTCTGATGCGTCGAACAGTTTGTGGAATTTATCTCGTGGACGAAGCAAGAGATCCATTCTCTGCCAAAGAGTGAATCAAAATTTTCATCGACGACGTATAAATTTAATTTTTGAGAGGTCAATCTCGCAACCTCGACCGGCATACGTCCAATACAATTAACACGGTGACCTGTATAACTCACGAAAAATTTATCAGTCTTAAGTAACTTATAATGTGAGTCGGTTTACACTTGGTTTACGCCTTGCGCGACTCTTCGCGTTGAAAGGCTCATTATTTCGCTCGCACTCGCGATTTGTTCGCACCAGCTCTATACTTCGGTCAGCGGTTATCGGTATTATCGTTACTCGACTTTATTCGTTTCCTTCGTTAGAAGAATCAACTCGTTTACAACTTACAACTTATCGCGATCAAGAGATGATTCCCTATTTCGACCCTTCCCCTACGCTGCCGGTAAGTGATTCCTCTGCTCGCTCCGTTTACTTACCGTCGCTGGCTTCGCATTCCCCTCACTAGCGCCTCCCACTCGGGGTACGCGCTATGAGCGCTCATTGCTCTCACGGTACTCGTCGCGCTTATCGCGTCCCACGTGCTCAAATCCGATGTTCATCCCTATATCTATTGATTGCATCTTTTCCCATTTCAGGTACTTCTCGTGATAAGCCCTTGCAGCAGTGGACGATCATTCGCTCCTCAAAAGGTTATTAGTAAATATATATTTTTATTTAACAACGTTTCCTTTATTCGTAGGTGTCTACTGATACAAGTCCTCCTGACAACCTATCGGATGTCCGTTTTAACCTTCTCGGTGCACCGGATATTTGAAAGAAAAACTTTGAAAAAACTTTCCGTCGATCCTCAAGGCAACTCTCTCTCTATCATAAAGAAAATTTCGCTCTCGACGTCTCTTTCCACGAGAACTGCGTTCCCGGGATTTCCGGAGATGATATTCGAAATCAACCTCCATTACTACTCGGGGTCTCTTGCTTTGAGGATTGATTGTGGCATATTTCTCCTCCTGCGCCTCTATTCGTGTGGAGCTGTGTTCCCGCAAAATAGTGGGGATAATTCAGAATCCGACTCCGTTATTCTTTTTTTCTCCCCCCACTATGGAGATTAACGGATTTGATTTCCAGATCCGACCTCGCGTTTGGCTATACCACTATTCCCCTCCGGGATAATCTTGAATTGGGTAAGTATTTTTTAACTCTATGTCTATAAGACGGGCTTCCCAGCCCGTTTTCGATTCTTGTAAACAAATTATATTTTATCCCGTTTCCGATATTTATAATTATGATAATAACAATAATAATTATGACGCCAATTATTATAACCATAATAACTCGTAATATTCAAATGATGACAAAAATTGATTCACATTTAAATAATGATAATTTACATATCTCGCCTCGATCCAGCTTTATGCTACTTGACATGCCTTGTCGCCATCTTGGAACTCTGTCTACTATAATTTTATTACATTGGGTATCGTCGCCCAACTCGACCAAATTTTGTCTGGAGTTCTGCCTATTGCGATCATATCGCATATATAGATAACTCTAATTGACAATGATATACAAAAAAAAGAAACTCTATTCTGAATCACAAAGATAAATAAAAACTATATAAATCTTATTGAATAACGCTATATAATGTCGGCGTTGCCGCTACCTTGCCCTTCAGCGGGCGCGCTCTGGATCTCGGAGCATGCAGACGGCTCTCGATTTCCGGCTGCATTCGCCTCCCTAAGTCCCGCTGGATCAGGAAGGTTCTGTAGGACTTACTCCTCTTACTTCGGTCTCGTCGTCGCTTCAGGGGTCTCGTTATTCCTTAGTCACGAAGCGTCCACCTTTGCTTCGGGATTGCTTCTTACGAGTCCTGGATACTGCACTGGGCCCGTCGTGCTTCCGCCTCTGGGCCTATTTATGGCGCTTCCTTTGCTCCTCGTCGATAATCTCCTCCAGGTTCTCCGGCACCACAGTGTAGATGGTCAGAGGTCTGGTCATGACTCTCTTCACAGCGCCGTCCTCCCCATCGGATGACACGCTGGCGAAATTTGCGCATCTTTTGACCTCCGACCTCGTCGACAATGGGTTAACCCATGGATTTTCCCTAGCTGGGCACTCGAGTGATTTCTCCCACTCGAGTCTGGCTTGAGCCTGTTTTGGCGTTAACGTTTCTTTGAAGGCTCGCCTCCGATTGCACTCTCGAACGCCCTTGGCGAATTGTCTGAATCCGTCTCAAAATCTATGCGCTCCTGGACCATATACAGAGGAACCAGTCCTTGGACATCGCGTCCGAGCCCGGACGAACCCGCAACTCCCTCCATCGAACAGTTCGCCTGGGGTGTCTCGTCTTCGCCCACCTCGTCCATCAAAATATTCAACACTTCAGCTAGAACAAGCTCGTTCCTATTGAGCGGCTCCTCGTCACTCATTTCTGGCGACGCCTCCCTTAATCGGTCCTGCCTGTACTCACAAGGTGTGATTGGCATCACTAGAGCGCCTCGATAATACTCCTCCTAAGATCATCGGATTCGCCAATTCCCGCACCACGGATCTATCTGCGATATTCTGTCCGTCGGCACTGACTCGCGTTTCGGCATTGTCCTGTGTACTTCCGTCTATTATGCGTACTCGGCTCTGCACCACATGCCTCCCGGGTACTTCAGTTCAATTCGAAGTCTTCCGTCTCGCACATTTCTTCATTATACAATTGCACGCTTAAAACTACTCCCACATCACTCGACCGGTTCCACCAGCACTGACACGCTAGTGGTCACCGCCGGCCTCTCTGGAGTCCATTCCTGCGTCCCGCTTTACGCAACCGCTCCATTGATGCCGTCAACGCCTCCTCTGATGTCCTTCGGTTCCGATTCGCTTCTCTGAGGTTCGCCAAGACCTCGGCCTGCTGCAGGCGTCACAGCCGCGCCCAATACTGTCGATTCTCTCCTTTTCGCCATAATCTACGTCTCTCGATCCGCGATCGACTCCATGTCGCCGATTATCACTCTCGATCGCGATCTATCACACTCTATCTTTGTGCACTAATTTCATCCGTAACGGACAGTTTGTTCTATAATCCGCACTGCTCTCTGATTGCACACTGTCTATCTCACTTTCTTTTGCTCGCTCTGTTGCCCTATCACGCTGCCAATTACTGCTAATAGTATCGTGCAGTCTTCGTTTCACACTAATACGGTCTGCTCCATAGCAAGATCATCCTCTGAACGATTCTTTCTTTCTTTCTTGATAGAGTGGCCTTGATTACAAGTTGATACGGCCAGAATCGAAAATGGCCGCCAGAAGCAGCGAGACTCGAAAGTAGCATAGAGTAGTCGATCGAGTTAAGAGGGGAGCACAAGCTCCATACATGGAACAAAAGTTCCCAGAGGGATCGCGAAAGCGAGTCCGGTTGGGGAATTTTAAATATCGAAGTTGTTTGATTTGAGAAATGATAAAAGCAAATGATAGCTTAAGAGAAGGATTTTTGAGGATGGGGAAGATATCATTAGGAGTTACGGATGCGCGTAAATAAAAACTGTTAATGTATGTAATAAGTTTGTCAGCCTTAGGAGAAGTGAACGGACAAGAGAAAATAATAGTGATTTATATCCTGAGTAAGATCGCCGCAGGGACAGGCCTCATATGCAACAATATTTTTTCTGTGAAGGCTGTAATTGAAGTTGTAATGGTTTGCATGTAGGTTGATTAAGACAATCTTCTCTCTTTTAAAAAAGTGTTTATTGAACCATGGTTTGTCGACTTGAGAGCGAAAAAATTATTGATAATGTAGGCCTTTTCATCTAAATTCCTCATCGAGATAGACTTTGTATTGTTTCGCAGCAAGACTTCTAGCTTCTGAAAATAAATCAGAGTAAGGGATCTTCAAATCAATTCTGTCACCCTGCCTAGCACCTAGCTGGGCGAGTTCATCCGCCCTTTTATTACCCTCTATGCCCCTGTGAGAGGGGATCCAATCAAGTCTGATGCAGATGTTCATTCGTGATGCTAAGCAGAATTGAGTTTTGATGGCGTAAATCAAGTAGCAGCCAATATCCAGGCGAGAGGGACTCCAAAACACTCTTCGAGTCCGTAAAGATAACCGCTTTGGGAATGTTTCTGTCACATATAATTTTCAGCGTGACGAGCAAGGCCCAGGTTTCAGCCATGAAGATTGAGGCATTGGCTGGAAGACGATGCATAAGCTCCAGTTGTAGCGAAGGTGAGTACTACATGGGCTGAAAAGATTTTTCAAAAGTTTTTTGAAAAGATTTTTCAATAGGCGGCGCCACTAGAAAATGAACATGATTCATTTCGAGAGGTTCATCTGTCACTAGTTTATATATGAAGTTTCACGACATTTCGTTCATTCGTTTACAAGCTACAGTCGTTAAGTGGCGTTACTTTCGCCTTCGTAAAAAAAATGGAAAAATAGGAATATCGCATCTTGATCAAACATTGTTTTTTGATGGGAAAAACTTCTGAACAATCATTGAAATGGTTGCAGAAATGTTATCCCACATCTGCTCCTTCGAGAACAACAGTTTATCGGTGATTTAGTGAATTTAAAATGGGTCGTACAAGCACCGAAGACGCACTCTGAAAGGCCAACAAAAGAGGCTACGAATGCGGAAATCGCAAAGCAAGTGCATCGAATCGTTTTGAGTGATCGTAAAGTGAAGTTGCGCGAGTTAACTGAGGCCGTGGGCATCTCAAAAGAACGGGCGGGATATATTTTGCACGATGTTTTAGAGATGAAAAAGCTATCGGCACGATGGGTGCCGCGTTTGCTGACCATCGACCAAAAACAGCAGTGCGTTGATGATTCAACCGGCCGGTTTGGCGTTGTTGCAGCGTAATCGAGCGGACTTTTTTCGACGTTTTGTGACGATGGATGAAACGTGGGTCCATTACCATACGCCTGAGTCCAATAGGCAGTCTGCAGAGTGATTGAAAAGCCACGAAAGCCGACCAAAGCGACCAAAAGACCAACGCTCGGCCGGAAAGATTATGGCCTCCGTTTTTTGGGATGCGCATGGCATAATCTTCATCGATTACCTGCAGAAGGGAAGAACAGTTACAGGAGAGTATTATGCAGCGTTATTGGACAAATTATTGGACACGTTATTACTGAACGACGAAATAAAGAAAACACGGCCCCATATGGCGAAGAAAAAAGTTCTGTACCTTTACGATAACGCACCGTCACACACGTCCTTGAAAGCGATGGTCAAATTGGACCAATTACGATTCGAATCCACCCACCGTATTTTCCAGGCTTGGCCCCCAGCGACTATTATCTATTTCCAAACCTCAAGCGGTGGCTCCAGTGAAAGAGATTCATATCGAATGAGGAAGTCATCGCGGAAACCGAGGCGTATTTCGAAGGCTTGGACGTTTCGTATTACAGAAAGGGCATCGAAATGTTGGAAAATCCATCTATACCAAGTGTATCGCCCTCGAAGGCAACTATGTTGAGAAATAAATATAACTTTGCCCAAAAAATGCTTGTTTTCATTAAAAATCCCGGGACTTTTCAGCCCATGTAGTATATGCCAGCACCCGTGCAGTTATCCTGCTCAAACTTAGATCCATTTGTATAAAAGCAAACGTAGTCTTCCTGTATGAGAAAATGTATAAATTTCTGAAAGCGGCTAATAATGAACTTGGAGGTGCCATTGTCGATCCCAATCACACTTGAGAATATAGTGGTTATGGAAACAAAATATGGGTATAGAAAAAGAGCCAGGAACATTGAGCGTAATATCGTTTTTCAAGTGTTTTAGCAAAATGTATTTCTTAAAAATAGGAACGCTTTGACATGCAGTGATTCTGGAGCGAGAGGTAATAGAGATAGTTTCCAGCTGTTCTATCTATAGGCAAACTACCACGCCTCGAAAAATTTTTAAAGTATCTAGACGCAAAGTAGTTGAATCTAATGCGTAGAGGAGGCTCACATGCCTCAGCCAACATAACGTTAATAGGCGTAGAGAGTCTATAGCCAAGGGCTATGCGAATTGCTTTCCATTACAGACGTTCTAGGCAACTAAAAACGGATTTATTCCCTCTGAATTGGGAGACATGACTGCCATAATTAATAGATCCCCTAAAGACAGCACGATAGATAACTAAAAGAGACTGGGGACCCCACGATACGCCAAACAAAACAGACATAATATTGACGATTTTTTTACTTTTGCCGATTAAATATTTGAGATGAGTCTTATCTGTTAATTTTCTGTCAAACAAAATACTGAAAAATTTGCAAGTCTCAACAACAGGAATGTCTCGATTATCAATCCTGGGATGTTGAAATATCTACCTCTCGAAAATATCACGCACTGCGATTTAGGCAGCGAAATGTTCAAACCTTTATTGTGCAAATAAGTAAAAAGAGAGGTCAGAGATTCTTGAATGGAAGCAATAGCCACATTTAAACTAGCGTTTGAGGAAAATATCACGAGGTCATCAGCGTACATCAAGATGGTAACCCCACTTCCTAGGCAGTTTCCAATATGCTGTAGATAAAGATTAAATAGAATTGGACTGAAAAATAAATCCTGAGGCGTGCCCTTGTGAGCCGTAAGAGGATTATTGAACTTACTATTGCTAACGAAATAGAATTCTCTTTCTATAACCAAGTTTTGGATAAATTTGCATATCTTGGCAGGGACACCAAGACTCCTTAGCGTTTCTATAAAGATTGAAAGCTGGACATTGTCGAACGCGCTAACTATGTTGATAAAGACGCAAACAGTAAAAAGGCCAGCGATGTTAGCAGTATGAATGCGATTAGAAAATGTAATGAGATTATCCGCGCACGAACGAGCTGGGCGAAAGCTGAACTGAAATTCAGGAAGAATGAGATACGACTCGACATACCATCTTAATCTAACTGTTGTGTGTTTCGCGGGTTTTCTCTGTGTCTCACGAAACATTGGCATTCCAAGGCTTACGAAACATTGGCATTCCAAGAATGGATCTAGACATGGAGAAAATTCGCGAAACACACAACAGTTATATAGAAAGCATCCGTAGAAGATCATCAAGAATATCATCTTAATCTGTTGTATTGATCTTTTCCATAGTCTTGAGAAGACAAGAAAGCAATGAGATCGATTTGACGCCCTCGCCGGAAGGTTTAGAGATAAGGACAACCAAGGATTTTTTCCAGTCAAATGGAATAACACCCATGTTTAGAAAGCCGTTATAAATTTCTACCAGAGCATCCTTGAAGATTAGGAAGAATAGAAATGATACGATTGCTGATCTGGACCAGGGGCAAAAGCGATTTTTGACTCCTTGATAGCGATATCTAGCTCGGCCCTTGAAATCGGAGTATCTATTTCCGCGATGAGATTAGAAGGATTATCACGATCTTCAGTCAGCATATCCGGGAAAGAACGGTAATTGTATTGTAGGCAACAAGGAGGGTATAATTTGTTAATCGCGTCTTCACAAGTAGTCTCAAAGTCAAAAGAATTAGTCTGTAATACATTGCTGTTTAGGTTTTTGTTATTAAAAGATTTGACGAGAGACCATAATCTAGCCGAAGGAATACGATGGTTACAGCTACTATAAAATTTTTTCCAGCCTTTTTTCCTTGTGTAGAATTTTGATGGTAAGGGCGCATTGTTTTTTGTAAGCTAGATAACTTTCTCAGAATAGATTGCGCTTATATTCCGCAAGTTTTCTCGCTGCAACAGCATCGCGATAAGTATCGTTCCACTAAGGCTGTTACGCCGATCGTCTAAGGAGCGTTGTCGCGATTGCTTAGCTTTGTTAGCAAGCTCTATGCATGTTTGATCTCCTCTATTAAATCCTCATAAGCCTTCTTTGGTTGATCAAATGAATAGCAGGAGGAGGGGAGAGCAGTGTTGCACAAAATGATGCTCAGTCTGTCAGACTCTTGTTTGTTCAGGTTGATTTTATAACAAAATCTAAACCTCGACTGATGAGAGCGACCCAGTTGCATCTTTACAAGAAGGTTGTCGCTATAGCGGCCAGATTCATCTAGAGTAATAGAGGAGCAGATAAGAGCGAGATTAGAAGAAAGTATGCACAAGTCGATGACAGAACGCCTATAATTAGGGAGTTGAATGAGAGTGGGTGTACCGTCATTTAAGATAACAGCGCCAAGATCGTCCAAGATTGCTAGCAAAGAACGGTCCTTTCGGTCGACATATTCGCAGCCCCACGCCGTGTGGTTTAAATCTGTCATAAAAATGAATCTGGCCTTTTGGCCGAAAGAATTGAACATGTCTTACAGTAAGTCTCTGGGGGACTTACCTGGATGACGATATACGTTGACGATGTACAGAGATTCATAAAAATCCTAATACTCTGAATCTCGACTGAATGATGTGATATGACTAAGATTTAGTATCTGAAAGTCGATGTGACTTCTAACCAGAATACATAGGCTCCTTTGACCTTGAGAAGATATATCTTTTCTAACACATGAAAAGCCAGGCGTCGAAAATGGGGTATTGTAGTCAAGCGTCTTGTGGACAAACAAGGTCAAATTCAGAGATAAAGTTTGTCAAATGAGGAATTTTATCTCTCACTCTTCTACTTTCATTGAATGCAAGTGAAACTATTAGTCGGGGTAGTTCCTTTACAAGTGAATTTTGCTAATTAAAGGGTTAAGAATAGCATTGTTTAATAAATCGGCAGCGATAGGCATATTACTGAGTTGTGCGAAGATAGAAAAGATGAGTTGTAAAAGTCAAGCAAGGTCGAATTGGTTATGAGTAGGAATATCGAAGAATAAGGATTATAAGAGGAAGATATATGGGGGAGAAAAAGATGGGTTGGAATCCACGTTGACATTCGGTTGATTAGACTGGTCAGAAAGAGTTGGAGCGTACGCAACGCCATTGCCAGTGAGAGTGAGGGGGATGCGCCCATCAAATGTGAGGGGATGCGCCCATTACGATAAAGGAGAATATCTTTTCTGGAGTCACGTGGAGAATCATTAAGCTCAGTCTGAGCTTGAGTAAGAGTATACGGAGAGGGCAGATTCAATTAAGTTTTTTCCAGAAGGTACGGAGGGTCTTCTCAGACTCGAAGTAGCAACACTAGCAATGGTCTTCATTAATAAGTTATTTGCAAGTTCAGAATTCAAGGGAGTCATCTGTTGCCATCCATATTTTCGCTCTGCGAAACCGAATTAGTTTTCTTGGAAGAAAATTAGTTTTCAGAGAAGAAAAGCTGTCAAAATCGAATCTGATATCTCGTTCAGATGTCGGGAGTTCAAATGAAATTCTCTTTCTGGCTTCGAGCAAGGAAATATTTTCTTGAGCCGCTAAGGCTACAATTTTCTTTTGCTTGATAACCAATGTGCATTCATTGGAAGTAGGGAGATGTCCGCCGTTATAATTGATGCACCTGGAGGCACGTCCTTAAGATTGCAATCTTGAGTATTAGTATGAGAGGTCACGCCACAACGCATATATCTGGCACTGCTTCTGCAGGCTTTACTAATATGTCCTGCTCTGTAGCAATTGTAACAGATGCGCATCTTAGGGACGAAAACAGCATGCTTGATGTGAAACAAGGAGACATACTTGGAGAGGACTGACCAGCAAATTTGACGCACATTGACTTGGATGGTATAATTTCAGATTTTCCGTTCTTGTTGGATCTGCGCATGAGACGGCTAACCTCGATAATCTTGCATTGAGAGACCAAGTGTTTTTTGACAAAATCTTCCTCGATGTTAACAGGAATGTTACGGATAATGCCTGTGCGTAAAGTGCGGTAAATTGGTATGTAAGTTTTGAGGCTCTATAATGTAGAGAATTTGACGAGATTATTAGCAGCCGAAGACGTTTTGAGATCTACAAGAATCTTACCCCTGCCAATCTTATGACTTTCATAATGTCATTGTATGCAATCTAAGAGATAATGCGACAGACATGCAGTGGATGCAGTATGGTTTGCGTATCCGTTGTAGCCGAATGTACATGAATGGCAAATGGTGATAAGTCAGAGGAGATATAAAAATTTTCGAAAGACACATTCTTATTCTTATTCTATTCTTTGTTTATATAGTTGGTCGCGTCAAGTTGAGAGGCATGGCCAGATGTGCTAGAGGCTGTTTGTTGTCACTTCTGCCCTGCTTACTGACGACAGACTCTCTCTCTAAGGTCTCAGAGCATAGCCTTTTGCGAAGAGATGGATTGTTGTTAGTCTCACAGGAGTTAGGAAGAAGTTTATTAGCAGATAGTACAGAGTCCTCTTTTGAGAAAGAAAGGTCCATAACAGTTGTGAACCTCATTAGGTGATGATGACCTCCTTGTAAGCTTGTAGTACAGTGTAGTGCCTGGGAGGCGCTCACTCTGTAAAGAAGCTTCCAATTTTTTAAGCTGACGAATTTTTTTCCTCACTAGATCGTAAAGGGAGCTTTTCTTGCCAAAGTTAGGATTGCAATTTCAACTTACTTTTGCTTGTAGAAGGAAAAAAACAGGAGGAAAGGGGAGGAGGAAGAGGGGGGGGGGGTTAACCGGGCTCGACCTCCATCACTGATCCCGAGACTGAAGCCTCGTTCATCTTAATATAGACCAGGAAGTGCGGTCTATACAAATATGGACGGTCTATAAAAATGGATGGAAAATAAAAAAGACAAGGTGACTCGCGCATGAGATCACAGAAATAAAGTAACAACAAACAGCATGCTATCGATGTTGCAATCGAAACGCAGAAAGAAACATGTCCTTACATTTCGAAGCGCGACGCGCAAATCTCAATATCTGGACGATACTAATGTCTTGAATTGTCGCCGTTTCTTATTACCTGCAGTTTTTCCACACCCCTGGTTGAATTAGGTGGCATTGTTTCGCGCATTGCACATTCCTTCATCGCGCTCCCTCGCGCTCACTACGGTGATACGACATAGAATACCGCGAATTGTTTTCCTGTAGCTCGGGCTACATCAAATGATAGGGTTCGCAACTCTCGGCTCCCTCATCCCGTTGATCCCAATCCTCGAATCCTCCAGGTTATGCTCCCTGTCTACTGTCCATCGTTATTCCTGATTGCGGATCAGTGTTCCCCTCACTCTTCCGCACTCTTAGGTATTGCTCGTCGCTACTGGTTGATTCATTTTCAATCTTGGTTTCTAGACAATCTCCTTTATCTTCCGTTTCTTTTTCAAGTCTTCTGTTTAGGATCGTCGCGTAAATCTTATGCTCTCTGCTGTGTCCATTAATGTATTGTAATTCCTCTATAGTTTTTAATTTCTTTTTTTCTCCTCTTTTGTAGGACAGATTAAGTCTTTGTTCCAATCTAATGGTATTCCTTCCTCTTTCTATATTCTGTTAATCATTTTCCAGAATTCTTCTCCGATTTCTTTGGACAATAAACCTCCATGCCTCATTCTCTATCTCGTCTTCTCCCAGAGACTTTGCTTTTTTTAATTTTCTCAACACCTCTATTAACTCTTCTTTTGCAATTTCATCTACTTCTTCTCTTCCTGCCTTTTCCTCTTCACTTTCCTCACTTTCCATACTCAGAGTCGTTTTCTTCCGCATGTCCCCTAGCACCATAAAATGATTCCTTCAACTGTCCATCTGTATATCCTTGCTTGGCTCCTCTGATTCCTGTACTTATTTATATATTTCCATGCCTCTTTCTCACTTTTTATATTTTTTATCTTTTCATCTTCTGCTTCCTCATGCTTCTTCTTCTGGGCTTCATACCATTCTTTATAATTCCTCCTTTTTATTACATAATCTTCCCTGCTAATTCTTCCTTTCTTCAGTTCTCTCAATTCTTTTCTTAACTTTCTTTTCAACTTTCCTCTCCATTCTTTATTATACCAATTTTTCTTTCCTAATTTCAATGGAATTATTTTCTTTTTATTTTTCTTGATCACGCTTTTAATCTTTTCTTTTATCTCCATCCAAATGCTCCCCGTATCCTTCTGTGTGCTCCTCCATTCTTTACACTTCTCTTGATAACTTTTTATCCCCTCTTCCGTCCTTCTCTTTATTTTCACTTCCGTCTTTTCCTTTTTTCTCCATTATTTGCGGTAACCGCAGTTCTACCTCTAATGGGATGTGATCTGACTCTATCCTGTTGCCTTCTTCTATCCTTTTGATTTTTTCGCCTACTCCATCATTTCCTTTCACGTAGTTTATTACAGAAAATTCTCTCTCTCCTCTATATGTCCATCCTCCCTCTTCTTCGAAGCTTCCATCCTCTCTCTGCTATCCTTCCTATTAGTCTACGCCCCTCTTTGTTTATTATTTTATTCCTATTGATTTCCTGCTCTTGTTTCTCTTTTCATTTTCTTCTTCTATTACCGATCCTCCTTCACTGCCTGTCCTTGCATTCAAATCTCCTCCTATTATTAAATACTCTTCCTCTTCTTCTTGGATATGTTCCATTAACCTTTCCATTGTTTTTTCTACCTCTTGATTATACACTGTTATTATTCTCCATTTATTTCCATTATAATTAATTTCACATTCCATCGCTGCTTCGCTTATTTCTATATTCTTCCTAACTTCTATATTCTTTATTTTCTTGCTCACTGCAGTGATTATCTCACCTTTTGCTCTTCCTTTTTTATGATCTTTCTTTGCCGGCACATAGTTCCACTCGTAGTCTTTCGGCAATCTATTTTTAATTTTCTCCCACCTTTCTTCGTCTATCCATGTCTCCACTAATCCCACGATGTCAAATTCTTCCAGATATTCCCACATTTCCTCATATTTATTAGACAGTCCCGCAATGTTCCAAAAACAGATTTTTAATCCTCTTTTCGCCTCTTCCCCGCTATTCTTTTCCTTTTCTTATTTTCTTCTTCCTCCTCTATCTTCTTCTATTCTTCTCTCTCTCTCATTTCAGCGTAGTTATTTATAACATTAAAATCCGAAGCGCCACTATGGTCTAAGTATTAAGATGTTGAACTAATATATATATTATTCAAACGAATGAATTAATTTCAGAAATAATAATTACGTGTCGATATGGTTGTCGACATTAACGCAATTAATCTGAAATGTAATAATCCCCCCAAAAATTCCCCAAATTAATCTTAAAAAACTGTAATAAACTTATTGCGAAAAAATACTGCCTCGGCCGGGAGTCGAACTCGGATCTCTTGCATTCCGTGCGAGCGTCCTGAGCCTTTAGACTACCGAGACCTTAGCAATAATTTTTCGCAATAACCGATATGTATCGAGAATAACGCATTATTTCGGCGCGCGTTTATAAACAATAAGATAGGAAACAAGACGGTTTATATTAAATAACATTACAATCCGAAGCGCCTTATTTATCTTTCATCCGAAGTAGTTATTTATCTTTCACAAAAATTTTACCATAGCTTACCTTCACATTGTTTTCCTTTCTCTTTTTTCTCTTTTTCTTTCAACTGCTTTTGCATTTCTCTCTCTTTTCTTGTTAGGTCATTATCTATAAATATTTCTGCACTTAACTCTTTCTTTCTTATCATAATTTCTTTTTTTTCTTCCCAGCTCTCTAGCTTCTTTCGCTATTATGATGCACTTGTTCTCCCTGTCCTATGCCTTAAACGCCTTTCTTACTTTCATCTCTATTTCAAATTTTCTTTAACGAATTCTACAACCTGCTGTTCCATCTTGTTTCCTCTCCATTTGTTTATGCCTCTGATTATTATGTTGTTTCTCCGCCTTCCTCTATCATTCTTTTCGCTCTCCCATTCTAATTTTTCTATTCTTCTTTGCAGTTTTCTTCTTTCTAAGTTGTATTTTTCTTTATCTTTTCTTCTTCTTTCCTTCATCTCCAGCTTTCTTTCTTTCCATTCCTTCCTCATTTATTCGATTTGTCCCATCATGTTTTCATTCATCTTTTCCATCCTTCTTTCCATTTATATTTTCCTCCATCTTCTTCTAAACTTTATCATAGGTTCCTCTTTTCCTGTCACATATCTCTGCATGTTTTCTTCCTTAAGTTTGTTTTTATTTTGTCGGTCTTGTGGCGTTGCGAGCGTTAGTTGCGGCGCTGCGAACGTTAGCTGCGGCGCTGCGCGCGTGCGTCGCGACGCTGATACGGTCGTTCTTTCCATGACTCTTCCCATTCTCTCTCCGGCGTCATGGCGTGCCGCGTGCAGACCTCGTGTAAGTCTCTGCGATAGTCAGTAAGTTAGAACTCGGACGTTAAAGCTCCGAATTACTTTGTGTATTCCGCGAGGCCGATACCGATCATTATTCATGTCCGCGATAATTATTAGCGTCGTCAGATAAATTCTTAGAGTGTATTTTCATAGTTCTAGTATTGTAACTCCGCGACACGATGCCGGTATCCGAGCCGACTTACACGCGCAATCACGTCTCTACTTTCTAATCAACATTTGTATTCAGTATTTAGTTAATTAGGCATTAAGTGTGTATTAAAACGCCTCATGGCATAAAATCAGAAGCAGTGCGTAGCTCATTCTCAACCTAACTTTTTCCCGCCATACGTCCTTCGACGTGGTTGGGAACCACCGGCGCCATAGTGCGTCGAGCGGCATCC